>CM029380.1:377200-432296 GCA_017165825.1 Hepsetus odoe | reverse complement strand
GAGATGAACCCACAGCGATCTTCAGGTGAAACTGCTGTCTGCACACAATCCAGCCTTCGTTGCACCCATCATAAACCCCCACACTCTGCCGTTACCACCCAGCGTGAGCGCTCTCTTAACAAGCCCTCTAAACAATCAGACAGCTGAGGTTGATTGTACGCGTCACACAGATGCAACTCGCTGCAATTTTTCCCCCTAACGAAGATCTTAAACGAGTGATGAGGAGCTGAGTCAGAGAGAAAGCAGGAGCTGATCCGATCATTAAAATATTCCCCGAGTGAAGTGTGTGTGTGTGTGTGTGTGTGTGTGTGTGAGACAGTAAAATGGATTAATGTGTGGTTCTAGAGATGTCTGAGAGATGCCATGTATTCCCATAGAAAAGAGGCACCATGCTGCCCTTATTGCTGGATGTGCAGTGAGAGCTTCTAAGCAACACATCTGGAAATGCGATGCTCATCACCATGGAAATCGTCGTTGATCTGTTTCATCAGAAGAGCCATAAAAGGCCACACAGATTCATTCCTGTTCATGTGCATTAAAATGCCTGTTTATAACAAACATTACAAAATAATTTCCAAAATGAAAGTGTTTCTCCGGACGTTTAGGACAGAACTGGATGCAGAGAATCAGAATTTCACCTGCTTTATTAACAGAAATATTTNGTTATGAGTGTATCCCAGGCCAAAGCGGTTCTTCTGCAACCAGCACTGCACCTTCTTTATAAACGTTCAGGCGGTGGGCGACCTTCAGACACTCACCTGCACGATGTAAACATTTCATTTTGTGAATTTGATCTGTATACTGCCCCTACTGCTCACAAAGGATGCTTTATTCTGTTGTTATTTGTTCATGTGTTTTGATGGCATCATGTTGTGAGTGAGAGCAGCACCAAGGACACACACCCAAACGCACACCAAGGTCAAACTGAGTGGCCCAGCGCTGTCAGGTGGTCATAACGACACCCAAAGGTATCAATGATTTAACAGGGGTTTGTCACCCACCGTTTGGACCCTGGCAACTGTCACTTCTTCTGGAAATGATTAATGTTGTGCTCTGAGGCCTTGCGAGAGAGGAAACAGAAGCAGGAGTGAGGAACCTTTATTGCTGCGCTCAGAAACATGCCACAGATGGTCTTCGATAGGATGAATCTCCTGCACTTACTCTGCTGATTGTGGACATTTGGTTTTTCTGTAACTCCAGTGTGAAAGCGATTTCACCTCGAGGACTTTAAAGTGCAGAACACAAATGGACACAAAAGCACTTGGTATAACGATCGGAGATATGCAGCATGAAAACCGCTCGATCGCTTTTATCAGCCTGCTGTTGCTGTTTTTGCAGAAAAGGTTGCAACAAGCTTCCTCTCGTGAGCCATTCATAAATTCACACTCCGCGATGAGTGAACCGAAGCCTGACCCAGTTTTAGGCTAACTTTAGTCGGAGGGCTGCTCTGGTAAAGCAGACGGGAGGCATGCTGCCAGCCAACATGTGATGGGGAAGTGGGACAACATCAAGTGCACTCCCAGTTTAGAACCTCCCCAGTCTGCTCATTCACACTCGTCCCCTCGATTCACAGCTGCTTCAGACACAGATTAGCTCCTCGTACGAGGTCTGGAACCCAGAGAGACATCAGCATATACATGTACGGCATTTAGCAGACAATTTTCTCCAGAACAACTTCCTGTTCCTGCCTACCCAGTGATGGTGGGGCTGGAGGTGGAATTTGAACCTCTGACCTCTTGATCTGTAGGAGAGTATCCCGCCACTAGACATTCACATTTACATTTGTGGCATTTAGCAGACGCTCTTATCCAGAGCGACCTCCATGTCCTGATTACAGGGACAGTCCCCCCTGGAGACACTCAGGGTTCAGGGTCTCAGGGACCCAGTGGTGGTAGTGCTGGAGGTGGGATTGAACCTGGGACCTCTTGATTCACAGGTCCATAGACAAGTACCACCACTAGACCTCCACCACCCACCACTAGTCCACTACCCACAGACATTGTGATGTCTCATCAGAGACATGCAGGTGAGGAGACATTGCCCTTTCCAGGCTCCAGTGATTGCCAGGTTGGAGAAATCATACAGGTGAAGGTTTAAACAGTCTGTTTAAAGACTGTTTAGAGGAGAAGCGTCTAATAAACCTGACTGTAAAAGAACAAAGCACCATGAATAAACAAAGACGAAAGTTTGGACACACTTCAGTCTATGTGCCGTGGGCTTCCCGTACTTGTTATTAGCCTCAGTCACCAGAACACTTCCTGGTCTTTCATTTAGTGTTGATTTAATGTGTTCTCCATTTTTAAAGAAGGAAACTCTGTCACTCGTTTATAAAGAGATGAACCTCATTGAGTAAACGAATACTAGGGACAGCAGACGGAGACAGAAGGTGACATTTCCGCTGAAATATGGGTGCAAAGCGATGCTGTGCGTCCATCTGGGGGTGTGAGGACCTGCTGGGTCGCTGCACCAGGACGGGACGAGTAAAGGCTCAGCAGGGGGAACCTGCTGATATTCATTATGGTCACAAAGACAGGACTGTCTCTCTCTCTCTCTCTCTCTCTCTCTCTCTCTCTCTCTCTCTGTCTCTCTCTCTCTCTGTCTCTCTCTCTTTCCCTGCACAGTGGCACTGAATAAAAATGAAAGTGAATAATATTAACTCCCTACTGCTCAGATGGCGGTGGTGTGGTGTCATGTTTAGGGACGAGGCCCCAGGATTGGAAGGTCATGGGTTTGAGTCCCAGACCAGGGGATTCGAACCGATGACTTGATCAAATGACCGTTCCCATCACTGCTCCCAGGGTGCTGGATATGTCTGCCCCCTGTTGCACGGTGTGTGTGTGTGTGTGATAAATACAGAGGACGTGTCTGGTTGTGGTTCACTGTGTTCACAATGACATTTAGTCACTTTCACTTTAATTGTCTTTGGTCCTCATTTGGTGTTCAAACAGGTTTCTTTATTAATTCATTTTCAAAATCATTTTACTATAATACCCTAAAGACCATTCCAGACAATTCCGGTGATTAGTTTACACTTGATGCTGAACGCTGAGTGAGTGGAACCCCTTTATCTAGAACCTTGTGTCTTTGGGACTCTTTGTCGTGCTAAAATATTTGTTTCTGTTTCATTCATTTAATCTTCAATCAGACGAAATTCAGAGATCCTGACAGGAAACAGGATTTTACACCAGGAACTAGATTCACTACAGAATAAAGGCGTTTTGCTCCGTCCTGTGTTTCTGTCCCGCTGCAGGTTTATTATAACGCTCTTTATTTGTTTTTAGGAAATACAGAGATTATTAGGATCTAGATTTGGAATATTGATTTCTATCATTACCTGATCTGTCCAGCCAGAGCAGAAGGACTTTTTCCCACCTCTGGACGTCTTATTCCTGGGTGGATGTGTGTAAAGGTTAATTGGAGGATGATGTGCAAAGGTTGAGATTGTAATTTGAGTTTGAACCTTTAACTGACGAGATCATTATCTGGGTCAGAGCATCATCATCCTGCCGAGGCGTCGTTAAAAACTTCAGACTGACAGTTTCAACAAAGTTTCCTAAACTTAAAACTTTAAAGCTTACATCAATCAGACAACTCCTCCATGCAGCTAATTCCAGCAGAAGATTCTGGCTATCAGTTTTAAAAAGGTTGTAGAAAACTTTCTTCATCCAAATGAGTGAAATGAGTCGAGACTGGAATCGGACTTGTTCCTTAATGGCTTGAGAACTGACTCAGACTTTCCCCTTAATGACTCAGGAGTTGAGTCTAATTGCCCTTAAATGACTCGAGAATCAACCTGCACTCGCCCCTTGGTTGGCTCGAGAATCAAATAGAATCAACTGACTCTCTTCGTGACTCAAGACTTCATTTATTAATATCAGCAGAAACTGCTGCCCTTGATTAAAAGGGTCCCACAGGACGTCCTGTGTCCAAATCAGATTGTGCTCACCAATAAATGACTTCAAATCAAACTTGCCCCACAATATCTCAGGAACTGACTCAGACTTTGCCCTTAATGAAAAGAGTCAGACCTTTAAATGGATCAAGAATCGACTCAGACCTGCTCCTTACTGACTCTGGAACTGAGTTAGACTTGCCCCTAAATGACTCCAAAATCATCTCAGACTCTCCCCTTGGTTGACTCAGCTTGTATTTTCCTCTAAATTGACTCCAGAATGAACTCAGACTCACCCCTAAGTGACTCTGCTGCCATGATCATATACAGGTATGTAAATGAACGTCTCTGTCCATTATGGTTCCGTAACGCCGGTTCTTTTAAACCAGCTGTTCCAGGTTTATTATGATTCTGCTGATTTTGACTCAGACAGTAAAACTCCCCTCTCGGTGTCACTGTAACAGTGTTCCATAAACCCCAAACAACGAGGACTCTCCGAGTAAATATGCACAGCTTTCTCATAATGACTCGGCCCACATGTCTCTGTTGCTTTTCCATCACTTTTTTCCGTTGTTTATTCTTCCAAGAAATAATCCCCCTGGGGGGGGGGGGGGCACTAATCCTTACCTTTATACAGGAGTCTCAGCTCATCGCACATTCAGTCTTGAGTCAGCAAAGGAAGCAGCTCTTGTCAAAAGTGAGTACAAAGAGCTTCCCAGTGCTGTTTTTTGGATGTTAAAGAGAAAAGGAGAAGAAAGGAGGCCCCGGCAGGATCTCAGCCCGAGGACAAGAGAACACGGAGCGACTGTAAAGCAGGAGGGACGCTGTGTAGCTTAACGAGTCTCATTAAGAATCTCAGCCTTTATGTATATACTTTTATACAGAGGAATATATGTGGAGTAGACCGCCAGTGACAGTCCTGCACTTTTACTTTACACTCTCAGTACATTCCAGTACTCTGAGTCTCACCTTTAAACTGACTCAAAGATGAACTCAGACTTGACCCTTAAACTGACTCGAGAATCAACTCACCTCCTTATTGATTCTGGAATTGAGTTAGACTCGCCCCTAAATGGCTCAAGAATCATCTTGGACCTCTTGGTTGACTTGAGAATCAGTTTGCAGTGGCCTCTAAATTGACTCAAACTATTTGCTAAATTGAATTTGAATTGAATTTTAATCACCTCCCCATTCCTGTGAGCCCTGATGAGGACGTGTCTGAGGGGAACGGGTCTGAATCTCACCTTTGTATTTAAAAGGCGAGCTGTGTGAGGAGAGGAAGGGACATAAAAATAGCACTCTGGCTGGTAAACTCACCCTCCACACTGTTCATTAGCTGTACAGGCGGTGCGATCGTACACCTGTGTGAAACACACACTCCTCGAGAAGAACAAGGAAGAACGTCTAGAGTTATTACAGCTTTTCACCTGATTTACATAACGAGGTGAAGATAATTACTCCGTGAAGGATTCTTCTCAAACGTTAGGTCAGTTGGATGGTTTAATCGTCCCAGAAAGAGGCTGGATGTTCCTTACAATTTAACCGTCTGTCCCTTTAAGAATCACACGTTTTAACAAGCTCTGTTCTGATTGGCCTTTTTTGTACCTCAAGCACAAAACACTCTTTATAACTTCAGAGTGAATGGGCAGGGCTAATGAGCGAATGTGTAGGATTTTGTGACATCACTCAAATACAAAATAGGTATTTTTTCAACACACACAGGAAACATTTTAGTAAAATAATAAAAAAATAATGTTATTACAATTGTTAATTTAATTATAATTATTAATTAATTATTATTTTATACTATTTTATCATTTTAATAGTATATAATTTTCAATCATCACCATCTTCATAGCAATAATAATAATAATGTTATCCATCCATCCATCCATCCATCCATCCATCCATTTTCTGCTGCTAGTCCCAAACGGGGTCGCGGGGGAGTGCTGGGGTCCAACCCAGCACACACAGGGCGAGGACGGGGGACGCACCCTGGACAGGTCGCCAGCCCATCGCAGGGAGGAGCGGGACGGGGACGGTACCTTGCTCAAGGGTACCTCAGGGCAACCTATTGGGAAGGGGTTCGAACCCCCGATCCTCCAATCACGAGGCCAACGCCCGAACCACTAGGACACCACTGCCCCAAAATAGTGCTATGATGATTGCATTATTCTTATTATAAGCCCTTTAATAATTTGAATATAACTATTATTATTCGCATTGTATTTGTATTATTATTTATAGTAATAATAATAATAATAATAATCATAATAATAATAATAATAACAACAATAATAATAATAATTATTATTATTATTATTGTTATTATAATTATTATTATTATTATTATTGACAAGGATAATAATAATAATAATAATAATAATAATAACATCTCTTCTGAATGTCTGTTTTTTATATTTAATATAAAGTGTTCTGGACTGAAAAATAAACTCAGATAAACCTGGAGGTTCGCTGGGGGTCAAACTGAAGGCTCTTCCAGCAGAACAGGCTTTTTATTTATGCATCATGTAAACATTCCAGTGTGGAGCTTAAAAAGGATCCGACGCTCAGTGTCTGAAAACAGCCCGACTGGAACATCTCTCCTCGCTGCTGTTTTCTGTGAGACTCTGATCTGGTGAGAAACGGGGCTCGTTCTGTAACGAGGGAGAGTGTAATTGTGTAAATTGGATAATCGGAGGGTCTGGATGGGGTGACTGCTCCGTGTCCACAGGGGGAGACAGGCTGATTTGCATGAACTCCGGTGTTAATGCAGTGGAGTGTTTCCAAAAAAAGAAAAAGAAAAAAAAAGGCTTCACAAGAAATTTGGTGTGAGGCTCCCACTCACACCAATTACAGCCTTCACACTTCAGAGCTGCAGCTTCCCTTTCAAACGCAGTGTCCTGACCTCGTCTACACACACAGACACACACACACACACACACACACACACACACACATATCGCTGTGTGGTACAGTTCTGTGTAGATGGTAGTTGAGGATTCAACTACCATCTACACAGAACTGTACCACACAGCATTTATATGCTAATAATGTGTCAGCTATCTGTGTCAATGTGAAACAGTCTATGTTTATTCCAGTGTTTAAGCATATTCAGTGTTTATTCCAGTGTTTAATCAGTGTTTTATTCCAATGTTTATTCCTGTATTTTATTCAGTATTTACTCCAGTGTTTATTCCTGTTTTTATTCCAGTGTTTATTCCTGTGTTTATTCCAGTGTTTATTCCTGTGTTTATTCCAGTGTTTATTCCAGTGTTTGTTCCATGTGTTTATTCCAGTGTTTATTCCAGTGTTTATTCTTGTTTATATTCCAGTGTTTATTCCAGTGTTTATTCTTGTTTATATTCCAGTGTTTATTCCAAGTGTTAATCAGTGTTTATTCCAGTGTTTATTCCTGTGTTTATTCCAGTGTTTTATTCCAGTGTTTATTCCTATTTTATTCCAGCAGTGTTTATTCCTGTATTTATTCAGTGTTTATTCCTGTGTTTTATTCTGTATTTATTCCAGTGTTTACTCCAGTGTTATTCCTGTTTTATTCGAGTGTTTATTCCTGTGTTTATTCCAGTGTTTATTCCAATTATTTATTCAATGTTTATTCAGTGTTTGTTCCTGTGTTTATTCAGTGTTTATTCCAGTGTTTATTCTTGTTTATATTCAGTGTTTATTCAGTGTTTCTTCCTGTATTTATTCAGTGTTTGTTCCAGTGTTTATTCCTGTCATTCCAATCCAGTGTTTATTCACTGTGTTTATTCCAGTGTTTATTCCTGTGTTTTATTCCATAGTCATTTTAATCCAGTGTTTATTCCTGTGTTTTATTCCAGTGTTCAGTGTTTATTCCTGTGTTTATTGAGTTTGTTCCTGTGTTTATTCCAGTGTTTATTCCAGTGTTTATTCCTGTGTTTATTCCTGTGTTTATTCTTGTTTATATTCCTGTGTTTATTCCAGTGTTTATTCCAGTGTTTGTTCCTGTGTTTATTCCAGTGTTTGTTATATTCATAACGTTTATTCAGTGCTTATTTCAGTGTTTAATCCAGTGTTTATGCCTGTGTTTATTCCACTGTTTATTGATATTTATTCCTGTGTTTATTCCAGTGTTTATTCTAACTGTTTATTCCAGTGTTTATTCCAGTGTTTATTCCTGTTTTTATTCCAGTGTTTATTCCAGTGTTTATTCCAGTGTTTATTCTTGTTTATATTTCTGTGTTTATTCCAGTGTTTATTCTTGTTTATATTCCAGTGTTTATTCCTGTGTTTATTCCAGTGTTTATTCCTGTGTTTTATTCAGTGTTTATTCCAGTGTTTATTCCTGTTTTTATTTGATGTTTATTCAGTGTTTATTCCAGTGTTTATTCCTGTTTATATTCCAGTGTTTATTCCAGTGTTTATTCCTGTGTTTATTCCAGTGTTTATTCCAGTGTTTATTCCTGTTTTTATTCCAGTGTTTATTCCAGTGTTTATTCCAGTGTTTATTCTTGTTTATATTTCTGTGTTTATTCCAGTGTTTATTCCTATTCATATTCCAGTGTTTATTCTTGTTCATATTCCAGTGTTTATTCCAGTGTTTATTCCTGTTTATATTCCAGTGTTTATTCCAGTGTTTATTCTTGTTCATATTCCAGTGTTTATTCCAGTGTTTTTTCTTGTTTATATTCCAGTGTTATTCAGTGTTTATTCCAGTGTTATTCTTTATTTATATTCAGTGTTTATTCCAGTGTTTGTGCAGTGTTGTTCAGTGTTTGTTCCTGTGTTTATTGATGTTTATTCGAGTGTTTATTCTTGTTTATATTCAGTGTTTATTGGTGTTTATTCAGTGTTTTATTCTTGTTTATATTCCAGTGTTTAATCCAGTTTTATTCCAGTGTTTATTCACATATTTATTTTGTTCCTTTGTTTTTGTTAATTGTGAAATATTTCATTCCCACCACTTCAAAAAAAATCATAAGCTCATGGATGAAGGTTGTAGGTTTGAATCTCAGACCAGTAGGTTGCACTGAGGTACCCATGAGCAAGGTACTGCTCCCATCACTGCCCCCCAGGTGCTTTCAGTAGTCCCCCCCCCCCCCCAATGCAGAGGAAGCTTTTCTTCGTGTTTCACTGTGAGCTGTTTCACAAGGACAAGACTTCACTTCACTTCACTTCAAGTCTCTTAATCTGGCCCAATTGAAGCTGCTGTAAAGTTATCGAATCATTTGTGAATTATATATATTGTCTTTTATGTTGCAGTAATGATATGTACAAACAAAAATACATTTTGCTACGCTTCTTTCTGGAAATAAAAAAATTCATCTGGCAAAAGAAAAAGACTGTTTCACCTAAAGATATCCAGCAATATGATGAAGGACCTTATTCCAACAACAATGAGATTTATAGACCAGATTGAATTTTTCCTGCCCATCCAGGGGATCGAACCCCTCAGATACAACACCTCAGATACAACACCTCAGCCAGCCCCCTCAGATACTGACCCTCGATTCGCCCTCAGATACAGCCCCTCAGATACAACCCTCCAGATACAACCCCTCAGATACACAACCCCTCAGATGCAGCCCTCAGATACAACCCCTCAGATCGGCCCCTCAGATGCAACCCCTCAGATACAGCCCTCAGATACAACCCACCTCAGATCAACCCCTCAGATACAACCTCAGATTCATAACCCCCCTGAATACACCCCTCAGATACAACCCCTCAGATGCACCACCTCAGATATAACCCCCTCAGATACACCCTCCAGATGCAACCCCTCAGATACACCCCTCAGATACCAACACCTCAGATACACCCACTCAGATACAACCCCCTCAGTACAACCCCCCTCAGATGCACCCACTCAGATACAACCTCAGACAACCCCTCAGATCGCCCCATAATACAACCCCTCAGATACAACCCCTCAGATACACCTCAGATACAACCCTCAGATGCAACCCCTCAGATGCCCCATAGATACACAAACCCTCCAGATCAAACCCTCAGATCACACCCCCCTCAGATACAACCCTCAGATACAACCCTCAGATACACCCCTCAGATACACCCCTCAGATACAACCCCCTCAGATACAACCCCTCAGATACAACCCTCAGATACAACCCCTCAGATAGCCAGCTAAGATCAAAACCTCAGATACAGCCCCCTCAGATACAACCCCTCAGTTAACCCCCTTCCAGATACAACCCTCAGATACAACCCCTCAGATCTGGCCCCCTCCAGATACAACCCCCTCAGATACAACCCCTTCAGATAAACCCCCTCGTTCAACCTCAGATACAACCTCAGATACAACCCCTCAAGATACACCCTCAGATACACCCCTCCAGTACAACCCCTCAGATACAGCCCTCAGGTAGCCTCAGATACAACCCCCTCAGATACAACCTTCAGTAAAGCCCTCAGACCTGGCCCCTCAGAATGCAACCTCAGATTCAACCCCTTCAGATACAACCCTCAGATACAACCCACCAGATACAGCCCCCTCAGATACAACCCCCTCAGATGCAACCCCCTTCAGTGAAACCCTCGGGTTAGCCCCCTCAGATACAACCCCCCTCCCAGATACAACCCCTCAGATACAACCCCTCCAGATACAACCCCCTCCAGATAAACCCACCTTCAGATTAGAGGCCCCTTCAGATTACACCTCAGATACAACCTCAGAATGCAACCTCAGATCACAGCCTGAATACAGCCCCCCTCAGATACAACCTCTGATACAACCCCTCAGATACAACCCCTCAGATACAACCCCTCACAATTACAACCCCCTCAGATACAACCCCCTCCAGATACAACCTCAGACCACCCCTCAGATACACCTCCCAAACAACCTCAGATACAACCCTCAGATACAGCCTCAGATACAACCCCCTCAGATACAACACCTCAGATACAACACCTCAGATACACCCCTCAGATACACCCCTCAGATACAACTCCTCAGATACAACCCCTCAGATACAACCCCTCAGATGGCCTCAGATACAACCCCTCAGGATACCAACCCCCTCCAGATATAACCCCCTCAGATACAGCCCACTCAGATACAACCCCCTCCAGATTACACAACACCTCAGATGCACCCTCCAGATACACAGCCCCTCAGATGCAACCCTCAGATGCACCCCCTCCAGATACCTTATCGTGCAGCCTCAGATGCCTCAGATGTACCTCAATACAGCCTCAGATACAACCCCTCAGATACAACCCCCTCCAGATACAACCCCCTCAGATACAACTCCTCAGATACCACCCCTCAGATACACCCCTCAATACAACCCCCTCAGATACAACCCCTCAGATACAACCCCTCAGATACAACCCCCTCAGATACAACCCCTCAGATACAACCCCCTCAGATACAACCCCCTCAGATACAACACCTCAGATACACCCCTCAGATACAACCCTCAGATACAACCCACCTCAGATACAACCCCTCCAGATACAACCTCTTGATACAACCCCCTCCAGATCACCCCTCAGATACAACCCCTCAGATCACACCCTCAGATACACCCCCTCAGATACAACTCCTCAGATACACCTCAAGTGGCCCCTCAGATACAACCCCTCAGATACACCTCAGATACACCCCCTCAGATACACCCCTCAGATGCAACTCCTCAGATGCCCTCAGATCGACCCCCTCAGATACACCCACTCAAAGTACACCTCAGATGCAACCCTCAGATGCAACTCTCAGATACACCCTCAGATACACCCCTCCCAATGCAAGCCCCCTCCAGATACAACCCTCAGATACCAACCCCCTCAGATACAACCCCTCAGATACAACACCTCAAGATGCACCCCCTCAGATACACTCCCCTCTAGATACAGCACCTGGACCACAACCCCTCAGATACACCCCTCAGATACACCCCCTCCAATACAACCCCCTCAGATAACCCCCTCAGACCACAACACCTCCAGATACAACACCTCAGATACACCCCTCAGATACACCTCTGATCACAGAAGCCCTCAGATGCACCCTCAGATTACCTCAGATACAACCCTCACCAGTACAACCCCCTCAGATACACCCCTCAGATGCACCCACTCAGACACACTTTGGTTCACCTTACATTACAAATCCCTCCTCTTTTAACATCCTGACACGAATGGGACTCGAACCCACACATCCGCAGCACATTAGATCCTTCCATCACTTCGGCCCATCGGCCACATCCTCCCGTTGTTGCTGTCATTATTATTATTAGCAGCAGGCCAGCCTGGTAGCAACAGAGCACTAAAACATTTATTTTGTTTCTTTCTCAAATATCATTAATCACGTTTGCAATAAATCACTATTGCCTCATTTTCCAGGCAAAGTAAAAAGAGAGGGTTGACTTGAGACTTTAGCGAGCGCTGTGCTCTGTATGATGTATGATTGCGGCCTATTTTTGCATTTGGCAACCAAGCGCGATCCTTTATTTGTTCCAAAACAGCCCAGCGATCGTTATCAGCAGGTTATAAATGTGTGTGGAATCTCAATCTCATCACTGGAATAAAACAGCAGCTCGCTCATGGCCTCTGTAATGTCCCTGCTTTCTGTCTGCAGACTGTTTAAAAACCTGCACCATATGGTTCACATTTCCCGCCACGAGAGATCAGTTTGGCGCTAAAGCCTTGGCGAAAGCGACGTTAGGAGGCCAATCCTCAAAACATTAAGCCAGCTAACGGTCATCTTTAGCGAGAGAACAGTATGAGGGCGGGGCGTGCTGAGTACCAAATGAGATACAAATATGAGACATCATAGAAGACCGTCATAAGCTGCATAATGGAGACGCCATTAGGATAATGACTTTATTTTACATCGGCCCCAGTTTTTAAATCCCTTCACCCCAAGAAAGTCTTTTTAAAGATGCTATGAGGCAGCGGTACTGTTTATAGATGAGGCCCCATAATCTGAAAGGGTTGGCGCCAGGATTGAATGCCAAACCAGTAGGTTGCCCTGAGGTTCTCTTGATCCAGGTACCGTCCCCATCACTGCTCCTTGGGTGTTAGATATGTCTGCCCCTGCTGGAAGGTGTGTGTGTAAATACAGAAGGATGTTTAATGGTTATGTTTCTGAGTTGGAGACGGTAGTGAGAACAGCTACGTTATACATGTTGGAGATGGTAGCAAGATTAGCTATATTATACATGTTGGAGACGGTAGTGAGACCAGCTTTGTTATACGGACAGGAGATGGTAGTGAGACCAGCTATGTTAGAGTATGGAGAGCATATAAGGAGAAGGAAGGGAAGCACAAAGAGGAGGTTTATGGATGTGGTGAGAGAGGACATGCAGAGGGTGTGATTGATAAAGATCTGTGAATTACAAGTTGTGTCATGACTCCTGTGTCTGTACAGTGGGATCACCCAAATGCAGGCCTGTCGGATGCCTTTGGACCAGAAAGTGCATAAAGACACGAAGGAATGCAGCTGGTCTGGATGATGGTGAATCCTGGAGTTGTGTTTGTCTCACATGTCATCAGGAGGTGCTGTGTGTGTGTGTGTGTGTGTGTGTGTGTGTGTGTGTGTGTGTGTGTGTGTGTGTGTGTGTGTGTGTGTGTGTGTGTGTGTGTGTGTGTAGAGAGAGAGAGAAGAGAGTTTCATGCTGTATAAAGTAACTTAGATTTTCCTTTAACAACAGGAGGAGCTAAAGGTTAGAGGAAGGGAATAAATCACTGCTTTGAGACTTTCATGCTTTGAAGAAAAATCCTGACTTGAATTCACACTCTCTGAAATTACAACCTGTTCACATGAATCTTCACACGGTTCATGCTTTCCCAGCTTTATCATCTGCAGTGGGACTGTTTAAAAGAGAAATCCACATTTTTTTCTAAATCCCTCCATATTTCAGTGTCTAGGTTGAAAAGGAAGAAGAAAAGGAAGGGGGTTTTAGAAAGAAGCGGTTCATTATAGAGATGTTACGCTCACACCACCGCAGGGGTGGAGGTGCTCTAGTGGTGGTACTTGTCTATGGTCCTGTGGCTCAAGAGGTCCCAGGTTCAAATCCCCCCTCCCGCACTACCACCACTGGAGTCCTGGACCTGAACCCTGAAGTGTCTCCAGAGACTGTCCCCTGTAATCAGGACATGGAGACTCTCTGGAGAAGAGCGTCACAGTAAATGCCACGTAAATGTGTAAATGTCATACCTTTCAGTGGAGTGTGAAGCGGAGACAGGCAGTCCCAAATCTTTATTCCCTTCCACACGTGTCTCTGAGTGTGTCTCTGGGAGGGCTGGATGGAGGATGGAGAAATGGTTCATCGGAACTAAGTCCCCTTGTTGATGGATTATTCTGATTAAATAATGGGTAATAATGTGCTTTTGGGGCTGCAGACTGGTCAGACTGTCCAACTGTACTAATCCACCACTGGCTATACAGTGGACATCAGAACTGGACCATGGAACAATGGACAAAGGTGGACTGGTTCTGATGGCTCCAGTTCCCTTTTCCATCATGTGGACAACCGATTGTGTGTGTGTCCTTACCTAGGAAGAGACACCAGGATGCACTATAGAGCTGGTGGAGACAGCGTGATGCTCTGGACAATGGGAAACCTTGGGTCCTGCATTCATGTGGGCTTTACTCTGAAGCTTAAACATCACTGCGGACCAAGTTCCCCCTCCTGACCTCTCAAACTCTAAATCTCCAGACTTTCCATAATAATGGTCATTGTATCTGCAGCGTTCTCCACTCCTCTACAGCAGTGCTAATCATGTGGTGCAGTGCATTACAGCGGCTCATTACACTCTGTGTGTGTGTGTGTGTGTGTGTGTGTGTGTGTGTGTGTGTGTGTGTGTGTGTGTGTGTGTGTGAGTGTGTGTGTGTGAAGAGTGTGTGTGTGTGTGTGATCATTTGGCTGAATACTTGCTGTTATACCTATGAACAGAACTATATAAACAGCCCAGCAAACCAGGCTGGCTCTACAGCCATTGTGTTTCACTCTTTCTCTCTCCCTCTCACTTGGCCTGTCAGTTTTCTCTCTACTCTTTTTGCAGCTAAATATCCATCTTTTCTCTTTCTCCCTCTCTGGTCTCTTTTGTTTGTTTTTAGTGGTTTCTTTTCACCTCAGTGTATATTATATATAGTATATAGCACAGTTTATATATTATATAGTGTTTATAATTACAATTTCATATAATTATATAGTGTATATGGAGACCGTGTATATAGTATATAGTGTATATAGTACAGTTTATATAGTATATAGTGTTTATAGTACAGTTTATATAGTGTATATAGAGACAGTTTATATCGTGTATAGTGTTTATAGTACAGTTTATATAGTATATAGTACAGTGCAGTTTATATAGTATATAGTGTATATAGTAACAGTTTATATAGTATATAGTGTATATAGTACAGTCTATATAGTATATAGTGTATATAGTACACTTTATATAGTCTATAGTGTATATAGCACAGTTTATATAATTATATAGTGTTTATAGTACAGTTTATATAGTATAAGTGTATATAGTACAGTGTATATAGTATATCAGTGTTTATAGTACAGTTTATATAGTATATATAGTACAGTTTATATAATTATATAGTATTATATAATTACAGTTTATATAATTATTATATAGTACAGTTTATATATTATATAATTAAGCCTTAATAGTACCAGTATTATATAGTATATAGTGTATGTAGTACAGTTTATATAGTGTATAGTGTATATAGTGCGGTGTATGTAGTATATATAGTACAGTGCGTGTAGTATATGAGTGTATATAGAGACAGTTTATATAGTATATAGTGCCATGGTACCCAGTTTATAAAGTATATATAGTGTCTATAGAAGAGAGACACTTTGTATGATCTATAATTATTATATAATTGCAGTTTATATAGTATATAGTGTATATAGAGACAGTTTATATAGTATATAGTGTATATAGTACAGTTTATATAGTCTATAGTGTATATAGTACAGTTTATGTAGTCTATAGTGTATATAGTACAGTTTATATAGTGTATAGTGTATATAGTACAGTTTATATAGTCTATAGTGTATATAGTACAGTTTATATAGTATACATATGTGGTTGTTTAGCTCAGTGGTGCACCATTTGGCTGCAGATCAGCCTTTAAAATCTGGACTCCACCTTTGAAGTATCACTCAGCAGCTTATCAGAAAGCTTTCCAGCAGACAGGACATCACCAGGGGACATCTTAGAGCATAGGAAAGCTGCCAGAACCTGATTGGACTCTACAGAGCCATGCTCTCTTCTGTCCGGACCCCTTTCTTTCCCACAGACGTTATAAAGCCCATTCGTCCAGGCAGAGAAACAGCCTATAGAGGGCCTTAACCATCACAGACCAGTGCATGGGATCCACAGCCATCTGCCACAGCAGAAGCTTCTCCACCCAATACACAGATCCTCATCATCCTGCCCTACTGTCTGGATATAATGTTCAATATCTGAGACACAGTGAGAGCGGCTGTAATTAATAACCTCAGTGTATAGGGACTGGAACACGCACACACACACACACACACACACACCTGTGTTCACTTTGTATCTGTATTCCACTGTTGTTTTCGTTTTGCAGCATTTTTATTGCAGCTGCTTACGCTGTTTTTATTATCATAAACAGCTTATGTGGTCATAGAGTGTCTATATGTACTGTTATAGACTGCAGTATATTAAATTGTATATATAGAAACAGTTTATATAGTATATAGTGTATATAGTACAGTTTATATAGTATATAGTGTATACAGTACAGTTTATATAGTATATAGTGTATATAGTACAGTATATAGTATATAGTGTATATAGTACAGTTTATATAGTGTATAGTGTATACAGTACAGTTTATATAGTATATAGTGTATATAGTACAGTTTATATAGTGTATAGTGTATACAGTGCAGTTTTATATAGTATATAAATGTATGTAAGTACCGGTTTTATTTAGTATAAAGTGTATCTAGAGACAGTTTATATAGTATATAGTGTATATAAGTGCAGTTTATATAGTCTATAGTGTATATAGACGACAGTTTATAGTGTATATAGTATAGTTTATATAGTGTATAATTATTATACAGTACAGTGTATATAGTCATAGATATTATACAGTACAGTTTATATAGTATATAGCGTATATAGTACGGTTTATTTAGTATAAAGTGTATCTAGAGACAGTTTATATAGTATATAGTGTATATATTAGTTTATATAGTATATAGTGTATATAGAGACAGTTTATATAGTATCCTGAGTAATATATAAATGTGGTTTTAGGGCAGCGGTGGCCTAGTGGTTGGGCGTCAGCCACATGATGGAGGATCGGAGGTTCGAACCCCTTCCCAGTAAGGTTGCCCTGAGGTACCCTTGAGCAAGGTGCCGTCCCCATCACTGCTCCCCGGGCGCTCAATAGCAGCCCACTGCTGCTGTGTGTGTATGGGTGAAATGCGAAGGCGAATTTTCATTCGTGGGATTATAATAAAGTTATTATTATATTATTATTATATAGTATATAATTATTATACAATTACAGTTTATATAGTATATAGTGTATATAGTCTGTTTTATTTAATTATATAGTGTATACAATTTAGTTTATATAGTATATAGTGTATATAAAAATTACAGTTTATATAATTATATAGTGTATATAGTAGTGTATATAGTCTATAGTGTGTATAATGCAGTTTTATATTGTATATAGTGTATATAGAGACAGTTTATATAGTATATAGTACAGTGTATATAGTATATAGTGTATATAGAGCCAGTTTATATGGTATATAGTATATATAATGCAATTATTATATAGTATATGGTGTATATAGAGACAGTTTATAGTATATGGTATTATATAGAGACAGTTTATATAGTATATAGTGTATATAGTACAGTTTTATATAGTATAATGTATATAGTACAGTTTATATATTATATGATGTGTATGGCACAGTTTATATATTATCTTATAATATAGTATATATCCATCCATCCATCCATCCATGTCCATTTTCTCCGTATCAGGAGTAGGAGTCGCGGGGGCAGCAGCTCAGCAGGGATGCCCAGACTTCTCTCTCCGGCCACTTCTTCCCAGCTCCTCGGGCGGATCCCAAGCGTTCCCAAGGCCAGCAGAGACATAGTCTCCAAGCATGTCCTAGGTCTTCCCAGGTCTCTTTCCGGTGGGAGGCGTTTGGAACACCTCACCAGGGAGAAGATCCAGGGCATCCTGATCGAATGCCGAGCCACCTCATCCCGAGCTCCTCTCGATGCGGAGGAGCAGCGGCTCTACCTGACCCCTCCGGATAGCTGAGCCTCACCTATCTCTAAGGAAGTCCAGACACCCTGCGGAGAAACTCCATTTCGACACGCTTGTATTGCGGTCGTTCTTCGGTCACTACCCACAGCACAAGTGATCGCCAGGTGAGAGGGTGGGAAGCGTGGGTCGACTAATGAGATTGAGCTTTGCCTTCTGGCTCGCTCCTTCTTCACCATGACCGGACGATGCAGAGCCGCATCGTAGAAGCTGCCCGATCGCCTGTAGATCTCCGCTCCATCTTACCCTCCTGCGTGAACAAGATCCCCAAGATACTTAAACTCCCTCCGCGGGGCAAGGTCTCCTCCCAATCCTGAGAGGACATTCACCCTTTTCCGACTGAGGACCCTTGGCCTCAGATTTGGAGGTCTTTGATTCTCATCCCAGCGCTTCACCTTTCGACTGCGGGCGATCAGAGGTGCTGAAGTCCGCGGTATGATGAGCCAACAGGACCGCGTCATGCAAAGCAGGGCCCAATCTGAGCCCACCAAGCCCGGACCCCCTCAGCGCCCCTGGCTGCGCCTGAAATCCTGTCCGCAAAGTTATGAACAGGATCGGTGACAAGGCAGCCACAGCGGGAATCCAACCCTCACGGAAACAGGTCCGACTTACTGCCGGCAATGCGGACCAAGCTCCTGACACCGGTTGTACAGGGACCGGACAGCCCTTAACAGAGATCCGATACCCCCATACTCCCGGAGTACCCCACAGGAGGCCCCGAGGACACGGTCGAATACCTTCTCCAAGTCCACAAAGCACATGTAAACTGGTTGGGCAAACTCATGCCCTCCAGGACCCTGCTAAGGGTGTGAGCTGGTCCACTGTTCGCGACCTGGGCGAAAACCACATTGCTCACTCCTGGATCTGGTTCGACTATCGACGGACCACTCTTTCGGGCCCTGAATAGACTTTCCCGGGAGGCTGAGGAAGTGTGATCCCTCGATAATTAGACACACCTCCGGTCCCCTTTATTAGAGGACCACCACCCATTTGCCAATCCAGAGGCACCGTCCCCACGATGTCCATGCGATGTTGCAGGCGTGTCCATGTAAGCAGTCCTGGCATCCAGAGCAGTGAGGAACTCTGGCGGGGATCTCATCCTCCCGAACCCTGCCACCAGGGCTTTGACCACCCTTGGCAACCTCGGCCCAGAATGGAAGAGGTCACCTCGATGTCTGAGCTCTGCTTCCTCCTCAGCTGTTGGTGGAATGGAGATCTTGATGCTCCCCCACCGACCCCTGGCGTCACGAGTCGAAGTCAGCAGCGCACCATCCCCTGCCTGTGATGACGTGCTGCTTTCCCTCCTGAGACGCCGGATGGTGGACCAGAATTTCCTCGAGAAGCCCGTCTGGAAGTCCTTCTCCATAGCCTCTCCAAACTCCTCCCATGCCAGTTTTGCCTCAGCAACCACCAGGCACACATTCCGGCAGCCTGTCGGGTACCTATCAGCTGCCTCCGGAGCCCACTGGTCAAAAGGCCAGGTAGGACTCCTTTCTTCAGCTTGATGGCATCCTCACGCTGGTGTCCTCGCCAGGTTCTAGAAGGTTGCGCCACCGCGGCGAGCACCGACCACCTCAGCCACAGCTCCGGTCAACCGCCTTGACAATGGAGTGCGGAGCAAGTCCATTCAGACTCCATTATCCCCCTCCCCCGGGGCGTGGTTAAGCTTTGTGGTGGGGTTGAAACTGTCCCTGACAGAGACTCTGCAGACGTTCCCAGCAGACCCTCCACGTGGTGGGGCCTACCAGGTCCCACGAGAGCGGCATCCTCCCCCACCAGAAGCCAACTCACCACCAGGTGATGGCAGTGCGGTTGGCAGCTCCTTTTCTCTTTGCCAGTGTCAAGACATGGGACGCAAGTCCGATGACCACGACCACAAAAGTCGATCATTGAACTGCGGCCTAGGGTATCCTGGTACCAGGTGCACATGTGGACATCCTTATGCTTGCCTGAACATGGTGTTAGATTATGGACAATCGTGACAGGCACAAAAAGTCAATAACCAAACACCAGCTCTGGTTCAGATGGGGAGCCATTCCTCCCCAATTCGCCTTCCAGATTGTCACTGTCATTACCACGTGAGCATTGGGAAGTCCCCAGCAGAGCGATAGAGTCACCAGGAGGGCGCTCTCTAAGCGCCCCACTCCCAGAGACCCCCAGAAAAGGGTGGGTGGTCAGAATGCTGTTTTGGCGCACTCAGCGCAGACCACGCCCCTGAGGACCCGTCCCCGGCCCGAAGAGGCGGAGGCTACCTCTCATCTGCAGGGTAAACCCCAATCTGCTGGCGCCAAGCCGTGCAAGTAACCGTATGCCTGTCGCGCCTCTCACGATAACACCCAACTCCAGAGTGGAAAGAGAGTCAGCCTCTCAGAGACTGGTTCAGAGTCAAGCTGTGCGTCGGGTAGGTCAACATATCCTAGCTGGGCTACTCAACCTCGCACTAAGCTCAGGCTCCTTCCCCACCAGAGAGGGTGACATTCACGTCCTAGAGCCAGCTTCTGCAGCGGGGTCGGACATAGAGCCCCGTTTTATTACCGCCCAGCTCACAATGCACCCGACCTCTTTGGCCTCCACGGGTGGTGACCTTGGGAAGAGGGACCCCGTTGCCTCTTGGGCTAAGCCGGCAGACCTGGGTGGGAAAGCCGACCACCCAGGCGCTGCGCCAGCGAGCCCCACCTCAGGCCTGGCTCCAGAGAGGCCCGGTGACCGTCCGGTAGGGAGAACGTCTTCCAAGGTTTTTATGCATCATCAGAGGTCCTCTGAACCGCTCTTTGTCTCTTCCCTCACCTAGGACCTGTTTGCCTTGGGTGCCCCTACCAGGGGCATAAAGCCCCGGACAACATAGCCCCCAGGATCATTGGGACACGCAAACCCCTCCACCACAATAAGGTGGCGGTTCAAGGAGGGGAATATAGTATATAGTGATTTTTAAAATACTTAGTACTTTCCTAAAGTCAACACAGTACATTATTTGGCATTTAATTTATTTTATTAAATGTATAATTTTTTTCTCATTTTAGCAGGATTAATAAAGTTAAAACTGGACACGTTATAGATGATGGCTGTGACCTGAAATAAACCTTTTCTCTGCTACAAAGTGAAAGAGTAAATGAGTTTTTTTTGGTGAAGGTTATCTTTAATTCATGACTTTAACTCAGACTGAATCTACAGCATCTGACCTTCTGGCTCCACTGATGAAGTATTTCATTCTGGTGTGTATCGAGTTTTTCCATCCCTTTCACACCACAAACTACTTCTATTTTTGTTTTCTTTACATCAGTGTGTTTTTCATTTTCTATACTGTATTCTATACTTGCGTTCCTGATGATTGGAACCTTGTGAGAAAGCTCCTCTGGGTCTCTTACTCTTTCATTAATTTTCTTTTATTGTATAAAAATGAAACAAATATGAAGACTGCTGCTGGAGCAGCTCGTTAAGGAAGTGATAATGAAGAGAAACCGTCGTGTTGGCGCTTCAGAGACAGAAGTTAATGAAACATTACTGAAGCTCAAATTTGCATTTATAATTGCTATTATTCCCGAAGAAATGATGCAAAAAACAAACAAATCAAAGATGAAAATGCTTCCCTGCGTTCCTCCCATTTTCACTTGTGAACGTTATTAAAGAAAGAGTTTATTATAAATGTCGTCAATCAGTCAAGACAAGCTTGGAGTGTGAAATTTCCATCTTTCAAGATTTAAGATTGAAGCCGTTTATTTGTGACAAACACAGTTAAACTTCTACCCGAGCAGAGGAGCACATCCTGTTTAGTCCAGGACTGTTCGGTGGCAGGACAAAAATCTACATTCAACAGCATGTGTAAGGAGGGGGCGTGGCCTAATGAGATCGACACTCTATATCAAGGTGTGCAGAATTATTAGGAGCTTCTTTTCCTCCTCAGGCAGAACGGACAAAAAAGAGAGAACGAACTGTGAAAAGTCAGAGGGTACGTTCAGAGGGACACAGCACTCTTCAAATGTCTGAGATATCAGGTCGTGATCTCAGAACCATCTGACGGTTTGTTGTAAACAGTCAACAGAGTTGCAAGAAACATGTTGAGAAACAAAATGCAAATGAAGCACTGAACCTTTGAGAAGACTCAAATGTGAAGCTACCAGGAACCCATGATCCTCTAGTGCTCATATTCCAGAACTGAACCTACCTGGAGTGTCCAGAAGAACAAGGCGTCCAGTGTCAGAGACGTGGACAAGATAAGGAAGACTGAAACCCCACCATCACTGAACAAGATACATCAGCTGAGACATCAACACTGGACCAAGAAACCTCCAGACAGATTTTTCAGGTTTGATGGAGTTGAGATGAGAGTAACTCCTGATGGATCAGATGGACGGTGCTGAGGCTGGATCAGTAACGGAACAGAGCTTCACTTCCACTCAGACACCAGCAAGGTGGAGACAGGATACTGGTATGGGCTGGTGTAATCTAAGATAAACTGGTTGGACCTTTTCAGCTTGAAGATGGACTCAAATTATCTCCCACAGTCTGCAGCCCCAAAAGCACATTATTACCCATTATTTAATCAGAATAATCCATCAACAAGGGGACTTAGTTCCGATGGTCCATTTCTCCATCCTCAGCGTCCTGTAGAGACACTCAGAGACACGTGGAAGGGAAATAAAGATTTGGGACGTCTGGTTCTGTTCACCCCCACTGGAAGGGTATGACATTTACATTTACATTTACATGCGGCATTTATCAGACGCTCTTATCCAGAACGACTTCCATGTCCTGATTACAGGGACAGTCCCCCCTGGAGACACTCAGGGTTCAGGGTCTCAGGGACCCAGTGGTGGTAGTGCTGGAGGTGGGATTGAACCTGGGACCTCTTGACCAATAGGTCCATAGACAAGTACCACCACTAGACCACTGCCACCCCAAACCTACTGCCAGTGTGTAGAGACACTTTATTCAAGCAGTGCTTCAGGAGAAAGACCATGGTTTTTCTGCAGGACAATGATCCACTGCATGTAGATATACGTGTGCATGTGTGTGTGTGTGTGTGTGTGTGTGTGTGTGTGTGTGTGTGTGTGTGTGTGTGTGTTGTGCTCTGTGAAAGGCAGTGTTTGTTTGTGGTGAAAGTGTAGATGAAGGTTTCTGAAGGACACAGTGGAGTCTGTAAGGTCAGAAAGCTCCTCTATGGGGGGGTCATTCCTCCCAGAGTGGCAGTAAAGGACAGGACGGCTCGGGGAAGGACGAGCCCACCAGGCCACGAGCTGCAGGCTGACATCAGCTCGCAGGACTTGCACCGTCTCTCACCCTGTCAAAACTCCTCCACTCCTTCATCACACATCTTCAACCACTACTCACTTTCACCCACTAATCACTGCCATCCACACATCACTTTCATCCACGAATCACCTTCAACCACTAATCAGTTCTGTCCACTAATCATCTTCATCCACTTATCACCTCCATCCACCAATCATCTCCATCCACCAATCACCTGCATCCACTAATCACCTTCAACCACCAATCACCTTCATCCACTAATCACATTCATCCACTAATCATCTTCATCCACTTATCACCTCCATCCAATAATCACATTCATCCACAAATCACCTTCATCCACTAATCACCTTCATCCACTAATCACTGCCATCCACAAATCACTTTCATCCACGAATCACCTTCAACCACTAATCAGTTCTGTCCACTAATCATCTTCATCCACTTATCACCTCCATCCACCAATCATCTCCATCCACCAATCACCTGCATCCACTAATCATCTTCAGTCACTAATCATCTTCATCCACTAATCATCTTCAGTCACTAATCATCTTCATCCACTTATCACCTCCATCCAATAATCACATTCATCCACAAATCACCTTCATCCACTAATCATCTTCCACCACCAATCACTTTCATCCACTAATCATCTTCATCCCCTAATCATTTTCATCTACTAATCACCTTTTCCACTGCTCACCTTCACTCCACTAATCACCTTCATCCTCTAATCATCTTCATCCACTAATCATTTTCATCCACTAATCATCTTCATCCACAAATCACCTTCGTCCACTGCTCACCTTCACTCACCAATCACCTTCACCCACTAATCACCTTCACCCACTAATCATTTTCATCCACTAATCACTTTCACCCACTAAGCACATCAATCCACTAATCACCTTCACCCACTAATCATCTTCAACCACCAATCACTTTCATCCACTAATCACCTCCATCCACTAATCATCTTCATCCACTTCTCACCTTCACTCCACTAATCATCAGCAGCAGTGCTCTAATGTTTAGGGACGAGGCCCCAGAATCAGAAGATTGTGGGTTTGAATCCAAGGTACTGTCCCCATCACTGCTCCGTGGGCACAAGCTGGCCATTGCTCCACGGTGTGTGTGTGGGTGAAATCCAGAGCTGTAATTTTGTTGTGTCTCACTGTGGGCTGTGTCACAATGACGAGAATAGTCACTTTCTCTTCACTTTCGCTCACCATCATTCACTACGTACCTTCGTCCACCAATCAGCTTTGTCCACTTATTGTCTAAAATACTCGATGTAGGTATTAAATCGGTACTATAGGTTTTATTTATAATAGGGACTAAAATAATACTAAATGTTTTTTATTTCTGTTCATTCACATGTAGTAACAGCTGGTTTCTTATTAAATTCATTCTCTTAAATAATTCATTAAAAATAATGATTCAGTAAACAGTGAAGTGAACGGCGGAGCTGATAAATGAAGTTGGTCTCAGAAATCAGGAAATATGAGAACAATTCGTTTGAAAACGTGAAACAAGCTTGTTTAAAATATATAATGTATTTGTTCATTAACTATTTGTGATGTTTTCACTTTTGTTTTCATCAACGAGCGCCTGCACAGCGTGGATCTATTACAACTGCAAAGCTGCAGCAGAGTGCAGAGAGAACTTCAGATGTGAGTAGATGAACAGAATTAATACATCAGTGTCACTGCAGAAGAAATCTCCCTTTCAGCTTGATCAGGTCCGAGATTCAATTATTCTGGCTCCACTCTGATCAAACGTTTCTTAGAGTCATGTTTCTGTCCTCCTGAAAAACAGCCGGATAAAGAGACGAGTGTAACAGAGTAAGACATGAAGTTTATTTCTGTCAATACAGAGTGCAATAAAAAACAGAGACACAGAGATTTGACACAAAAACTAAATGCCAGTAGGTTCGAACTCCATGTATTTGTTTTCCGCCGCTGCAGAATCCATTTGTCTGAAGAAAACCTATGCAAATCCATGCCTGGCTGCACCTGATTTCCTGCTGGGCTTTAATAAATCACCCTAAATAAATAAGGCTCGCGAGAGTCTCGCGGAGAGAAAAGGAGCAGTAAAGGCTACACTGTATATGCAGGTATCATTTGTTTTTCTCTCCGCGGCCTTAATGTTGCTCTCTGGAGTTTTTTCATTAAATGCTGCTGTTTACACAACGAACCTGCACCTCTGCTCACTGGCCACTTTACTGGAAACCCCCAACCTCTAAAGTTCTACTGAGTGATGGGGGAGAGGGAGGACCGCCCTACACACCCAGAGAGAGAGAGGACAGTTCTACTGAGTGATGGGGGAGAGGGAGGACCTGCCCTATTCTTAATGGGCTCTCAGTTGCTCATTGCTGGGGGGAAAAACTGCAGGAGCTTGTAATGTTTTATTCACACAAGTGAACGAGCTTCCTGTACTCACTGAATAGTGAATATGTGAACAGTCAAGCCTGTAATCATCAGACCTGTCGCTGAGCTTTTTTGTAACAGGGTCGACTTTACTGCACCGTAGCTGCGGCCCAGACACACACGAAAAGCAACTTAAATTCACATTAAATTGCAATAAATGAAAGAATTCTGGTTGAACACTTTGTTATAGAGATTGTTTGCTATTCATGTTGGTGTCTGTAGAGAAAGAATAAGAGAAAGAGGGAGATAAATGAGCTGTGCTGCAGAAGTAGAGATTAACATTAAAGGAGAGAAAATAAGAAGAATATGTGAGAAAGTAAATATTATTGAATAAATAGGTTGAAGAACGAGCGCCACCTGATGGGTTTCCTGTGTGATCCTGTAAAGCAATTAAAGCAACGGTTCGAAAAAATTCCAACGTCCACAAAGCTCCAAGTGTGATGGACCTGCTGAGAGAGTCCATAATGATCTTTATTTAAAACTGGAGCAGGTAACAGAGTCTGTCCTGAACATGGGAGAAAGGACAGAGATTTGGGTGAAATGGAAAAAGTCCTCGGAAATGTATCGGAGACTTAAAAAGGCTACTTTAGTACAGTTACGGGGTTTCTGTACTTCCTCACTCCCCAGTTCTGTTGAGTGCTGCACATTAAACTGAGGGCTTGTTGTGGAGGGATATTAAAAAGCTTTATTCTAGTCAAAAAGAAGCACTTTCGGGCAGCAGAGCTTCAGAGTTAATGATGTCCCTCTTAATTCTGTGAGAAGAGCGTCTCTAATGCTGTGATTTGCCAGACAGACAGACGGACGCGTCGCCTGCTTTCACTGTGCCTATAAGAGAGGAGTTCCTTCGTGTTCCATCCTTCGTCCTAAACGCGACTCCGAATCTAATAGTCCTGCGCAGAAATGAAGGGAGGTTTAGTCAGTCTCCAGCGGCCGGGAGAGAAAGCAGGGCAGCCAAGGCTGACAAATGGACACCGGAGCACATCTGTGTGTGTTTATGTCCTTTTCTCCGGGGAGCTGCAGGGCTCGAATGAAAGAATGGAGAGATAAAGTGATGCTAGCTCTTTGTGAACAAAATTCATGCATTCGCTTCCACAGATGGGGAGAAATTTAAAAGTGATGTCCAAACGTTTGGACCCCTTCTCATCTAAAAATCCAGGGTGTCTGTAGATGAGGGGTCTCTACTCCACTGGAACAGCTAGAAGCTGGAACATGGCTGTGAGGGTTTGGTTGCAGCGCGACACCTTTATTGAACATGTTGGGTTATAGATCTATCTATCTATACACACACGTATAGAGAGAACATATATAGATAGACAGATAGATCGCCATGGGAACATGACCTTGTTTCTTGTTTTGAAAAGCATTAATAACAACTGAAGCACTGATTAGTGTTAATAATAAGGTTTGAATTAGTAAGCTATTTTTGAGCGTTTCTATGCGTTTGTTGGCCCCGTTTAAAGAGCAGTGAAAAAATATAACAATCAGATATTGTTGATTTAGTATTTTCCATAGTCACACCTATATTCCATATCTGTATTGCCCCTGTAGTCGAATCCTCACCTTCAAATGTATTTTATGGCCCTAATTCTTTACAGAATCACACAATTATATTCCAGGAGCAGAAAAAAGAGGTCCAGACAGTGACCTACTCCTGGGGATGTAGCTGCATACAATTACAGTGAAATATGGGCTCTGGAGATTTAGATTCTGGGCCAGCTCCTTTTGAAACAGGAGTGGAAGCCCCCCCGACACACACACACACACACACACACACACACGGTGGAACTGTAGAGGCCAGTCTCTGTGAAGATATTTCATCTCTAACCTGGTTGGTTTGATGTATAGATCCACCGATTTGTTCTGGTCTTGACCTTTCCGTCCTGCTATGATGATTTCTGCCGCTGTGTCTCCGTGGGGCATCGAAAGCACTTGGCAAAATCCTCTCCACCAAATAACGCACTTCCAGTCCCATTTTGATTAGTTACTGAGGCATAGTGCCAACGCTCGGGTAAAAAAAACAACAGGCTCTGGTCCCTTTGCCTCTGTGAGACCCTGAAAAGTCCAAATGAAAAACTCTGGATCTCTTCCAGCCTTTAATCCACTGGCCTCCCATTCCGCCAAAAAAATTCTGCATGGAGTCTGCAGAGGTTTAACTGCCCTGGAGACATAAAATCCCTCCCATTTTCAAAGTGATGGAGGTTTGGTGTGTGTGTGTGTGTGTGTGTGTGTGTGTGTGTGTGTGTGTGTGTGTGTGTGGGTATGAGACATGTAAACAGGTTTTTCTTGTAGCTCATCCCTCATAATCCATCTGAAGTACGGCTAGATCACTTGGACACGGACCCATCTCCATGGTTACACTACACCTGTTTCCATGGTTACCTGTTATGGTTACATCACACCTGTGCTTTCCATGGTTACGTTATAACAGTCACCATGGTGAAACTACACTTATTACCATGACTACCATCTTCATGAGTGGGGAACACCAAGTCAGTATTTATGCCTTTGCTACACCTGTTACCATGGTTACACTTTAGTTATTTCTAGGTTCCCCTTTACATCATTGCCATGGTACGCTACACCCATTGGCTTATTTATGGATGATGCACAGTTCTGCTGGTTACACTTTACATATTTGCATGATTACAGCACACTCATCACCATGGTTACCCTACATCCATTTTGCTGGCTGTGCATGATTACAATACAAGCAACGAATCTGGAGGAAATACGTGTCATTACAAGTAGAATTAGAAATTTTTTATTGTCATTGTACCGCAGTATAACAAAAATTGCAAAGCAGCTGTGTCTTCATGCAAAATTAAGAACAGACATAAAATCTCACATATATATATATATATAGATATACACACACACACACACACATTTTTTAAAAGGTCTAAAGCCTGGATAAGTGGGGAGTAGAGTAGAGTAGAGTAATCTTTTATTATCCCACGAATGGGAAATTTGGGTGTTACAGGGCTCTTATAAAAGTGAGAGATAATAATAATAATAATAAGTAATATAATATATAATAATTGATAATAATAAATTATGCCAGGTTATGTCAGGAAGGGCATCCGGTGTAAAACTTTTGCCAAATGGATAAGCGGAGAACCAAACGGACTTCCATACCGGATCGGTGGAGGCCTGGGTTAACAACGACTAGAGGAGAGGAGAAAGAGTAGGAGAGTGGAAATGTAAAGAAACGTACTCACAGGTGAACAGAGCCTGCTGAGCAGATGGAAGGAGAACTTTGAGAATCGTAAACCAGGAAGTACTGTGAATAAGCAAGATGGAAGTAGGAGCAGCGATGAAGAGGATGAAGAATGGAAAGGCTGTTGGTCCGGATGACACACTGGCGGAAGCATGGAGGTGTTTAGGAGAGATGGCAGATTAGTATATTGGAGGGACAGCTCGGGTTAGACGTTTTGGTGCTGATGCTGAGATGTTCGTTGGGTGTGACGAGGATGGACAGGATTAGAAATGAGTATATTAGAGGGACGGTTCAGGTTGGATGATTTGGAGACAAAGTTAGAGAAGCAAGGTTGCGTTGGTTTGGACATGTGCAGAGGAGAGACGAGGAGAATATCAGTAGAAAGATGTTGAGGATGGAGCTGCCAGGAAAGAGGAAAAAAGGAGGGACAAAGAGGAGGATTGTGGACGTGATGAGAGAGGACATCCAGTCAGTTTGAAGGGTAAAGATGCAGAGGACAGGAAGAAATGGAAATGGATTCTCCATTGTGGCGAATCGAAGAAGTAGTGTGAGTTAGGAGTGTTAGAGACATTTGCTGTTCTCAGTTTCAGGCTACTTTTCTCCTGGTCCTGTGTTCTGTGGACGCTCCAGGACCAGCACTGTCTGAAGGTGTTTTTATGGAGCATTAGTTTCTCCTGGGAGCTGATAGATTCCTCTGGACCCCACTGGTTTTAATGCCAGATTCCTCTGGAGGGCAGGCCTGGAGGACCCGATCCAGGCAGACAGAGAAATTTCTCAGAGTGAAGTGAATGTGTGAGAGGAATGAGGACCTAATGAGCTCCTTCATGTCCTGCAGGTGAAGGACAGGGGACATTCTGTGTTAATTACAGTGTTTGCTGAAGTGTCTACACACAGACAGCCAAATCCCAGCCATGTGCTCTACTGTCAGTCAGGGAACACACTTAATCTGTCAATACACTGATCTAGGCCTTCTGGTTAAAACACACACTCTTGACCTGCCCGTGACCGTCCCGCTGGACCCCTCCTGCTGTCCTCCACTCCTGTCCTTCCCTCTGCCAGCAAATTATCACAATATCACTGAGGAATACTCTGGAAAGATGTTTCCTCACGCCCCACTGCAAAATCCTTTGGGTGACTGGCTCTGTGTTATAATTCCAGGAAAGAAAAATACCGTCTCCACCCTGAAGGACGTTTCTGTCCTCTCAAGGGTTGAGGGACGACACACCTGACCTTTCCTGCTCAGGCTGAGCCTGAAAGTGAGAAGTACTGGAGAAATTGTATCCCGATCAAAAATGGACGAAGCGTAACCATGGTAATGGGTGAAAACTAACCCTGGGTCACATGTGCATTGTAAAACCATGGAAGTGGGAACTGTAAAAACAGGGGAGAATATGAGAAATGTGTGACCATGGAAACGGATGCAATGTTGTGTCTGTGGAAACGTGTCGCATTACCATGGAGAGCAGCATAGAGAAAGAGTGGATGTTTTGGAGGCTTGTGAATGGGGATACAGTTACCATGGAAATGGGTGTGGGGTAACCATGGAAACATGGGGCCTATATCTTAGCGATGCAGTTGTACTTCTGGAAAAGGTGTTTGGGCCAAACACACACACGCACGCGCACACACACACACACACACACACACACACACAGCTTGGTGTGTGAGGGATGGGTAAATGTACTGTTTGGACTGATATTAGGAAATGAAATATTTAGCCTCTCTGTTCTAATTAGTAAGAATTTAATCTCTGAAAATGTGCCAACGTCACACAGCACATCTCAGCAGGAGGGAGGACTAATCACGTAGTGATACACTAAATTTCCTCCCTAATGAGACACGTCTGTCTCACCCCATAGCGAGATCCTCACTTTAATAATTCACTTTCGTGCACAAATTAAGAAAGGAAATAACTCTGTACAGTCTAGCTCAACACCGCTGCTGTTTCATCCACATCCATGTACATACTGTCTGCGTCTTCGGATGAATGTGCGTCTTTGCAATTGTCTTTGTAGTAACTGTTGTCTTGTCTTGTGTTAGTCCTGTCTACACTTGTCTTGTCTTTACGTGCAGCACCAGGTTCCTGGAGGAACGTTGTTTCGTTTCACTTTGTACTGTGAAGATGGTTGAAATGACAATAAACACCTGCTTGACTTGAACTCACTTAGACTTTAACGGCACATTTACAAGCATGACCTGCTCAAGTACGGGGTCACACAGTTAAACTCCTGTTTCTTTTCCACATTCCTTCCTGGGTTAACTCAGCCTGGATCTGCTGTAACTGCATATTCTCCCCCTGTTGTGGTGCCGCGGAGTCTCTAGAGCAAGACCAGAAAACCTCTTTCTCCTGATATATCCTGAAAGTGAGAGGAATCTTCGCCAGCTTACAATTTCAGCCGTGCTTATAAATGTTATTGACCCACTAGCTGGGTAGTACGGAAAGATTTCTGCGTCTCAGTAAACTGAAGGCGTCTGAACCAGGTGAGACTTCAGACTGAATTCATTACTGCAGCTCAGCTCCTGATCCTCCAAACCCAACCGGCTGCTGGAAGAGTCGTTCTGCTCGAAGTCTGATGTTGGCGTGGCTTTTATTCTTCACCTGCATTTGTACCCAGACAGGAGTGTGTTCTTTTAGTTTTGCAGAGGATGAGGCAGTGTAAAAATATACAGTCCTGTTCAAAAGTTTTCACGCCCTTTATTCTTCAACTCTCTTAGACCATGTTATTTTCAGGAATAGTTGTCCAGGCTTCTTGAAGGACTCACAGCTCTTCTTTTGACATTTGCTTTCCATTCTATAATAAACGGAAATATAGATATATATAAAGTAGTACCCCTCCTTGAACCGCCACCTTATCGTGGTGGAGGGGTTTGCGTGTCCCAATGATCCTGGGGGCTATGTTGTCCGGGGCTTTATGCCCCTGGTAGGGGCACCCAAGGCAAACAGGTCCTAGGTGAGGGAAGAGACAAAGAGCGGTTCAGAGGACCTCTGATGATGCATAAAAACCTCCTGCCCCAGGTGGCTGGGTCACGGGCCTCCTCTGGGAGCCAGGCCTGGAGGGTGGGGCCGGCTGGCGGCGCCTGGTGGTCAGGCCTTCACCCATGCCGGGCCCGGCCGGGCGCTTAGCCAGAACTAGCATGATTACTGTGAGCTCACCACCTGTGGGAGGGCAAAGATCTGGGCCACATTGTAGGCTGGCGAGGGTGGCAGCAGGGGGCCTTGGCGGTCCGATCCTCGGCTGCAGAAGCTGGCTCTAGGAACGTGGAATGTCACCTCTCTGGTGGGGAAGGAGCCTGAGCTGAGTGCGAAGGTTGAGCAGTTCCAGCTAGATATAGTTGGACTCACCTCGGCCTGCAGCTTGTAGACTCTGGAACCAGTCCTCCTTGAGAGGGCTGGACTCTTTCCACTCTGGAGTTGCTGCCTGCACCGGTGGCGCCGGGCTGGGTGTGGGCGCCTGTGCCCCCACGGCCACGGCATCAAGGCCGGCTGAGGTTGCCTGTAGATGAGGGGGTAGGCCCTCACGCCTCCGATCGAGGCGGGGTCCTTGTTATTTACATCTGCGCTTACTCGCCAAACAGCATTCTGGACTACCCACCTTTGCAGAGGGTCCTCTGGAGGCGCTAGAGAGCGTCCCTCCTGGTGACTCTATGCTCGTTCTGCTGGGGACTTCAATGCTCCACGTGGGTAATGACAGTGACACCTGGAAAAGCGTAATTGGAGGAATGGCTGATCTGAACCAGGCCGGTGTTTGAATTTGTGGACTTTTGTGCCAAATGCGGATTGTCCATCTTGAACACCATGTTCAGGCAGCATAAGGATGTCCACGCATGTGCACCTGTACAGGACACACCCTGAGCGCAGTTCAATGATGAAACTTTGTGGTGTGTCATCGGGACTTGGCCCCATGTGTAGTTGCTCGAGGTAAGAGGCGGGCTGATAACCGACATCACCTGATGATGGTGAAAGCGTTGGTGGGAGGATGCTGGTCAGACCTGGTAGGCCAAAGCATGTAGTGAGGTCTGTGGGAACGTCTGGCAAAAATCCCTGTCAGAACAGCTTCAGCTCCCTCGTCAAAGCTTTAACCACGTCCCGGGAGGTGGGGATATTGAGTCTGAATGGACCTTCACCTCCATTGTCAAAGCGGCTGACGGAGCTGTGGCCGAGGAGGTGGTGGAGACCTGCCTGTCGCCCGGTGGCAACCTAGAACCGTTGGTGGACCACCAGCGGTGAGGATGCCATCAACAAGCTGAAGAAGGACTCTACCGGGCCTTTTTGACTCAGTGGGGCTCAGGAGGCGGCTGATAAGTACCGACAGGCCAAGCGAATCGACTCAGGTGGTTGCTGAGGCAAAGAAACTTCCCGAGCATGGGAGGGAGTTTGGAGAGGCCATGGAGAGGACTCGAGGCGACTTGAAATTCTAGTCCGCCATCGGCGTCTCGGGAAGCAGTGCACGGTCCAGCGCGTGTATAGTGGGATAATTAGCTGCTGACCACCAGCTGGGGCGTTGTTAATGGTCGATGGAGAGAGTGCCGAGACCCATCAGCAGTCCACCAACATGCACCTTCGAGGAGGAAGCAGGGCCTGGGACGCTTGAGGTGGACTCTTCCCATCTCACCAAATTAGAGGTTGCAAGGTGGTCAAAACTCCCTTGGTAGAGGCTCCGGTGGATGAGATCCGCCCAAATTCCTCAGAAAGCTCTGGATATTGCTCAGGACTGTGTGTTTAATACGCCTCTGACATCGCATGGGACCATGAGAATGGTACCTCTGGATTCAGCAAGCAGTGTGGTCCCCCTCTTTAGAAAGGGGACCGGGAGGTGTTCCATTGGGAATCACACTTCTCAGCCTCCAGGGAAAATCTGTGCCGGTGCAGAAAGGAGGTGTGGATGAGTCGAACCTCAGATCCAGGAGAGCAATGTAGTTTTAAGTCGATGTGAGAACAGTGGATAGCTCTCACCATACTTAGTCCTGGAGGTGCATGAGGTTCCGCAGCAGTTTGCCTTTGTAGACTTGGGGAAAGCATTGACATTCCCTCAGGGAGGGCTCCTGTGAGGTACCAGGAAGTATGGGGCCTTGGGTTTCCTGGCTTAAAGGCTGTCCAGTCCACTGTGCAAATGGAAACTTAGTCGCATTGCGGCGCAGTAAGTCGGATACCTGTTCGGTGAGTTGGACTCCATAGAGCTGCATCTTGATCCTGTTCATAACTTTTATGGACAGGATTTCATGCAACCAGCGTGAGAGATCGGTTTGGTGGAGCTTCAGGTTGGGTCTGCTTTTGCGATGCGGTGCTCCTGTTGCCTCATCATGCACGTGACCTTCCTTTACTCTCTGGATCGGTTAAGCTGGCGAGGTGTTAGGCGGCTGGATGAGTCAGCGCATAAATCTGAGCCGCAGATTATCAGTGGGAAAAAGGTGCGATGCTATCTCAGTTGAGGTGAGACCTTTAAGTGGAGTTTAAATATCATGGGATCTTGTTCACGGTGAGGTGCGTGACGGAGATCGACGGCGGATCGGGCAGCTTCACTGCGGTAATGCGGCTCATCGGTCCGTCATGAAGTGAAAAAGAAGGAGCTGGTGACAAAGCTCTCGTTACCAGTCGATCCTCGTTCCCCACCTCACCTGGTCACGAGCTGTGGTAGTGACCAGAAAACTGAATGCGAGGCCTGGCAATAGGTTTCCTCGCAGGCGTGCAGATCTGTAGAGATGGGGTGAAGCTCAGCTGCATCCGGAGAGGCTAGTCGGCCCTTCTCCTCCCGCGCCGAGAGAGTCAGATGGGTGGCTCAGGGCATCTGATTAGGGTCACCTGATCTCTGGTGAAATGTTCCAGGCCCGTCCACGGAAAGAGACCCGGGGAAGGCCAGGACACGCTGGAGAGACTATGTCTCGCCTTGGGATCCGCCCGGAGGAGCTGGAAGAAGTGGCCGGAGAGAGGGAAGTCTGGGCATCCCTGCTGGAGCTGCTGCCCCCGCGACCCGACCTCGGATAAGCGGGAGAAAATGGATGGATGGATGGATAAAGTAGTAATTAGCAATTAATTACCAGTTACTGTCTTATTTAGGCTTATTAAGGGCATTATAAAAAAGCTAATTACTGTCTCCTCCCAGTGTGAAGGTTGGGTTCTTTCAGTGTGGAGTGGACTTGGTCTCCTTGTGTCTGGGTTTCCTCCGGTAGCTCTGATTTCCTCCCACAGTCCAAATACTTTACAGGTAGACTGTAGATGATGAACTCCCTAGAGTGCTGTATGTACCTGCCCTGTGATGGACTGGTGGCCTGTCCAGGGTGTTTCTCCTCCTTTTATCCCATCAGTGCTGAGACAGACTCCAATCACACCATGGTTAGGATAAGCAGCTCTGGGGATGGATGGATGGATGGATGGAAGGAAGGAAGGAATAATCCTAACCCCCTCTAATGAAAGCCCATTAAAAATGTTGGTGAAAATACTCACCTTTGGACCATGAGGTCACAGGTTTGAATCCCACCTCCAGCACTACCAGTTGGGCTCCAGAGCAAAACTCTGAAACTCAAGTTGCTTCAGGGAGACCATCCCTGTAATTTGGAAGAGGAAGTCACTCTGTCCCACTTTCAGCTATATTTACAGTGTTTGCAAAAATGAAGTAAAGATGGCAACAGGGCTTTGAGCAAACTGGAACCATGGAGGAATCGCCAACCATGCAGTGAGTTGTGGTGGCCCAGGTGGAAGGTGATGAAAGCTTTAGTAATGGTCAGAGAAGCAGGGCAGATTTGAGAAGGAAACCCATGCAGGCTTTAGAGAGAAGAATAGAGATTTTCTAATGTATTGTATGTGCGAGTCAAAAGAAAGGGTGGATTAAAAATCGCCTTCCGGCTCCTCGGTCCCCAGAGTAGTTCAAAGTTCTCGACATGAGATTGAGTCATTCGGGAGAACCAGCATCAACAAAAAGCTCAGAGAAGTTTGCACCAGGCTGTCTTTGAGAATTTGGTTTCTATGAGAACACGTCTTGCATAACCGATGCACGAGAAAACTCGCCTTTCATCCTCATGCCTCAGGAAGAAAAAACGAGGGGTGAATTTCTGAAAAAAATAAAATGAACCTTCCTGACAGAGTCTTAACCACAACGCTTCATTCTCCTCACAAAGCCGAGGCTGATTATGAGGCCGCTGCTTGGAAGATATTTTATCTGAAGCTTTGTTGAAAAGAGTGATTCCCTGGTGTGAAGAAAGCTCAAGCAGAGATTTTCTAGTAAGGAGAACTGCCTTGAAATTATTACTTTCTGCCTGACCAGACACACGACGCCAAAACGAAAGGGTTTGTGCAAAACTGTAATTTGTAATTCTTCACTGGACAAATAAAAGGGATGAATAACAGGAAGGAAAAAATGCAAAGTATAAAATGCTGTGCATGTTTCCGTTAACATTTTATATATTCATGATGTCAGTGAATACTAAATGCTTTATTCAACCAGTGAGCCAATCATGTCACCAACAAGACCAACCAATGACCAATCAGCTCTAAACAGCAATACAATCAACCAATCAGCTCTAAACAGCACCACTGTCGACCAAGGGGCAGTGGTGGCCTAGTGGTTAGGGAGCCCCAGGATCGGAAGCTTGTGGGTTCAAATCTCTTATCAGTAGGTTGCCCTGAGGTGCCCTTGAGGAAGGTACTGTCCCCATCACTGCTTCCTGGGCACTTTCAATAGCTGCCCCCTGCTGGACGTGTGTGTGGGTAAAATGAAGAGGTGTACTTTTGTTGTGGTTCACTGTGCTCAGCGTTTCACAATGACGAGAATAGTCACTTTCACTTCACTTTCAAGCCGCTCTAAACAGCAGCAGGGTTGACCAATCAGCGCTCTGGAACAGAAAAACTAACCAATAATGTGACGGACACCAATTAATACATATAATACAAAAGTGTTTTTCATTTTTTTATCAGATTTTAGAAAGAATTCTTTAAAATGAAATGGAAGTGTACTGGAGTCTCCATGCTGCACTTTCCTGAAGATGTTGAAAAACGAAGCAGAAAGGCCAACATGGCCCAAACACCCTGAATCTTCTGTCTTGGACTTCAGGTGCAGCTACTGCTTTCTCCATGTTGTTACGGGTTAGTTCTCTTTTCTCTTCAGAGCGGTGAACTTTCAGTTGGTGAGGAAGCGCTGGTCAGTTCCCAGTGCTCTAACAGGGGCTCCACACCGCTCACTGCAGGGATGTCTCTGGGACGATTGTGCTTGCTGTCCCTTCTGACAGAGAAATCTGCCTGCAGAAGGAGTGTAGATGCTTCAAAAAGAATCACTTCTGTCCAGAAGGAGCTGCTCCATGGTGCTGTCACGCTGGCTCTGGAAACTGTACGTTCAACCCGTGTTTAATTCCTCCACTTCTGTCAGGAAGAGTTTATTCCCTGCAAATGTTCGTCTTGTGGAGAAAAGTGTTTCAGTTTGGAGCTCTGAAGCTCCAGAGACAGAGACTAATTGGCTGTCCCTCCACGGCCATTCCTTGAACCGTTGTGATTTTCTCGGCCGAGATAAAAGGTCGTAACCTACAATTATCTCCAAGCTTGTAAACAAAGCGTCCTCCAGGATTTCTCTGAGCTGCTTCCCCCGAAGCATTAGACACTGGACAGTGAACAGAGCTGCTCACTTCAGTTTATTCATTCATCCGTTTTACTTTTTGGTTTTTTTTCCCTTCTTTGCAAGTCAGTCAGCAAAGTCACGATTAAAACCGCAGCTGTGAATATTCATATCTGTGAGGATTTGGGCCCAGTGTTCTTTTAAAACCTTCAGAAGCTGCTGATTCAGTTTCTCTCAGTTCTCCCAGAACAGCGTTTTAAACCATCCAGAGCAGGTTCGGTGTTCAGATCCCAGTGATGGTGAACGGAACCGGACGTCCCTTCATGCCTTATATCGATGATGAGGGAATATGTGATCTTTTATGTGCACTAATTCTATACTTTAGTGTAGATACAGTACTGTGCAAAAGTTTTAGGCAGGTGTGGAAAAAATGCTGTAAACAGAACGCTTTCAGAAATATCAATAATGATTGTTTATTTTGATCAATTTACAAAATGCAAAGTGAGGAACAAAAGAAAAATCTAAATCAGATCAATATTTGGTGTTTCTACCTTTTACCTTCAGAGCAGCATCAGTTCTTCTGGGGTGGTTCCTTGTTCAAGGGAACCTCAGGATAACCTACTGATTCCAACCCACTGCCTTCCAATCCTGGGCTTCCGAAACACGAGGACGCCGCTGTCCCATTAACACCCGGACGGAGGAGACTGGGAAGTAAAGCGTTGTTGTGCTGAGTGGTGTGAGCGGTTATGTAACTCAGACTGAGAGTGACTACAGTCAATCAGACACAAATAAACACATAAATAAACAACCCGATCTGCCCGTTCTGAGGCCACACCGAGCCGTTCAGTCCTCCTGTCTCTCCTCGGCGAAAAGTGAGTCATCGTGATGCTTATCTGAACTCCAACCGAAAGGGTCATCAAACGGCACAACGGCGAATCAGATGATCACTGAGACAATCACAGCACATCAAACCCCGAGCAGAATTAAAAAGAGGAGAGCCTCCTGGAAGGGGACATGATTGTTTTTTAGTCACGAATGAGCTCAATTGTCCCCGAAGAAAACTGACATTTCTCTGATTCTCTATGAATAAATGTAAGCTGCACACAGGCCTGGGAAACGTGTCGGTCAGACCGAAGGGCTCGGCCAGAAGACAAGCCTGATGTATTTTTCTGTCGTCCGTGACGTTCTTTGATACCTGGGTTTATAATGACCTTGTGATGCTCTTATTAAGGCTTAATCCACTTGTCAATCATGACGTGCAGTAATTCTGCACCTCTGCATGTGTGAAACATAGTATTTACTTCTTAGTTCACATTTTTTGGTAAATTTGAAGATATCAATGTGATAAAATGCCATATTCTAATTATTTCAAGCAATAAGTGTAAATGTGTAAACATCCTCAGCAGAAATGCAGCGAATATTTTAACACACACTATTTCTAGGGCAGTGGTGTCCTAGTGTTTAGGGATGAGGTTCCAGGACTGAAAAGGTCATGTGTTCGGATCAGAGACCAGTGGATCACCCTGAGGTTCCCTTGATCAAGGTACTGTCATTGTCACTGCTCCCCGGGTGCTGGATATGTCTGCCCCCTGCTGGACGGGGTGTGTGTGTGTTAAATAGAGAGGATGTGTTTGGTCCATTGTGTTCACAATCTAACGCTTTCACTCTTCGCTCACGCTAAAAACCTGGAAGAGCGGTGAGCCAGTCCTGAAGGGTAATGTAGCATCCAAGACTTTATAGAACCATGTTTTTGGTACCTTCAGTTTTGTCTTTCAGAAATGCATTTCATCCTAAAATGGTGCGCCTGCACAGTTCTTCTCGTCCCCCAAAGTGCACTGAGGTTGTTCTTATTGTTTCCTAACTTGCACCTGATTGGTCTGGATTAATGAGATTTTTATAGATATAGCTATTTAAGAGCCTCTCAGTCAATCTGGTCTATATATGAGCATCACAAAGTCAAAGCCCTGCACAGTCCTGTTATCTCCTTTACTGTTTGTTGGAGGAGTTTGTGGGAAAGAGCTATATTTCATGGTCATTTTGCCAATTTGTCTCACATTTCAAAAGTAACTCCAGTGTGTTTCATGGTTTTAGTGACTGTGAACATTTTACCACAGTCCCTTTCAAATCCACTCGTTTAAAAGGTTCCCTGCAAGTGATCAGCATCCACTCCCTCAATTATTTGGCTCATAATGAGCATCATTTGTTGCTCGCTGCTGCCTTTTTGTCCAAAATGCTTCATATTTATGGGGTTTTAAGTAAACGTCTTCAGCTTTTGATGACTCTCCGGTTGGTATGAGGAGCTGTTGACATGCTGGAGTTGTGTTGTTATGCCTCAGCGCGGGGTGGTGGTGTTCTAGTGGTAGGAGTAGGTAAACAAAAGACTAAATGTCCAATTTTGGAACAAAGCTGTGTGAACGGTGGCGGCTGTGGAGCTGGCAGGAGGCTGGCGAATGCTCCAGGCCCTGCTGCTGGTGGAGGCTCACAGAAATGAAGGGAGTAAATAATCAAGATGGCAGTTCACTGAGTTTACTTCCTTTTCCTTCCTTTTCTATTCCTAAAAAACCTTTCTGCTCTTAAGCTCTGATTTTGGATCTGGACCTCATTTCCACTTAGCATCTTTTTGTTCAATGCACTACTGACAGTGATGTCCAAGCGTTTAGGCACCCCAAGATCAGAGGGCTGTCAGGTCAAGTCAGGTGTATTTCTAAAGCACTTTTTACTGTTGTTGTCACAAAGCAGCTGTACACAATCCGAGGTCGAACCCCAAGTGAGTAAACTGAGAGTGACAGAGGCAGAACTCCCTGAAACTGGAAGAAGAAACCTTTGGAGGAACCAAGGTTGTGGGTTCGAATCCCAGACCAGTAGGTTACACTGAGGTTCCCTGGAGCAAGGTATCGTCCCCATCACTGCCCTTTGGGTACTGGATACGGCTGCCCCCTGCTGGATGGTGTGTGTGTGTGTGTGTGTGTGTATTTCGTGGTTCATGCTGTGACACATAGTCACTTTCACTTGGTTTTTACTGTTGGGTTGCTGTTCATAAGGCAACAAAACGTATGTTTAAATCTTTTATGATGGTTAATCTACAAACACATTCACACAGGGTGGTTCCGGCACGTTCTGCAGGAACACTGATGAAAAATGAAGTGGCACTTCTTTATGAATGTCTATGAAGGTCTATGTCAGTTGTCCTAAAACAGTAGCCTTATGAACGCTGCCATACAGTGAAGTGTCACCCAATATTGTGAAGCGCTTTTATTTGGATTTATCTGCAAAAAACAGTTTTTGCTGAACAGAAACTGTGCAGTCAGGCTTCACACCCAGGGCCACATGATCTGACAGCATCTCCTGAAAGCTTGAGGCAGAAGAGGAGAAACGGAAAAGGGTTTTTACTAAATGGTAAAACCAAAAACCTGCCCCTAAACCTCATCCTCCCTCCTCCCTCAACACACGAGACAACATTTTCACAAAGTCTGACACCAGTAGAAGTGCTTACTCATCGGGCCAACTTTCCTTTTCTTGCTGATACTCTCAAACAGCTTTTTTGAAATTCCTGCATAATTAAATAGTTTAGATGTAAATAGAATACTTCAGAGTGGGTTCTGTGAACGGAACTGAACGTCCCTCACAGACATGAGCTGGTGGTGGAGACGCTGTCTGGTGTCTGAGACGGTGTTTTAGTCTGGAGAAGATTCTGGACTAAAACTGAACCCGTTCATGGTGGAGGGACACGAAGAACAGAGATTTAGTTCAGATGGACTATTTTACCATCATCACCGTCCCAGAGACACTCAGAGACACACAGAGACACTCAGAGACGCTCAGAGACACTCAGAGACACTCAGAGACACTCAGAGACTCTCAGAGACACTCAGAGACACTCAGAGACACACAGAGACACACAGAGACACTCAGAGACACTCAGAGACACTCAGAGTTTCACTGGCCAGTTTGGAGAAGGTAGACTTGTGTTGAAGACGTCTGGTTCCATTCATTACCCCTTTAAACCTGCACCATTTAGATCATGCTGACAGAAAGCATCACAACCAGCTTTGGGAGAGACAGGATCTTCAAGATCAGATGAGCACACCTGGACTGAGCTCCCTGCTGTGTGTCTTCAGCAAGTGGTGCTGGACAAAGGCCAGGAAGATAATGACTCATGAACTGATCCATCCTAACAAAGCAGTTTCCTCTCTTGATCTTCTCCCTGGAGGCTATTCTGGCCCTCAGCCTGGACAAACCCCCAGGATGGTTTATGCAGTCCTTGCATTTTATGGAATCCACACACCCAACATTTTGCAACCTCACAGATTATCCTGTATTCTAAATGTTTACTCTTCCTTTTTCCACTGCAGCTCCATGATGCACAGAATTCAGCAAGTTTCTCTGAACCTTTTCGTTTTTCTGAACCTTTTCACGCAGATTATCAAGACCAGGTAAAACAGGCTGGTAGAAAGCATTACTACACAGGCATGGTTTAACTGACAGATTAGATTAGATTAGACTAGACTCAACCGGATTGGGTCAGGTTAGATTAGATTAGATTATATTACATTTGATAAATGCAGATATGGAGACAAACGGAATGCAGTGAGCATCGAACCAGAGGTGCAAAAAAACAGTAGAGATAAAGTATAAATTACAAGCAGGAAATACTGGGAAGAGGAGACACGCTGGCCAGAACTTGGGCTTTTAAACTGAAAGCCAAAGAAAGTTACTTTAAAGTTACTTTACACTGGAGTGCTTTACGAATGAGAAAAAATATCATCTACAAAGCTTTAAAAGGTAAAAGAGAATATAAATGAAGACATAATTAAATTAGAACGGGCAGCTGATCCAATGAAGTGAGGTGCCGAAACTTTGTCAGAGGAGATGGAAAGTAGAAGAACTGGTTAAGAAGGTATGTTCCTCCTCCCAGGCCTCTACAAGAGTTGCTTGGTGGCCTGGCTAACCTTCATGATCATCTTCACATCAGGTACAGAGAGTTTGCTGTAAAAATAAATGTACTCGGGTGAATCTGTTTGCCAGCACTGTTTACGTGTCCTCCAGCGCAGAAATGTCTCTTCGAAGGAAGCAGGTGATGGAGTTTCATATCATCTCCTACAGGCCTGCGGCAAGTTGATTTTTATTCAAGCAGTGGATTATACATTACATCTGACATTCTCCAAACCTGATCACCCCTGTCCCACTGCAAACTGCCCAGGTTATTTACTCCACCGTCAGGAGCTCCTGCAGCCGTGAGCTCCTGCTGAATGAAGCTCTTGTGATGAAGACCGATGAGCGATGAGTGTGCACGACCAAGCTCATCCAACACAAGCAAAAACGGACAAGAAATGGGTGCTGTCAGCCCAGCGATGGGCCAAAAGTGAAAAAAGTGACAACAGAATTCCCAACCTGAACTGAGCTGAGCTGTTTTATGGGCTTTTGTCTTCGCTGGGTCAGACGGACAGATAAGAAAATGGTCAATTTAGGGTGAAATCTGTGTCACCAGCAAGAGTTTCTGATGTTTTTCAGGGGCTACAAACCAGTGATGTGTTTGACCTTCATTTCATGCCTCAAACTCTGAGGACATGCCTGTACTTTTTACTTTACGCTCTCAGTACATTCCTGTACTTTTTCCTCTTCTACTCTGAGTACATGGTCAACAGTTCAGTGATGTTTTTGGAAAAGAGGAAGCAATAAATTCACATTAGGAACACGAGATCTATATAAATCAATAAATAAACCAAACGTAAAGGGACATAGTGGATAGTTTGAGATTATATAGAGGACTATACTCTCCTGTCCCAATAATGTGAGACTGAACAATTGACATGTTTTAGGAAAAGTGCGTTAAATGTGAAAGAAAAAAAATAATAAAAATGGTCAACAGATGAGACAGATTAGCTCCAGTCCCAGATTTGATGTGTTCCGCTGTTGTGCTGTGTAGAGAAGAAGAAAGGCCCTGAATGTGGTAAGACAGGATCACAGAACGGGCAGAGAGGAAAGAAAGAAGAAAAGAGCAGGGATAATCATAAACAGTCGTTTTCCTCTCCTCCCTGCACCTGCTGCTGATGATTGCCGGGGTTTCCTGCGTGTGGGTCGCTGTTGTCCAGGGGTCGCTGGTAATTGCTGAGCTTGTCACTTGGAGCAAACGATGGTATGAATTATGCACCCTGTAATTTCAGAGGCTCTATTTATTCTCTGGCACCAAGTGGCAGCAAGCCAAGCAGCAGAAATCCTGCCATACGTGTCATTAACAAAGACGAGTCACCGCATCCATCTTCACCTGTTTCACCTCAACACGAGCCTCGGATGAAACACAGTCCCTCAGCAGAAACACTCTTCTGCACATCAAAACGCTGGATATGCTGAATTTGAAGATCTCATGAACAAATATGATTGAGCTGCAGCATGTTGGTTTCTTCTGTCTCCTCACAGTGAGAAGGCTGTGGGTCCTGTTTTTTCTGTGTGGGGTGGACATGTTCTCCCCATTTCTGTATGGGTTCTCCCACTTATCTTTGAGGAGATTACCCCAGTGATGCAAGACATACCACACCAATAACATGGATGGATGGATGGACAGATAGTTGAATGAAAGGATGGATGGATGGACTGATAGAAGAAGGCTAAATGGATGGAAAATATTGGATGGATGGGTTTCAGAAGCATTGCTAGCCGTACAGGTCTAGACTTTATTGAACAGCTTTTGCAACTGGAGGAATAAACTGATTCTACTGAAGAACACATTCATGGATGGGAAAAAATATTTCAGTGCTCCAGGCTGCAAAGTGTCCTAAAGATACAAGGTTCCAGATAAAGGGGTTCCACCCACTCGGCATTCAGCATCAGCAGTAAATGAATCACCTGATCATCTGGAATCATCTGCTCCTGGTTCTTCACTGCTTCATGTCTTAAGTTAGATGCTTTGCTTGAAGATGCTTGAAGGTTCAGACGTAGATCACTGTGTGGATTAACCAACACAGAACTATCAAACTGCTCAGGTACAGAGACTGGACTGAACATGAGAGACAACAACTCTGTCCTTCAGGAAGATCTGGAGAACTGCTCAGGTACAGAGACTGGACTGAACATGAGAGACAACAACACTGTCCTTCAGGAAGATCTGGAGAACTGCTCAGGTACAGAGACTGGACTAAACATGAGAGACAACAACACTGTCCTTCAGGAAGATCTGGAGAACTGCTCAGGTACAGAGACCGGACTGAAAATGAGAGACAACCACACTGTCCTTCAGGAAGATCTGGAGAACTGCTCAACACCACGTTAAACATTGAAGAAAGTCTGGATCCAGAATATGAAGAAATGAGGGTCTCAGGACTTTTGCATAGTACTGAACAAACATGTGAGAAAGGTTCAGCACACAGGGACCAAAAAAAGTCTTGTTTGGTATAAAAACTCACACGATAAAGCTTGGACAGTCCCTGTATCACTAAAGTGCTCTCTGTGATCTCTTTCAGAGACGCCACGGAGCCTCCAGACAGAAAAACTTTTATCCAAAGAAGAATTCAGTCTGACAGCACATCACTGAAGGGCATAAATCTTTCATGGCCTCTGAAACACAATCTTCATTACAGAGGCTGCAGGGTGCAGGCAGCAGGGCTGCAGAAACATTTCAGGTAAAAATATAAGTAGAGGTAATCAGATGTAATTGGGAATCCCATCGATAGAAATGCAGAAAAAGAAAAGTAAAAGGTACAGAAAGGTACTCAGAGTAAAAAGTACAGTAATGTACTGAGAGTGTAAAGAACAACTACAGGAATGTACTGAGAGTATGAAGTAAAAGGTCCGAGAACGTACACAGAATATAAAGTAAAAAGTACAGGAATGTACTCAGAGTAGACAAGTAAAAAGTACAGGAATGTAAAGAGAGTAGAAAAGTAAAAAGTACAGGAATGTACAGAGAGTAGAAAAGTAAAAAGTACAGGAATATATAATAAATAAGCCTCAACCCATCGAAACACAGATAAAGTGTTATACATCATGTAACTGCATGTAAAACTGTAAAATATGTACACAAAAAAGAGTAATAACGTCTCTGATTATAAATCTATTTTTGAGTGGCTACATTTTTGTTTTATGCAGTGCAGTTGGAATATTGATTGGAATATCTTGCATTTTTCCATAAATCTCACACAGGAAAGGTTTTTTTTCTGTCGGATTTGTTTACTTGCTCAGTAGAATCATCACATTTCAGTAAATGTTTGTGAATGTCCTTTTTGTACTTCATCCAACTCAAGCCACTGCCAAATTGGCTGCTTTTGACAGCTGTTTTAAGTTTGATGGGAAAATTGGGCTCCATCCAACAAGTTTGTTTTTCATTCAGGCGTTCACTCCATCTTACGACGTCCTGCCCATCTTCTCCAAATTAAAAATAATTAAAGGAGCATTTTGTGTCGTCCCTGCGACAAGGCAGAGTCATTTTCACAGTTTTGAGACAGACTCTCTGAGACGGAATCTTTCATTGCCACCCAGATCTACAGAGACTCACACAAACTGGGTTTGTGTTTATATTTTAGTGAAGTTTAAAATGTTATGGGATACATACAAATTTTGATACTAGATTTATGGCATTAAGTAAAATCCCCTGTTGATTACTCCAGTAGTAAGTACAAATACTACAGGTACAGGTGCTTTACTCAGTACAAGTGAAAAAGTACAGGAATGTACTCAAAATATAAAATAAAAAATACAGGAATGTACTGCGAGTGTAAAGTAAAAGTACAGGAGTGTACTGAGAGTGTAAAGTAAAAGTACAGGGATGTACTGAGAGTGTAAAGTAAGAGTATAGGAGTGTACTGAGAGTGTAAAGTAAAAGTACAGGAATGTACTGAGAGCGTAAAGTAAAAAGTACAGGAATGTACTGAGAGTGTAAAGTAAAAGTACAGGAATGTACTGAGAGCGTAAAGTAAAAAGTACAGGAATGTACTGAGAGCGTAAAGTAAAAGTACAGGAATGTACTGAGAGTGTAAAGTAAAAGTACAGGAATGTACTGAGAGTATGAAGTAAAAGTACAGGAGTGTACTGAGAGTATAAAGTAAAAGTACAGGAGTGTACTGAGAGTGTAAAGTAAAAGTACAGGAGTGTACTGAGAGTGTAAAGTAAAAGTACAGGAGTGTACTGAGAGTGTAGAGAGAGACGTGTCTCCTCTGAAGGACGTCTGGAGCGTCTGTCTGTGCTGAAAGTGAACTGAATCTCACTCCATATTAATAGAATTAAAGACTATTAAAGCCTCGAACTTCAACTCCAATAAAAACAATCTACTGAAAATAATCCACATGAACTTCACCGCTTCACTTTCATCACCGTCTCTACTAGTTCTCCATCACGGACACACACTCCACACACCCTGAACTCCACCGTCCACTCTCCCTGTCCTCTCTCTCAGGTGAAATCACACATAAAATTACCGATATAAATCGTGAAAAACAAAAACAGAATAAAAAATAAATTAAAAATAAATAAATAAAAAACAGCTTCTTTGCTACAGTTTTACTGATGTCACCACACTGTTCTGCAGGCGAGGACTAATGAGGCAAACCAGGCAAACCAGGCAACCTTTAACAAGGACAGATCTAATTAGTGATGGAAAGTGTAATTAAATGCGGAGTATAAAATTACAAAAGCTTACTTCCTTACAATGACCAGCATGAAAGAGTTCACACAGAAGACGAGCTAATGATCCGGGGCACAATAAAGGAATGGAGGAATGGAGGTGGACATTTAAGCTCTTGTAAGTCTTACAGGCGGGGGCTCCAGGTTTATTACGTCGACAAAAATCTTTTTTTTTTCATTAATGAAAACAAGGGGATCAGAACTTCCGATCAGATCAGAATACGTGACCTTTTTCGATCAATAATAGTATGCTAACGTCAGAGAAAGACCAATGGACAAGCAGGTTTTAAATTTTTTATTTTTGTTAATTTTTTGTTAATGTAACACTCAGAATCAGAAAGGACTGGTGGAAAATCCACAAACCTTGGGAGGTGTTTGAAGGCTCAGCATCAAGAAATCGATCAGGACTGCAGCAGAAACAGGCTTTTCTTCTTCACCCGATTTGTTAAAGCGAGCTGTGCAGACCGACCGGCTCGATATCTGGCTGCAGAAATGTAAATATAATGAATAAAGTCAATGTTTCTTCTGATCAGCAGGGCTCACTCTTGGAGATCACTCCCTCAACTCACTCTCTGGGCTCACTCTCATATCTGTTTCTCAGGGCTCATTCTCACTGTCTCCAACCTGTATAATATAGCTGGTCTCACTACTGTCCTGTAAACCTGTCACTCTTCTTCACCCATTCCAGCTTGCCTGCACTCTCTTCTTCTCCTCTCCTCTTCTCTAGGTCTCTAGGTCATTCCTCTCCTCTCTAGAGCAGATCTCCATCTCTCCAGGTTCTCCTCAAGCTGCTCCCTACTCTCACTGCAGATCACAATATCATCAGCAAAGATCATCGTCCACGGAGACTCCTGTCTAACCTCGTCCGTCAACCTGTCCATTACTATTGCAAACAAGAACGGGCTCAGTGCTGATCCTTGATGTAATCCAACCTCTACTTTAAATGCATCCATCACTCCCACTACAGATCTCACCACTGTCACACATATCCTGAACTACTCTCACATACTTCTCTGTAACTCCAGACTTCCTCATACAAAACCACAACTCCTCTCTAGGCACCCTGTCTTCTGCTTTCTCCAAATCCACAAAGACACAATGCAGCTCCTTCTGACCTTCTCTGTACTTCTCCATCAACACCCTCAGAGCAAACATTACATCTGTACATTTACATTTACAGCATTTATCAGACGCTCTTATCCAGAGCGACTTCCATGTCCTGATTACAGGGACAGTCCCCCCTGCAGACACTCAGGGTTCAGGTTCTTGCTGGAGGTGGGAGTCGAACCTGGGACCTCTTGAGCCACAGGTCCACAGACAAGTACCACCACTAGACCACCACCACCCTGTAGAGCTCTTTCTCAACATGAACCCATCCTGCTGTTCACTGATCATCACCTCTTTTCTTAACCTGCCTCCACGACTCTTTCCCAGAACTTCATGCTGTGTGATCAAATTTATTCCTCTATAGTGACTTCAGCTCTGTTCATCACCCTTATTCTTGAAGATTAGCACCAGTACACTTCGTCTCCACTCCTCAGGCTCCTCTCATTTTCAAAATAATATATATATATTGTGATAAAATATATAACTGTTTGTATGCATTGTTATGATCATTTTTATGTTCTTACAAAATTTTCTGTCATTTCTAACCCTAAGCCCAATATCTGCTTGAGCCCATAAATCCAGTCTGCTGAAATAATATGTTCTGATAGAGTCAGTTTCCGATTGTTTCCCTGGAACAATCGTGGCGTCAGGAACATGCCTGCCCTCTGATTGGCCATGACTCTGTCAGTTTACATAAAGGTAAACTTTGAGCAATGTTTTTCATCCTTAGTGAAACCCAGACACCATTGAAAATGTATGATTTCTGATGGTTCTGTCTCTGTTGGCATGAGTGCACTTGAATACCATCTGGACGACACTGTACATTACAGCTACAACGATACATCTCACTGAAATGGGCTCCTCAAGCCTTTCCTCCACTGAGAAACTCTGGACATCGGGCCTCTCCCTGCTCCTACAGTGGTCTGATTGCAGTTGTTCTGCTGGTAATGACTAAAAAGCTGCATCACACACATCTTTTATCCAAAATGTATGCTCTGCACTCGTTCTAGCCTGCTTTTCTCTTCTTGCTGCTCTTAGACAAACAGAAGGGAATATCTGTCTCTGGAGCTCTGCTTAAAACCTCCCCCAGGATTACGGAGGGTTTCTTTCCCCTTTAAATCATCTCATAGAAAGACCCAGACTGTCCAGGCACGTTATTGATTATAGGAGGTTGACTGGCCGCCTAATTTAGAGCCCTTTCATTGTTCTGAAATGAGGGATCCTGCAGCCTCCTGCGGCTCAGATCTGGGCCACGCGCTGCCTTTCTGCTGGCAATTTATTGTCCTTCTCTGGTCGACTGCGTTCCTGTTATCTCGACATAATTAAGCACAAAACTGTTGTATAGCACTACGGTTTAAACGCTGTTTCTCAAGACGATGCCTCGCAGAAGAGATGGTGATGGTGCTACAGTGAGACACCAGATTGCGCTGCTCTGTTTTAGACATTTTTAAAGATTTACTGAATCTATCTGAGTAAAGATTTTCCATTTGGCTCCCAGTTTCTTGCTCAGGGCTGAATAACTAAGGTGACTGGGTTTCTAAAATGAAAGCGTTTCCACTTTGGAAATCAATATATGATATCATATATAAATTCCCAATGTTGTGCAATTTAAAAAGGGGGATCGTTCCAGATTCATGCATTGTTACCATGGTAACAAATCCATGGTTATGGCCGACTGATAAAACCAGGCAATAATATGAAAAAAATGATCCCTCGATGTTAAACAAATGTGGTGCTCTATATTTGTGGGCGGAGCTTCATCCCAGCAGACTGTAGGATCTACAGATCAGCTACGGATCATCACCTGCTTATAGGTTTCCTGAGAACCAGAACCCCTGATTCCAACCCTGGGTTCTCCTGACTCCGCTGTGATGTTGAGGATTCACTAGTTTTTATAGTTTTCACGTGAAGTCACACCCTTAAATGTTGTTTCTCCAAAAAACGCTGGATAGTTGTGTAACTGGACACGCAAACAGATGATGCTTAACTTCTACAGAGAAAAAAAGTCCACAGGAGGAGATGGTGGACTCCTGCTGGTTGTCTCTGTCTCTGGGGAGGGAATGAAAGAATGGACACCCATCATTCACACGTCTTTGCAGTGAAACATTTCATCAGAGAGGAGTCCAGTGTTTTAAAGATTGTGCTTTTATCTTTACGATTCTTTTTCAGCAGAACAGACAGGCTGGACTAGTTTTACACACTACACTACTGAGTGTGTGTCCGGTGGTTACACACTAGTTTTACACACTACACTATTGAGTGTGTGTCCAGTTTGGGACACAGTTGTGTGGACAGTGATGTAATGAGTAATGTAATCAGTTCTCCAGTTAAAGATCTTCATCTTCAGTCTGAGAACTTCTCGATGATTGTTGGAGAGAAGAGGGACGCTCGCTAACATCAGCTCATCACCCTTTACTGTAACAGTGAGATGCAGGTGTCCCCAAAGTGGAGCTCTGGCAGGGACGGCCCTGTTTCTGGGGACTGAATACGGAGACGGTGCTCTTACAGTTTGGAAGTGCAGATTGTTCTCATTGAAAAACTGTTTCTCCCAGAAAACAGTTTAATTTGCCTGTTAATCACAATAATACGCACACAGATTCACCAACAGGGTGGAGGCTTAGGGTCACGTTCTTTAGTGAAGCTGCTTTTGTTCCGTTTCTGGAGTAAAAGTCATGCATGAACCGAGCTGCCACTTCCAGCTCGGTCTTGTACTCTGCCGTTTCACATCCGGTACAAATCGCTGGTGGACACTGTGGATGTCCTCTGTAAAAATGACATTACCCCGTCCACCCCAGAGGACACTCCTCTCCGAAGTGAGGGACTGCGAATAGACACGTCTAAACCCAATCCGACTGAGGAAACCGAAAAGCTTATAATTAAAACACTCAGTTTTCCGTTTTCTCTGTAGGGATCCTACAGGGCCTGAATCTGGGACACGCCGCCTTTATGTTGGCGATTTATTGGTGGTAGTTCACTCTGTTTAGGACGCAATTTTCTTGAGTGGCGATGGCCCACAATCCGCCCGGCGAGGATTATTATAGTCAGAAACTTGACGCTTATAAACTGTCCTTAAGGAAAGTAAATCAATCAGAACTGGATTCTGGTTTTCCTGTTTCTGTACGTGGGACTGCAGAGAGAGAGAAAAGGAGGAGGAGGAAAAAAATGTTTTCCCTTAAGAACCCCCGCTGTGGACTAAGTACATTTCAGACAACACAATCCCCTGAACACTCAGCCCCTCTAAAATATGAACTCAGTTTGGAGTCTGGGTGGAAAATGCCTTTTTATACTCTCGGCGTTGAGCAGACACTGGATTCAAGCGTTGGGTTAGGGTCGGGTTTTATTCCTTTCACTTCAATACCTGTTCGTTTTGGTCATACATCCCTTCATTTGCATTTCCAATACCTGCTCCTCTGCCTCTCGGCGCCTGAGCCAAGAAACAGAGACGGGATTGAGCCAGGCCAGGAATCATCAACCTACTGGCCACAGATCGTTAATAACGTTTAATAAAACAGTACATATTAAACCACAGAAACCTGTCAGGAAAACGTTCTTTCATGCCAGATTGTTCGTGTGCAAACATTTTTTATTACAGTTTTCATCTACGAAATATCAAAAATGACTAAATCTGCTTTTCTTCATCGTTTGGGTGTTGCAGAGAAGGTCACGATCCTTACATGATGCAGAAAAAAGAACAAACATCTCTGTTAACTAAAGACTGGAAGAGCAAGAAAGAGTCTGAACTGAAAAGAGGTCGAAATGACTCGGAATCTGAAATCAAGCTGTGCCGGGTTTCACAATGGCAACTAGTCACTTTCACTTCACTTTCATACACACGCTAAGAGACTGTAATGCGCCGCAGGACGGGCAGGGGGCGATATCGCTCCTTCAGTTTTGATGAACATTTGTCCCCCACCTTCTGCACTGAATTTACTTCATCACTGGGGCAGCAGAAGATTGTGGGTTCGATTCCCTCACCAGCAGGTTGCCCTGAGGTACCCCTGAGCAAGGTTCCGTCCCAGTCACTGCTCCCCGGGTGCTTTCAGAGCTGCCCCCTGCTGCACGGTGTTTGAGTGCAGGGGTTAAATGCAGAGGTCCAGTTTCGTTGTGGTTCACTGTCTGCTGTGCTGTGACCTCGCAATGACAAGAATAGTCACTTTCACTTTTCCTCAGGCCTGAAAATGGCTCAGCTGCTCCGGTCCCGTTTAAACCCTGCCACACGCTTCATGGACATTTTCAGTCAATCTTTCAAATCTTTTTTCGCCCCAGTTTTGACTGAAAAAAAGACCGAATGTCCAGTGTCAGCAACTGACCTGCTGCAGCCGGAGAGAGAACATGGGAATGTTCCGTTCTTCCCCCGTCCGTCACCGGCTCTTAGCCGGACTGGCTCATGAGGCCATGAACTCCAAATCCCTAAAAACGTGAACATTAAAAAGCAAACAGCTTTACTGACATTTCAGTAATTAAATGCCTGGTGCTCTTTCAAAACTGGAAAACCAAAGAGGAACGTCAAAGCAGAAATAAACACGAGGAAACGTAGACTTGATATGATTTAATCCTCTTCGTCTTCCAGATGTTCTTGTTAGGCGTCTCCACAGCAGATTATTCGTCACCATGTCTTCCTGTCTTCTGCATCATCCTCTTTCCTCCTGCATGTCCACTCTTACATGAACTTCCTCTTTGTCCTTCCTCTCCTCCTTTCCTTGCAGCTTCATCCTCAACTTCCTTCTCCTGATATCCTCCTTGTCTCTCCTCTGACATGTCCAAACCATCCGTCTCACTTCTCACGTTGGCCGTAAGCTCAGTTGGTTAGAAGGTCATGGGTTTGATCCCCATATGGGCCATTGATACTTGGTGGCCTAGTGTTTAGGGAGTTGGCCTCACGATCAGAAGGTCATGAGTTCGAATCCGAGACCAGGGTTGCCCTGAGTTACCCTTGAGCAAGGTACCATCCCCGTCACTGCTCCCCGGGGGCTTTCAATAGCTGCCCCCTGCTGCACGGTGTAATTTCATTGTCTCACTGTCTGCTGCGCTGTGTTTCACAATGACACGAATAGTCACTTTCACTTTGTCTCCAACCTTAGCTGTCCCTCTAACATACTCGTCCCATCCAACCAAAGTCTTTGCATCTTTAACCCCCCTCCAGCTCCACCGCTTTATCAGTGCCACCGTCTCCAACCCATATAACAAAGCTGGTCTTACAACCGTCTCCAACCCGTATGACATAGCTGGTCTTACTACCGTCTCCAACCCGTATAACTTAGCTGGTCTTACTACCGACTCTAACCCATATAACATAGCTGGTCTCTCTACTATTTCCAAGCTGTACAACATAACTGGTCTCACCTAGTTGCCTGAAACCCACATAACATATCTGGTCTCACATCCTGTAAACTTTCGCTTTCTTGCTGGTCCCCGTCTGTCACAGATCACCCCTGTTGTTCCTCTCCTCCCATTCCAACCTTCAGATGATTTACATCAGAGCGTCACAGATAGTAATCGTGTAATTATGCAGAGGTGCAGCTACTTTCATGCTGTTTTGGTGAATGTGCACAAAAGAAAAGTCAAAAGAACTTCACTGCTGTTACATTAAATGAAATGCAGCTCATTTGGTTTCGGAGGAAATAATGGAAGATAACAGCAGCACGTTGGAGATTCTGCTCACATGACTGAGCCCCGGATCTTCTACCCGTAGAGCAGATGTTCCTCAGTAACACCTCTGTGTTTCAACTGTTCACACACAGTGTGTTTACTCATCATCAGTAAAGCGCTGGATCTCCAGGCGTCCTCAGGTACGAGCCTTAAACTCTTCTGGCATGAATGATTTAGCTTCCCTCTACTGCTCATCACACACCCAGCATCTGTGCTGCGCCCATAAACACGCCGGCAGGAAGAAGCACTGATGTTCTTAAAGCAAAGCTCCCCTGGTTTAGTAAAGAGATCCAGTCCAAGTGTTTCCGCTGTAGTTTCTTATTCGACTACAACCTAAAATAACCAGCCCTGCTTTTATAGTCACGTTCTTCTTAATCCACCAGTAAATGAGACATTTTGAATTCTAAATAAAGCAGAAGGACTAAACTCTTTTAGATTTGAGTTCACAGCAGGGGTCTCTCACCTCTTCTACTGAAGCTGAAAGAACCAAAGCACTTAAACACTCCAATCACAAACACCAGCCTCTGTCCTGAACCTGTGCTTCACACTCAGAGGAGGAACGTTACAGTTACTGAGGAGAAAGGGAGAGAAAGGCGACTCGAACAGCCTCAAATAGTAGAATATAAACTAGGAGCAGAAATGTTCCATCATAAGTGAAGTTTCATAAGTGAAATGAAAAAAGAAATAATGCTCAGCTCAGCCAGTCAAATCAGTAATAATGCCAGAGATATCAGTGATATCAGATAGCAGTGATTGTTATTATTGGGATACTCGCCTCTGGACCAAGAGGTCCCAGGTTCGAATCCCACCTCCAGCACTACCACCACTGGGTCCCTGAGCAAGACCCTGAACCCTGAGTGTCTCCAGGGGGGACTGTCCCTGTAATCAGGACATGGAGACACTCTGGATAAGAGCGTCTGATAAACGCCCTAAATGTAAATTGTTTTTATTATTATTATTATTATTATTATTACTTCTGACCTAAATACCCAGCCACTAGGGATGCACAAGCCAGTGTATTTCTTTGTGCCTGTCCCAGTACCGGGAAGGGCATCTGGTGTAAAACTTTTGTCAAATCAATATGCG
>CM029380.1:369700-372200 GCA_017165825.1 Hepsetus odoe | reverse complement strand
CAGAAGCCTTGAACTGTGTGTGTGTGAGTATATATTTAAATATATATGATTATTCAATGTTCAGCATTGTATGATGATCACATGATCCCCACAGTCTTTCTGACAGGCTGTAATACCCCACAGGAAGCACAGGGGGCACTATTGCCAGAGTCATTCCACTTCCTGGAACCACTGAAAAACAGAAAAATGCTGCCAGTACCAGAAATTTGCCTTTGCTTTCTGAAACTGGGTACCAATGACATCATCACAGGGGGGTGGAGTCAGCGAGTCATCTTACCCTCCCACTAGACCACCGCCACCCGTTGTTGTTTCATTTTTAAAAAGTGCCCTGTGGCGCTTTCTATTCCTCATTTGAGCCTCAGTCATTGTGACAGACTGTAATACCCCACAGGAAGCCCAGGGGGCGATATGACCTCTCATTTGTGTTAGGATATTCAATTGCTGTTGCTTTGTTTTTATTCTGGGTTATTAGACTCCGTTTATTTAGTTCAAATGAAAGAATCCAGTTTTGATTGTCCCTCTGCTTCCTTCGCTTCACACAGTAGTTGGACGTACGACTGAGGCATGAAATGTCATTGGACATAAATAAGTGCTTCCTGTTGTTCATCACCGCCTCATTAAAATGATAAGTGCACTCTCGGCAGTGCAGATCTGATTTATCGTCGCAGGCCATTTACACGTCCCAGAAAACCAAGCTGCGTGTTGATGGATGAAAACGACTGAGCATGATCTTCAGCTTCAAACAAGAATGAGGCTCGACCACCCTGCAGAACCCCAGAAACAGAGGATTTCTGATCTATTTGAGAACCTTGATCGTCACACCATTATGTAAAAATATACAGGCACGTAAAATTACTGGGTAAAAAGTCTGGACCTTTAGAAGCAAAATGAGGAAATGAAAGGCTCAAGACTTTTCACAGAGCTGTACATTTATATTTTAGGTCCCACTTAATTTTGAGAGTTCCCAAAAGAAGATCTTCTAATTCGGTAAGCAAAGCTTTACGTTTAAGTTTAACAGAGTCTAAAATTCAGCTTGACGTTTAGTTCAGTTCAGTTTATCTCTGAAGACCAGGTGAGCACCATCTGGAGACAAATTTGGTCCGCTTTGACTAAAAGCTGCACGATTGAAAAATGATGGTTCTTCAGTAGTTCTTGCCTTGATTTTAAGGTTCTAGAGCACCTGCTAAATCAATGCGTGAATGAACTGTGGATCGGTTAGTTCTCATGCCTGTGAACCATTGATGAACTTCACAACATTCAGGATCCCATAATCCTGCCTCGTACTCACTCACTTCGTTAATAAGTGCAGAGAAAAGGGAGAAATATGAGGAAACTCAAAAATCAGCATCAAACATCCGAACGTTCATAAACAAAGCTTAAAAATGCTTGACTAATTATTGTAGTAATCACTCTTGATCATTAAGAGTGGAAAGTTTTTATCCTTTATTCAGTGAGTACTGTACAACTAATCTGTCTGTTTTCATTTATTCTTCTAAGCTTTAGATTAGTAGCTACTGAATAAATCAGATTCATACATTTAAATAATAATTTAATTTATTATTTAATTAAATAATTGAAATAATGCATCAGAATATTACACTGTGTGCAAAACACACAGAACTGTATTTATTACAAATAGGTACTTTTAATGAAATATTCACCTTTGGAAATGGGAAGTTCTAGAAACGTCACCTTTTCAAACAGAAATGCTCCAGACGTTGGTTTCATGCAGTAAAAAGCTACGTTGTGACTGTGATAACATGCAGTACTTTCACTTTTAGTGCCTTTTCCAAACAGTACAAGGGAAACATGTAGCAACTAATGCTCAGATATCCAAGTTCAGAGTAAACAAACCACACAGTAAGTGTAAAATCCAGCCACAGCGTCTGGTTTTTGATAAAGACGCCTCGTGTTTTGGTAAAGGCGCAGTAATTTGCAGAAGCTGTTTAGACTGAGGATCATCTGCTTCGTCTGGAGGAGCAGCTGGTGTTTTTCTCCAGCGATGCTCCAGAATCCACATATCAGCTAAAGAGCTCCGAAAATGCCAAGGGAGCTAAATATCAGTCTGCATCATCTAAATATCTCCTGCGTTCGAGCACAGGCGAGGTGATGACGGATGCTGGAAGACAAATTGTTGCCTTAATTTACGTAAAATCTGAAAATATCTACATTTATAGATTTAAGTATGTTTTTGCCCTTTTTTATTTTCACCATAATTTAGTTATATTCATTCCCTCCAATCAGCTGTTGGGGAAGGGGCAGTTCAACTGAGTGATGGGGGAGAGGGAGGACTACCCTACACACCCAGAGAGAGAGAGGACAGTTCTACTGAGGTATGGGGGAGAGGGAGGACCACCCTGCACACCCAGAGAAAGAGAGGAAAGTTCTACTGAGTGATGGGGGAGAGGGAGGACCACCCTACACACCCAGAGAGAGAGAGGACAGTTCTACTGAGGGATGGGGGAGAGGGAGGACCGCCCTACACACCCAGCGAGAGAGA
>CM029380.1:337200-357200 GCA_017165825.1 Hepsetus odoe | reverse complement strand
GACTAAAACTGAACCCGTTCATGGTGGAGGGACACGAAGAACAGAGATTTAGTTCAGATGGACTATTTTACCATCATCACCGTCCCAGAGACACTCAGAGACACACAGAGACACTCAGAGACGCTCAGAGACACTCAGAGACACACAGAGACACTCAGAGACACACAGAGACGCTCAGAGACGCTCAGAGACGCTCAGAGACACTCAGAGACACACAGAGACACTCAGAGACGCTCAGAGACACTCAGAGACACACAGAGACACTCAGAGACACACAGAGACGCTCAGAGACGCTCAGAGACACACAGAGACACTCGGAGACACACAGAGACACACAGAGACACACAGAGACTCTCAGAGACACTCAGAGACACACAGAGACACTCAGAGACACACAGAGACACTCAGAGACACACAGAGACACTCAGAGACTCTCAGAGACACTCAGAGACACTCAGAGACACACAGAGACACTCAGAGACACTTTCAGCTTCAACCATCTTAAAAATCCTTTGAAAGAACTTTATAAAACAGGAAATTTACAAAGTGAAGTGGAAGCGGACGGTCATCACTGTCATCACTGTCATCACTGTCATCACTTTTCCAGCCTTTTTTAATCCGTTTCTAAATGTTCAACATGTGGAATTTACAAATATCATGAAGAGAATTTCTTCATCTAATTACTTCTTGTTACTTCAGGATTTGTAGTTGTTTGTTTTAATGTAGCTGTCCCGTTTGACCTGAAGATTGATTTGAATCCAAACGAAAGATTATTATTAAAAAATCATCAGAATTGTGCTTTACATATGAATCAAAGGTGGACGTTTCAGAAATGAAGATTAGAGGCGAGTGATGAATCTTTGTTTTGGGTGATGTTTTAGAGGAATTGTTTTCCCACATGAGCTTCCTGTTAGGTGACGCATCAAAAAGTCATGAGAGGAGTTGGAGCTCTGGTAATGATTTCCAGAACAGAAGAGTGAAAACTCGTCCTCCGGCTTCAGCTGAGCTTCTGATGCTCCACAGCTTTGAGCTCAGACATACTATTGTACAACTTTCATCATTTTTAGGAACCAAACCCAGCAGTGAACATCTCCAGAGACGTGACTACACTGAATTATGAATGGAGCAAAAAAAAAAGCTGAAATGTAATAAAATGTGTTGAATCAGGAGGACCTGGACCTGAGAGAGGAACGAGGCTCAACAGAGAACTTTTTATTTTTCTATTATTCACATCTCCAGCTTTAACCTCAGAATTTGTTCTGTTTTCTTTCCATCTTCATTTCGATCTGATTCTCATTCAGAGCAATAAAATTAAACTATAATGCGAATTAATCTTGAAGAACCAGATTTAGAACTTCAAGATTAAAAGCTGCCTTCATACACTCACAGATACAGCTACTTTCACAGTTGATTGATTTTAAAAAATAAAGTGGCGGTCTAGTGGTTCAGGATCAGAAGGTCATGGGTTCGACCAGTAGGTTGAGGTACCCTTGAGCAAGGTACCATCCCCATCACTGCTCCCCGGGCCCCCTGCTGCACGTGTTTGAGTGTGGGTAAAATGGTGTGATTTTATTGTTGTTCACCGTGTGCTGTGCTGTGTACTCACAATGACGAGAACAATCGCTTTCACTTTCACTTTAAGACTGGCGCCGCTGAGCTGAAGGTGTGGAGCAGCTGTTCACAGTGTCTGTTATGACATTTAGAGATGAAAAAATACTGAAAACTGGAAAAATCACTGACATTAAAGTGGCAAAAGTAGTAAAACAGATAAAAGTTGGGCAAGTTAAGAATACAGCCATATGAAAAAGTTTGGGCACCCCTCTTAATTCTTTGGATTTTTGTTTATCATTGGCTGAGCCTTCAGAGCAGCAACTTCCTTTAAATATCAGACATGATTTATGGAAACAGTAGTATTTCAGCAGTGACATTAAGCTTATTGGATTAACAGAAAATATGCATCATAACAAAATAAGACAGGTGTATAAATGTGGGCACCCCAACAAAGATGTTACATCAGTTCTTAGTTGAGCCTCCTATAGCCTTTGCTGAGAGTCTGGATTCTGGATGGAGGTATTTTTGACCATTCTTTCACAAAACCTCTCCAGTTCAGTTCAGTCTGATGGCTGCCGAGCCGAGCACGGACTGATTTTTAGATTTTTGATGATATTCGAGTCAGGGGACTGTGACGTCTATTCAAGAACATTGTTCTTCTCTCTCTGCATGAACACCTTTGTAGACTTCCATCTGTGTTTTGGGTTATTGTCTTGCTGGAATATCCAGCCCCTGAGTAACTTCAACTTTGTGACTGATGCTTGAACATTATCCTGAAGAATTTGTTGATATTGGGTTGAATTCATCCGAACCTCGACTTTAACAAGGGCCCCAGTCCCTGAACCAGCCACACATCCCCACAGCATGATGGAACCCCCACCAAATTTGACAGTAGGTAGTAGGTGTTCTTCTTGGAATCCGGTGTTCTTCTTCCACCATGCAAAGCTCTTTTTGTTCAGACCAAATAACTCATCAGTTATTGAGTTATTGAGTTATTATACTCATCAGCAACTCAACAAAGATTCACTTTGTTCCAAAATGAATCTGAATCTGATTCTTGTCTAAATGAGCATTTACAAACAACAAGCACAGAAAGGGCATTTGCAAGGGTTCTCATCACCCTGCCATACAGATGTTCTTTGTGCAAATTGCACTGAAGTGTAGACACACCATCTGCAGCAAGATGTTCTTGCAGGTCTTTGGAGGTGATCTGTGGGTTGTCTGTAACTGTTCTCACAATGCGTGGGCAACAACGTGGACGGCGCTCCTGTATTTCTCTTGGCCTGCCAGACCTGGTTAAACAGCAGCTCTGTCTGTGGCCTTCCATCTCCTGATCACGGTCCTTACAGGTGAACATGACAGTTTAAACCTCTGAGAGAACTGTTCCTAGCCTTCCATGATACTCAACAGTCTTTGTTTCCAAACTGAAATATCGTTTCCTTTCTTCTCCAATCCCACCAGTGAAGCTCCACATGTCTCTGAATGTCTCTGAGTGTCTCTGTGTGTCTCTCTGTGTCTCTGTGTGTCTCTGAGTGTCTCTGAGTATCTACGAGTGTCTCTGAGTGTCTCTGTGTGTCTCTGAGTGTCTCTGAGTGTCTCCGAGTGTCTCCGAGTGTCTCTGAGTGTCTCTGAGTGTCTCCGAGTGTCTCTGTGTGTCTCTCTGTGTCTCTGTGTGTCTCTGAGTGTCTCTGAGTATCTACGAGTGTCTCTGTGTGTCTCTGAGTGTCTCTGTGTGTCTCTGAGTGTCTCTGAGTGTCTCTGTGTGTCTCTGTGTGTCTCTGAGTGTCTCTGGGACGGTGATGATGGTAAAATAGTCCATCTGAACTAAATCTCTGTTCTTCGTGTCCCTCCACCATGAACGGGTTCAGTTTTAGTCCAGAATGACACCAGACAGCGTCTCCACCACCAGCTAATTTCTGTGAGGGACATTCAGATGTCCGGTTCACTGGAGATGGTTCTGTTTCACTCACTAGAACTCAATAGAACGGTTCTGCTTTTGTCTGTAGCTCTTAATTATGAATTTAAAATGTGCTGAATTTGATCTGAAAATCCACGACAGCAGCTCCTTCTGACATCTTTGTGCTGGAGACCTCAGACGTGTCTCTGGCCTGTGATGCTGATAAATTTCACTTAAAATGGATCTCAGTGTAAGTCAGAAGGTGTTAAAGCTCTCCATAATCGGCGGGTTTGGAGCCTATCAGCTGTGTTGGCAGACGGAGGAGAAAGGAGCTTTTAAAGCCAGAAAGCTCGTTAAACTCTGAGCTTTTCTTTGGAGCGGCGCCGTGTACCGGGGCTTATCAATAATTGGGTCTGTCGGGAGCGCAGTGGAGTTTAAAGCCGAGTCCAGCTCTCCGGGGCCGAATCAATGACACAAAACTCCTTTTCATTTACTATTCATTGACATTTAAAGTTTTACCTCATTAGGCCCTGTAACACTGAGGCTAATTATCAGGAGGGGCGTTTCGGCGGGTTCTCCCAGTGAGCACCGGGCTCTGTAATGTTTGGGCTTTCGATCTGAAATGCTTTTCTGTCTTTAAGCAGCCAAAAGGACGAGTGAGAAACCAGATTTCACAAAATCACTTCTGGCCCTCCTCTCACTCTTTTCCTTTTTGACATTCACCCGCAGGTGAGTCGCCGTCTAACGAGTTCAGGAGGAAGGATTTACTACCATTAATACAAGAATGATCAAAGCTTTAACCATGTGGTTTTTCATGATGAGCAGAAAATAAAGCTGGAAAACAGATTTGACAAAATACTGAGGATGTTTGGCCCTTTCACTCACTTTTTTCCTTTTCTGAGACTTTTTCAGTGTGAACTGGATGAAGGAGTGTGCAGGAAGCAGGGTGTGGAGGTCTGCAACTGGCCACATGGGGGCACTAACCAGGTGAAAGGTGAGCACTGCTACAAAAATGGCCCAGTGGTTAGTCTGGGTGGGTTTCCTCCAAAGACCTGCAGGTGGACTGGATGCGGATTGTTGATTAGGAAATGAGGTGTCTCCACAGAGGGTCATCTGTCTCCATGTCTTCCTGTCCTCTGCATCTTCCCCCTGCATGTCCTCACTCACCACATCCATAAACTCCTTTTTGTCCTCAACATCCTCCACATCTTTCCCCTGATATACTCCTTGTCTCTCCTCCAGACATGTTCTAACCAACAGTCTCACTTCTCTCACTTTGTCTCCAAAGCGTCCAACCTGACTTGTCCCTCTAATATACTAATTTCTAATCCTGTCCCTCCTGACACGTCACAGCATCTTTAACACTGACACCTCCAGCTCCAGACCTTTCATCACCATCTCCAACCCGTATAACATAGCTGATCCCACTACCTTCTCCAACCTGTATAACATAGCTGGTCTCACTACCATCCCCAACCCGTATAAACCACCTGTACTGTAGGCAGTTTCTACTGTTTTCTGTAAGAGGCTGTATGGGCAGAAGTACCATCACACCCACAGGAGACTGTTCTAAAACTCTGGGCTTCATCTCAGTTGTCCCTCTTTTGCAGTTCTAACAGCCTCAGCGTTTCTGGGAAGGCTTTTCACAGGATTTTGGAACGTTTTGGGAATTTGGGAACTTAAGAGCTTTTGTGAGTTCATATCGGAAGGCTTGATTCAAACTTGCTGTCCCAGTTCATCTCAGAGGTGTCCTGTTGGGTTAAGGTCAGGATTCTGTGCAAGAAACTGGAGTTTGTCCACACCAAACTCGTCGTAACTTGTCCTTTCTCTCAATTCATGGAGCTGGCTTTGTGAACAGGGGCTGCACACATCCTGGGACAGGGAAAGTCCTGGGACTTTCTCTGTTATATTCAAATGTATAACAGTGTTGTATTTGGTTATAACAGGAAGCACTTTGTTCAGAGAAGGACCTTCTCCAAACTGTTGTATATAATAGTTTATCACAATATTAGCACTATTTTCACTCTGTTCACTCTTGCCACATGAGGCCGGGGAGTATCATCACCAGGAGGAACCCAGGACCCACTGCACCAACTAACAACAGGTCTAAGGATTTCATCCCGATACCTAACGAAGGTGCCATCGTTCATCCTGTACAGGTCTGTGCATCTCACCATGGATCTGCCTTCACCAAACCCATCATGCTGAACAATGTTGCAGCAGAACATTCACCACAGCTTCTCCAGACCCTTTCACGTCTGTCACATGAGCTCAGAGTGAACCTGCTTGTGAAAAGCACAGGGCTCCAGTGCTGCACCTGCTAATCCTGGTGCTCTCTGGAAAACGCTAGTCGAGCTCCACGGTACCGAGCAGTGAGCACAGGGCCCACTAGAGGACATAGGGTCCTCGGGCCACCCTCATGAAGGCTGTTTCTGATGGTTTGGTCAGAGACGTTCACACCAGTGGCCCGCTGGGTGTCACTTTGTAGGGCTCTGGCAGGACTCATCCTGTTCCTCCTGCACAAAGAAGCAGATACCGGTCCTGCTGATGGGTTAAGGACCTCTGACGGCCCTGTCCAGCTCTCCTGGAGTAACTGCCTGTCTCCTGGAACCTCCTCCATGCTCTTGAGACTGTGCTGGGAGACACAGCAGACCTTCTGGTGATGGCACGTATTGATGTGCCGTCCTGGTGGAGCTGGACTGGCTGTGCAGCCTCTGTAGGGTCCTGGTATCGACTCCTGTTACCAGTGGGGACACTGACCCGAGTCAAAAGCAAAACCACTGAAAAGCTGTTAAAAATCAGGAGGAGAGAAGAAATGTCTGTCCTCCACCTGCAGAACCGTTCCTGAGTGTGGGGTCGTCTCACTGTTGCCCCTTTAGTGCCCCTGTTGTTCATTTCTTCAACACCAAAACAGCCGACACTGATTAACAACCTCCTCTGATACTGACCTGACCAGATCAACTGACCAGTTCAACATCCCACCACATCAACTGACCAGTTCAACATCCCACCACATCAACATTCCACCAGATCAACTGACCAGTTCAACAACCCACCAGATCAACTGACCAGTTCAACATCCCACCAGATTAACTGACCAGTTCAACATCCCACATCAACTGACCAGTTCAACATCCCACCAGACCAAATGACCAGATCAAAATTCCACCAGATTAACTGACCAGATCAACATCCCACCAGATCAACTGACCAGATCAAAATTCCACCAGATTAACTGACCAGATCAATATCCCACCAGATCAACTGACCAGTTCAACATCCCACCAGACCAAATGACCAGATCAAAATTCCACCAGATCAACTAACCAGTTCAACGTCCCACCACATCAACTGACCAGTTCAACAACCCACAAGATCAACTGACCAGTTCAACATCCCACCAGATTAACTGACCAGTTCAACATCCCACCAGATCAACTGACCAGTTCAACAACCCACCAGATCAACTGACCAGTTCAACATCCCACCAGATCAACTGACCAGTTCAACAACCCACCAGATTAACTGACCAGATTAACATCCCACCAGATTAACTGACCAGATTAACATCCCACCAGATTAACTGACCTCATACTAAACTCTCATTAAAAAGGCTTCCTTTCATTTTTTTGAGCAGTGTATATATATTATCAAATTAAATCTTTTATTTAATTAACAGAGCGTTTTTCTTCCTGCATAACAACTCTGTAAGTGCCACAGTAACTCTTTATTAAATAATTATTCATCAGGATGAAAGATCTCTTGTGAAAACCTGTTTCAGTGAAGCTGAGCGTCAGGAATAATTAAACAGTTTGTAAGAGGAGGAGCAGAGGTTTCCTCGGTCAGCGGTCCATGTTGTGGTCTCCCTCAAATTGTCCCCAGGGACAAATCAGCACAGATTTCCTGCCTGGTGGACTAAAAGAGCCTCAGGCAGCAGATTCAAAAGTGCAGCTTGTGTTTATTTGTGCAGAACTGCAGTACTGAGTTGGATTTGGACGGCAATTTGTTTGTTTGACATTTTACTTCATCAAGTGCAGGTTTGAGAACCTCCAAGTTAATACAGTTCTGTGCAGAATCCTGAGCCTCTCACTTATTCATATTTTTTTCCACAGATCCAGACTTTCGTGTATGTTTAATGTCTTGGTGAGGGACAGTTCTCCAGATCTTCCTGAAGGACAGTGTTGTTGTCTCTCATGTTCAGTCCAGTCTCTGTACCTGAGCAGTTCTCCAGATCTTCCTGAAGGACGGTGTTGTTGTCTCTCATGTTCAGTCCAGTCTCTGTACCTGAGCGGTTTCAGAGACAGAGGTGGGATCATCTCCACAGAGAGTGGAAAACAAAAGGCAGCTGATGTCCAAGGAAGAGCTTTGGGACTTCCCGTAAGAAGCCTGGAGAAGTGTTCCTGAAGACGTCTTAAAGAAAAGAGCAAGTAATTATTATCACTACTGCATTAAATTTTCCCTTTTTTAAGTTAAAATTTAAGAATTTTGTTTATATTTTATGTTTGTATTTTTAAATCACCCATTCTTTTTGAAAAGGTGGAGTTTTCTCCTCACAAAGTTGATGTCATTCCTTCACAACTACGAAAACACAAAAGAGAGAAGGTCTCTTAGCTCACAGGGAAACGTGCTCTGTAGTTTTCTCTGCCGAATGACGGAGAAGTGAGAGCTGTTCTATTTGGCAAAATATGTGTAACTTATTGTGCTTAATGTTGAGATTAAGAGCAGAAGATTTAAATGTGTTCAGTCTTGCCAAAAGAAAACTAACTGTAAGATTTTGGACCACATTGGTACAAATGACCTGTAATTATTATGTAATTGCACATTAATTACAAAGGAAACAGCAGTGTAACTACTAGTGACGTGTTCGCTGTTGGATTAAAGCAGTGCAGCTTGTTTAATTACACTGATTTACTTTATTTCACAGTCAGTTTTAAAACAAAACACTCCATTAAACCACTAAATCAGCTGATATTAGCATATGATTTGAATAATTAACCAGGTTTAAAGGTGCATTCTGACTGATTTCCTACTTTCAGTCTTCTTTACTTCAGTTTCTTGTGTAATATTCCTTCAGCTGTGGAGAAAAATAAGAGGTTTAAAAAACAAAACGGATTGAGAAATAGACTGTATTTTTTGTGTCTAAATATTTTTGTCCATTCCTTGATACAATTCTGCTTTATTCTTCCACAGAAAAAGAGCTTTTCTCCTTCGGAATGAACCCGAACAGCAGCAAGAACAGAACGATAGAAAGAGGAAATACTGACAGTCATGTGGGGCATTTCATTTTTAAAATCAATCGAATGTTCCTTCTGTTAAATCTTACCAAGCTGATATGTGTCTGATTTCATTTTGTGATTTTTTCTGTTATATTTTGGGTTTATCTGTGTTTATCCACCCACCTCAGTGTGCAGTCCCCTCTATCTGCACTCCTCCGGTTAATCGATTTTTTTTTCATGAAATGATAGAAGTTCCTCGCGACGGTTCTCCAGCTCAAGGTCAGCCTGACTCCGAGAGAAGATCAGATTAAATATGAATGACTTCCTTGTCAGCTCTGTATCGACAAGCAGCGTTCAGCTCTACCGGCGCTAACCACCACTCAAATAAACAAACAGAGAGAGAGACAGAGAGAGAGACAGAGAGAGAGACAGAGAGAGAGACAGAGAGAGAGACAGAGAGAGAGAAACCTTGACACACAGAAGTGTAACTGATTTAGATCTTTTATATTCTTACATTCTGATATCATTCTCAAAAATGGCTAGGTGTGTGTGTCCTTACCTGGGGAAGAGACCAGGTAAGAAACCAGGATGCACTATGGGAAGCCTGCTGGGACGGTGTGACACTCTGAATAATGATCTGCTGGGAACCTTGATTCCTGCATTCATGTGGACATTGAAACTGAAACTCTGCAGGATAATGTCCTGCCACACTGCAAACAGACCAGACCAGTCCAGGAACAGACTGAGGAACAAAGAGTTCAGGGTGTTCTTCCAGATTCCCCACATCTCAGTTCCATTAAGCACCTGTGAGACAAACTAGTCCCATCCATGGACCCACTGTCCAGCTTACAGGAGTTAACGTAATACACACGTGACCTTCAGGGGTTCTTGCGGAGTCCTTTTTAGTGACATAGCATCAGTGAAAGTGAAAGTGAAAGTGACAGCCCTCGTCATTGTGAAACGCAGCACAGCACAACACAACGAAATTCAACCTCTGCGTTTCACCCACACACACACACGTACAGCAGGAGGCAGCTATTGAAAGCGCCCAGGGAGCAGTGACGGGGATGGTACCTTGCTCAAGGGTACCTCAGGGCAACCTGCTGGTGAGGGAATCGAACCCACGAGCTTCCGATCCGGAGCGACTCCCTCAACACCAGAACACCGCTGACAGCAGATAGTTTTAATTTTATGGGTAATACGTGTGTAGCTGAGGTGAAGCCAATTAGTTTATCTCTCCTCCTCTGATCTGTCCATCATTGGAGAGGGACCATCAGAGGACAAAAACAGATTGTTTTTAATGGTGGACTCACAGCTGTGACAGCGTTCTTAAACATAACTGCACTGAATACTGACAGCACCAGCCTTATTTTGCTGAAAATATCATCAATCTCTTCACAAAAACACTATGCAAGCATACAGATGTGTGTGTGTGTGTGTGTGTGTGTGTGTGTGTGTGTGTGTGTGTGTGTGTGTAGACACGCCAGAGATGTTTTGTGATTTATACACTGCCTGACTGATTACGACTGCAGAGGATGAAATATTGAAATTAAACGATGCTCCAGATGTTCCTTCTCAAAAAAACAACTCTGCATTCCAGAAGGTCCGAGAATGTGCCTTTACTTTATGAGTGTGTGCAAAAAATAAATAAAGTATATAAATAAATAAATAAATAAATAAATAAGGACAAGAAACAAACAAAAAAGTAAAGACTTTATTGTTTGAAGTTGTGGGAAAACTAATGAATGAAAATGAGGGGTTTTGTGCATCAGATGAATGTACAAGTTGGAGGACAGGTTATCAATTTAATTCAAAACTAACAGCACCACCATGTGGTCAGTGTGGGAACCTCGTAACTCCCAGTAGGGCACTGGTTTGCTTGCTGAGCTGAAAGTTCAGGCTCCAGCATGTTGCTGGACTACAAACTGGTTCTAGGCAACAGTGTCAGAAACCACATACGTGAGTCTTTCAGAGATAACAGGACATCGCTACATGGTCTAACTGCCTGATTCAAACTTTCATTTCCACCTTAAATAGTGCGACAAACGGTTGCCTGGGTAACCGGTTCAGGTCTTTACAGAAGGAGCATCTTCACAAACTGAAACCTCAGTGTGAGGGTCTAGAGTTTAGGGACTTGGCTCCATAATCATTAGGATGTGGGTCCGAATCCTAGACCAGTAGTATACTGTGAGGTTTCTTAAATGAAGGTACTGTCCCCATCACTGCTCCGCAGGTGCTGGATATGCTTGCCCCCTGCTGGAAGGTGTATGTGTGTGTGTGTGTGTGTGTGTGTGTGTGTTAAATGCAGAGGATGGTTTTGGTTGTGCTTCAGTGTGTTCACAATGACCAATAGTCACTTTCACTTGCATTAGCTGTGAATTTGTCCACAGGCCGCTCGGTGAAGCAGGACGCAGGAATGAAGAGGAACCTGTGAAGAGCCGGATGTTTTCACAGCCTTCGTTTTATCAAAACGTCACGTGGTCTCAGTCTGAAGACAATGTGAAGAAAATGACAGCCTGGTTTTTTAATTTCTTGGTTGGATGCCACTGTTCTGTCACTTTTGTAAATTATTTATCCTTCTTTCCGGCACATCTGTGAAATCAGCGCGTGACGTTTACTTCCAGGAAGTTGACAGAGCGGACCACACAAATAAGCAATAGGAAAACAAATCAACACGTCCACTTCGTGGAAAAGCTGCTTTTTGGGAAATGAAAATCTGTCCTTGGTTTTGTGTTTGACTTTTGTACTAGGCTGCTCTGAAAAAGCTAAAAAAAAACACTTTTTTTTTTCTGCAAAGCTGCTGATTTTTACAACAAACACTTTTACAGTCAATCATTCCGTGAATTAAAGCAGATTCCAGTCTCTGAACGACGGAACGGCATTTTTTATGTAGAGAAATTCTAATAAAAGGCTGATTTGACAAAGGAAGCTCTCAGAGGCACTGGTTACCTGGGAAACAAGCCCATTTTAAGCTCTTTTTAAATATGAAGCATTTTTGGACAAATCTGTTTTCCACTGGTTCCAGCAGGGGGCAGGGTAATGTCTAAATGCCATTTCATCCTGTTTAGTTTAATGGACTAATTCATAGCAGACACTGATGATGTATTCATAAGTAAATTCATAATAGTTTAACAACAATCAATAGTAGTTACTGAATAATTCATACTGAATATTTCATCACTACTATTGCATATATAATTCATAATAGCAGCAGTTCATAAAGGATTCTGATGGTATTAAACAAATGAATTATCCACAGTAAACCTGCGTTTATCGCGGATAGTGAATAATTCATAGTGGATATTGCATCAGTTATAGTGGGAAAATGAATCATTCGCAGTAGTTACAGAATAATTCATAGTGGATACTGTGTGAACACTGAATAATTCATTATATATAGTGAATCATGATTCATTGAATAGTGAATAATGATTTGTTGAATAGTGAATAATGATTCATTGAATAGTGAATAATGATTCATTGAATAGTGAATAATGATTCGTTGAATAGTGAATAATGATTCGTTGAATAGTGAAAAATGATTACATTTACATTTACGGCATTTATCAGACTCTTCTCCAGAGAGTCTCCATGTCCTGAGTACAGGGACAGTCCCCCCTGGAGACACTCAGGGTTCAGGGTCTCAGGGACCCAGTGGTGGTAGTGCTGGAGGTGGGATTGAACCTGGGACCTCTTGAGCCACAGGTCCATAGACAAGTACCACCTCTAGAACACCACCACCCTTGATTCATTGAATAATGATTCATTGACTAGTGAATAATGATTCATTGACTAGTGAATAATGATTCGTTGAATAGTGAATAATGATTCACTGAATAGTGAATAATGATTCATTTCGAGTGGAGACTGAATTGTAAGATTTAAAACCAGTATTTGAATAAGAAGCCTGCAGATTTCTGATGCTACTAAACAAACGAACTGAAACTCGTCTGTGTGTGAAATTGCACAGCTCTCAAAAAGTCATTTAAAATGCAAAACTCAATTATGTTCTCACGCATGTCTTTACCTAGAACCTTCACATGCTTTCCCCTTCCGAGAAGCAGATCTGACATTTCTGTGGTGTTTCTGAGACACTGATGGGTTCAGGCTTAATTCCCCAAAGGCACCTTGCTTCATATCGACCAGCTATTCCATCCTTATTATGAGACAAATATGATTTTACCAGAAGGCACAGCTGGAGAAACGACTCCCTGAGGTTCCAAATTAGAAAGAAGAATGTCTAACATTACGACATTTAATTCCAGGAATATTCAGACGTTCAAGGTGTAACATTTAAAGTAATAATTAGATTTTTAATGCAAATGACACCGTTCTTCCCTACACCACATCAGACACGCTCGTACATGGAGCGTCAGCTATTAGCTATTATCTCTGCAGCTGTTTTTAGATACTCTTACGTAACTTAGCCCGTGTATTTACAGTCCCGTTCAAAAGTATTGGAACAGCAAGGCCAGATCATGTGTCTCTGCTGTGCAGTGAAGGATTTGAGATCCAAAGGTGTGAAATAAGAGATCCAATGAAGAGCTTTTATGAAAGTGAGTCACACCGTGAATCACAGCCAAACACATGCTCTGTATTTAAACCACACACACACCATCCAGCAGGGGGCAGATATATCCAGCACCCGGGGAGCAGTGAGGGGGACGGCAACCTGCTGGTCTGGGATTTGAACCCGTGACCTTCTGACCCTAGGGACTAGACCCTACGCACCAATTATGTCTCCATTTTTTGCAAGGGGAGGATTAAATTTGTTGAATGTGAAAAAGCAGCAGAGCTGACTCCATCATTTCCATTCCTTCATGTTAAACTCTTCAGCTGAAGAATAAACAGAAACTAGTCTAAAATCTTCCCCCAACCTGGCAGCAATGCAGCGTCTTCATCTGGAGAAAGAAGGGTTGATCAGAAGATCTCCATCCCTGCGGTGAAGCCTGGTGGAGGAAGTGTCAGGACCTGGCGGTGCTTCTCTGACAACTGAAAACACATGACATCTAATGAGCCGTTTACCTTCAAGTAACATTTGCTTTGATTTGGTCACACCTTAAAAGGATTAGAGTACAAAACATTTATTTAAAAAATTAAAAATGTATAATATTTTAATGTTGTATTTTCCAGTCATTCAATTCCCTCCACCTCTGATCCAGGCAACGCTAACCTCGTGTGACTGTTTGCAGAACAAAAATGAGAGAGAAAAGAAGCAAAGCAGCATAAAAAACTCCATTTCCACGTTCTGAGTCACAGGAGGACGACTCGAGACAGAGGAAACAAAGAAACTGGGTCAATATAACTGAATGTGCAGCTTTATCCATATAAAAGCCATCAGACTGCTTCACTAGGGAGCCAGTCAAGTTAATGACTCTCCACACTGTGGTCCGGTGTCAGAAATGGAAAAGCAGCAAAAACAGAAATGGCTTGTAAAGTAATGGTCCTCATTAACCATACCTCAGTAAACCAATTACTCCTTTTTCTATTATCAGACTTTCTCAACTGTCCACTGCTCATAAGAGGTTTGAGCTGTCTATTCTTCAGGTCTCAAACTGACATAATGAACAGCTTTTAAAAATGAAGAGTGTTATTGACTGGAGGAAATGTTGACAATAAATGTCATGGAATGTACATTATAACAGTTCTTTATCTTCAGCCAAACCTTGTCCAGCGTCATCTCCTGAGTGGTCATATATATATATATATATATATAAACCGATAATTATAGTTTGGTCCTAAACCAGGTTGTTTGCATTGCTCCTGCTGTCTCATTTATATCCTAAAATATGCAAAAGATCTCGCACTGAGCAGATCTGCCAACTGGCTTTAGGTCTTAATTGTGCTATTTATTCCAAACCTGGAAAATGCAAGTCTATTTACATAACAGCCGTATGATCCACAAGGTTAGAGAGGTTGGAACGGGTGGAGAAGAGTGACAGGAGTGATCTGTGACGGACATGGACCAGCAAGAGTGAAAGGGAAGGTTTACAGGACAGTAGTGAGACCAGCTATGTTATACGGGTTGGAGATGGTTGTGAGACCAGCTATATTATGCAGATTGGAGACAGTGATGAAAAGACAGGAGGCGGAGCTGGAGGAGTCGGAGATAAAGATGCTGAGATGGACAAGAAAAAGTATATTAGAGGAACAGCTCAAGTTGGACGGTTTGGAGACAAAGTGAGAGAAGAGAGACTGCGATGGATTGGACGTGTCCAGAGGAGAGACGAGGAGTGTATCAGGAAAAGGATGTTGAAGATGGAGCTGCCAGGAAAGAGGAGAAAGGACAAAGAGGAGGTTTATGGATCTGGTGAGAGAGGACATGCAGGGGGACAGTGTGAAAGAAAAAAATAGGAAGAAAAGGTGAAAAAGAAGAAATGGAGACAGATGATCTGCTGTGGAGACAACAGCTAGAGCAGCTGGAAGAAGAAGAAGAAGAAGAAGAAGAAGAGGAAGATCCACAAGGTCAGTCTAACAGACTGCAATGCACTACAGGAGCTGCAGAAGGAAATAATGCTCAAAATTTTAATTTAAAATTTAAATTAAGTTTAAAAAAGTTTTTTTTAAATGTTACTCTTAACTTTTAGAACCTAATTTAACTTCAGAAATTTAAGGTGGCATCTTTACTGATATTTAATGAATTAAATAAACAAATAAACTGTACAAACGAATGAAACAGTGTAGCACTAACCACTAGTTGCCTTCTGACATACTGTAATACCCTACATGAACTGCAGGGGGCGGCTCACTTAAAAGTGCTCTGTACGGTTCAGTATAGGAAGCACAGGAGGCCTAAAAGCAGTCGTACCTGCAGCACAGCGAATCTGCATAAGGCTGAATAGTCAGGATGGTTTATTAGTCCAATAATAGTCGCCAGGTTCGTTGATTGCCAAAAGTTTGATTGACTGCAGCTTAACGAGGCCAATTAACTTCCCACCCAGAAGAAAAGTACTTTTTTAGCTGCTAGTTGGGCCCTAGATCTGATTTCAGGGATGTGCTCTTTCTCTGGACCTGGGAGAATGTCTCAGCTCATTACTGAACATTAGCACATCGTACCTACGGCACCGCAATCGGCTGTTTATTGTAGTCGTGCATCAAGTGGCCTTTACAGGGAAGCTGGAGCTCCTGTTATTGGAACTGCTCCCTGCTCTAGTGGCAGGAGCCGAGTAATTTCACTACCTTTCTCCTCTACGGCAAATTGCGTCAGTATTTCTCAGGTTTGTCACTCTGGGCTGTCACGAACACGACCAGGACAAATCTCTGTCTCTGTCTGTGTTACTACGCGACACACTTCAGTCTCGCGTGTGTTGGTCTCCGTCTCGGGAAACATCGTGTACAGAAATAGATAACGAATTGACAGCCGCTCTTTTCAGCACTGCACATCAAGAAACCAAATTCCTCCAGAGCGCTCTCCTCCAGACATCGACCCAAATGTTCCTGATCCGCTAAACCAGTGTTTCCCAGAGCAGGGAGGACTACCTCTGGGGGGGGGCACAAGACAAAAACTGTAATGGTGGAAATGAACTAACCCTAAGTGTTTGAAGAGGAGTGTTTCTCTGCTTTCTCCAGTTCTCCCTTCTTGTTTCTGGGTTCTCTGATTTGATATCAAGACTAACAACAGTCAGACTGAGCTGTGCAGAGAACCTTCATGCTGCCGAAAAGCTTAGAGACAATCTTAAAGGTCCAAAGGTTCTTCAGAAGGCTCTAAAAGATGGAGGAGTGACATAAAACATCTTTTGTTTACTGCATTGGTCTCATAGCTCTACTACAAATCTTAAACCTTAGGTTTGCGGGTCAGGGACGGTGCTGGAGTCTGTCCCAGCTTTAACAGGCCGAAAGGCAGAGACAGCCTGGACAGGTCATCAGGTCTGTTGCAGGACACACACACACACACACACACACACACACACACACACACACACACACCTAATTTAGCATCTCCAGTCCACCTGACACGCAGGTCCTTAGATGGAGGGAGGAAACCAGAGCTCTTGGAGGAAACACACACAGACAGGGGGAGAACTTTCCCAACCTGGGACTGAATAGTGCTGTTTGTTCCAGGTTTAAATTAAAGTAATCCCAGATTTTGTGGTCTCTCACTTTTAGCCCCAGTTGTTCATTAATATTTGTCATTTTTCGACAACGAGAACAATTTACATCCGATCCAGCCGCTACGGAAAGCTTGACTTGCTAATTTTTGCCTTTTCCTGTCTGCTGCCTCTGTCCCTGCGGAGACGCCGATGGTTTAATAAGTTGCTTTACCTCCCTCTGACTCCAGTCACAGAATCTGGGTCACCTTTTCGTAACCGCTGCTCCAGCTGGAGCAGCACTGGCACACAAATTATGTCCTGGAGATACAAGGTTTCGCCATATATATATCTGCTATCAGTTCAATCAAAATCAAACCTATTTAAATGGGAATGCTGTTTGTCTATCTCAGATAATCTTCAACACCATTGAAAAAACATTTTCAATTAGATCCGTAAGACACCTCGTTAAATTGTGTCCATTTATTCTGTTATGAACCGTCCAATGATGCGCCACCATAAATCAATATCAATACATTTTCAACTTCAGGGAGAGAAAAATAATTATTGGGTGGCCTCATCAGGCTGAAAAGCAAATCATCAAAAGGACATTTTGCAGATCAGAGAAACGTTCTCGTTTAATTACGAGTCTTAAAATCAGAGCTTATGAGCTGTTCAGTAACATCACCATGACATCAAGTCCATGAAATATCAGCACTCGGTCTCGGATTCTCTGGAATGATAAAGCAGGAAAGGGCGAATAAAAACAGTAAGATTAGTGTCAGGACGGGGACACCGAACCCGATTAGTCCTGGACGGCTGTAATGAAGGGATTTGCATGAGCACAGTCACCAGCCGTGTCAGGAACAGCGCAGCGATGTTAAGGTGTTGTGTTTTGGGTTTTATTTCCTCTGGATCGCCCTCTCGAGTTGGGTCTTTAGCTCGGCCGTCTTATCGGGCTTTGGCGAGATTAGCCTCCTGGTGCTTGTACAGCGCTTGTCTCTCTGCAGAGCAACAAACATCCAATTTAAGTCAACATACACTGCGGTAATTCAAGGTTATGGAGTGAGAGTGGCACGTTTAAAGTGCTGCTAATGCTCTTCTGCAGCAGAGGGAGGGATTTTCTGCTCTGCAGCAAAACTAACCCAAAGAAAAGAGCTGGAACACCGGAATACTGGGTTAGAAACTGTGAAGGATGACAGACATCTTCTCATAGTTTAAGTGGTTGTTCCATTCTTAAGATTCCTCAAACCCTTGTCCGACTTCATCTCTTGAGTGGTCACTTCTAAGACCTACAGCTATTGGTTAAACCCTGAGCCATGTAAGCTTTGCAATGCTCCTGCTGTCCGGGTTCAGTGCAAAAATACACTAAATGTTTTAATCTCTAATATCTTAATCTCTTTTTAACCTCTTGTGATAAAGTATCTTAATAGAAACATAAAATACAATCAAGTACTTCATTTTACCAGATAAGATGTCATGTAAGTATATATACTATATATACTCAGGGGGCCATTGCGTTTAAACATTTCACTTTAAACAACACTGGGGATCGGTGTCCTAGTGTTCAGTACCCTCGATCAAGATACCATCCCCATCACTGCTCCCCGGTGCTGAATATGTCTGCCCCCTGCTGGATGGTGCTTCGTTAAATACAGAGGATTGATTTGGTTCACTGTGCGTTCACAATGGGTAACAGTCACTTTCCGTTTCACTTCAAAGATTCTGACTGGGGGTTTTTCAAAGTTTCACAAAGAGAAAAAGTTTCACTTTCAGTTTGTAGCCACAATACCAGCAGATGTTCTAACAGATGCGTGGAGCTTTAGCCACATATATAAAATATTACTTCTAGCTGGAAAAGAAGTCTTCACCTCCAGCAGGAGGATTTAGGATGGACAACCGCACCACATTCCCCATCTCTTAAAACCTGAAGCAAGTCGCATTAAATTTTGTGACGGGACGTCCTGCGGTGCATAGGGAGCGGCTGTCCAAAACCAAACAAAGAGTCATAAAGCTCGAGCTTTGGTCTTTCAGATTTACAGCTGCTGACAGTGACCTGCATGCAGATGAGATAACTGCAGGGTTCAGTCTCATCAGCTTCGGAGACCTTCTACAGCGCTGTGAAAAAGTTCTTGCCTCAATTTTTTCTCTCTATTTATGTTTATTTGTTAACTGCGTTTCTTCTCCAAACCATTTAGTGTAATACAAAGAAGAGACCACTCTGGTGTTGTGGCTCTAATAGTTAAAAAATCTGAGAAGTCCCAGAAGAACATCTCTCAGATCAAACCAAACCAGCTCTGGAACACTGTTTACGTCTTATTGAAAGCAGGAATGAGCGGATTTCTCTTCTGCAGGCTCATAACTGAAATGGCTCAGTGACGTTGAGGGTAAATAGGTGAAAAGCATTTCTTTGGAAATTGTTGGTAAATAGCTGTTTTTGAAAATGATCGCTATTTTCCTCACTATTTTTCTCTTAAAAACCTATTTTTGGACGGCAAGACTTTCAGCCTAGTCTCACACTGATGTGTGTAAAAGCTCGCAGCAGCTCTGTCCTTGTGGAAGACGCATCTGGGGTTTCAGGAGGAGAAACATCCAGATCTTCCATCATCCTTCACCAAATCCTGTGTCTTTGGTCATTCTCTGATGCACAGGAGACCCATGTTCCACCCTCCGTCTCTGTTATGCTTCTGGTCACATCTGCAGTGTGAAGTGATCTCTGACTGTTGGACATTTAAACCCTTCACCATGAACCCAAAAATATTTCTGAGATTCTGTCAAAATACGCTTCAGATCAAATGATAACAACAAAATCCATCATTTCAGTTTGAAGATCACATCAACTGGGAGGTTTAGATGGAAAGCACCTCATAAAACTGACTTTTTATTCACTCTCTTGTGCTGAGCAGTGTGAAAGTTCTCCACAAGGGTGAACAGGGAACAGTGACTTCTGATGATTCTTTGTTTATGATGTTTCTGGATCCTCGTTTATTAAAGTAGAATAAGATCTAATCTTATGTCTTCAGTGTTTTCTATCCATGTGCAGCTTCATGTTTCTCCACCTTGCCACAGTTTGATCAACTCAAGGACTTCTATTAAACCTGCCAAACAGCCGCACCAGTGTCTGAGCCTGTTCTAGACCCTGGTCCTCCAGGTGTAGAGATGAGCTCTGAGTTCTGTCTTTCATTTACAGTAAAAAAAAAGACGGAATGTTTTCGGGGTTAGTCTGCTCCACAGGTATCCATGTAGAAGAAGTGAATTTAGTGCCTCACGGTAGGAAGGCTGTGGGTCTGATTTCCACTTTTTGAGGTT
>CM029380.1:319700-327200 GCA_017165825.1 Hepsetus odoe | reverse complement strand
GGTGGTGAAGACTAGCCTGTTTTTATTTGAGTTAATTTCCTTATTAATGCTCTAATTACATTAAAATTGCTTTTATATTAACCTAAAGTTTCTAAATGGACTTGCTTCTAGATACTTGCTAAAACTGCATAACGTAAAATGCTTCTTGCTTCCTGGTTTGACATCTTTTAATCTCAGTTCACCTGAAACGCACTACATTTCTGCAGTAACACAATATTTTATCAGATGAACTCAGGTGATGAATTGGCTTAAATGACTGCAACCAGTTAATTACACTTATATATTAATTCTGACAGCCTCAGCATTAGGGAGCATCTTTAAACAAGCCAAGATAAATCATTTCTCTTTGGGCCGATTGGGATTTTTAGAGGCTCAACCTTAAAAATGAAGCTCCGGGAGGCCTGGAGAGCAGAACTGGTTTTGAAAAATGAACCACAGATCTGCAACAAGGTCTTTCTCTCTCTTTATGGCCGTCGCGGAAGGCAAGGAGCTCTGCTAAACGCATCGACGTTGATAAAATAGCCAAAGTTTCCAGAGAAATAAAGGAGTAGTATTGCCTAAGTGTTCACAATCGCGTCGACTGATAATCCCGCGTCGCTGCTAGATGGACGTCCTGATTTCGGAACAATGAGGGAGGCAGAAAAAAGAGAGAAAACAGAAAGAACAGGGATCGTTCTGAGGGATGCCGCCTCTTTGTAGTTCGCAGGAAAAGGGTTATAAGAATAAAACTCTCATGGAAACGTTTTCCTTAATTGGCTTTACAGAGTGCAGGTTTTAGGTTTCAGATCTCACAACCCTGCACCATGGATCATTAAAGGTGTAGCAAATACGCTAATGTTGCTAACAATGCTTGTAAATTAGAATAGCATTTGGATTTTTAATGGCTGTTGTCGTATCGTCAGCAACATTAGCATTATTGACCCAGCCATCCCATTAAAGTAAATGGTGTTGAGCCGTTTCCTGTTTGCTTTCTGGTTACTGGTACTGGGCGGAGAGCTGGAAGTCTTTGGGTGGAAGTTTGAGCCCCAGTGAGTTCGTGCCCAGTGGGTCGATCATGTTCTTATAGCGTTCGCCACGGTGCTTCATCAGGAACGGACCCCAGTCGGGCTGGGGAGAACAAACCAGCTTCAGACGCTAGAAAGAGAGATAAAGAAAGAGAAGAAAAGAGTTTGCAGAGCTAAAGGAGAAGTACATCTTACACCAGTTACGGTCAATGAATACTCAGCTGTGGAACAAGAGGTTGTGGGTTTGAGTCTGGCCAACTCCAGCACCATTAGTGTGATAAAGACCCTAAACCAGTAACTCCAAAAGTCTTCACCCCCTCATTTCTCTACCCTTTATAGGAAAGTGACACAGTAGGTTCCTAAACACAAAGAGTTAAATTCTAACCCGACGTAAAGTCAGTATTTAGTCTGATTGGAATATTGATACCCTCAGCGTTCAGCTTCAGCAGTAAACTGACCACCTGATCATCTGGAATCATCTGCACCTGGTTCTTCACTGCTTCATGTCTTAATTTAGACGCTTTGTTCGTTATATATATTGTTAGAAATAGCGGCAGCAGAAGATGAAGAATTGAGGGGATCAGGACTCTGGTACAGTACTGGATGTCTCACTCTGGATAAGAGCATCTGATAAATTCTGAAAATGTTAACATGTTTGCTGCTTGGTTTTTAGATCCTGAATGGAAAAAATAAAGGTGGAAATGATCTATCTGCAGCCCCAAATCCCCAAAATACCTGCTGTAAAGTAATTAATTTTTTTTTCTAAAATTGAAGTATTGAATTTGAGTTTCGATTTAAAATGTACAATTAATTCGGTTCCTCGGGTGATTCTTCTGTGTAATCTGAGTGTTGAGCTACATTAACACCCAAGAAAACTAAAGAAGAACCAACAAAAGAAAACAGGGAACTACACTCAAGCGAGGCGTCTCCAGTTTGTCGGCACGTTTCAGAAACCACCAGTGTTTCTTTCAGCAGATTAAACTGAGGGGACGTCCCGGATTACTGACAGTCTACCTCGATCAGAGTTCCCGGCGCCAGGTGCATCTTAATGACGAACATGATGGGGATCCAGATAACGGAGCAAATGACCATCAGCCACCCCAGCACCATGGACCAGGTGGGGTAGGTGTAGTCCTCATAGGTCATCACCTTCCACTGATACAGACTGAGACCCAGGATAAACTAGAAGAGAGAGAGGAATAAAAACGTTTTAAAAAAATATAATCATTCTATAAAATACCTTCTTTAAAATCTTCATTAAAATTGTATATATGTATAATTTATATTAGAAAACAGTAGTCAGAGGAGTAGGAGACTTTCCTTTTAAAAAATGGGACAAACTTATTAAGTCCACGTCCTCTACGGAGACACTTCTGCCCATTTAAATTTACGTCAGTAGCTTTAAATATTTAATAAACTGCAGAAAAAGATCCAAATGTGTTCAAATGTGAAGATTTTTATATTGATTTTAAAAACTACATTTTTGATATTTATAAAACTTTTATAGAAATACATGAATCAATTGCAGCGAATACATTTGAGGGAAAAAAATCCACTTTTTTTCACTCAGAACATCAAAGGACATCATGGGAGTGCTGGGTTCACTTCTTCCTGTGTGATGGTAGTCGTGGGAATATGGACTTGAGCCTGTCAGGCCTTCGTAAAAACATAGAGAAATAAATAGTTCAAGCCTCTGCCTGGTTCGTGGCCCGCGGGCCGAGAGAAAAGAAGGAACAGCCGCGATCACGGGGCGGGATCGGTCCCAGGAGAGGATGCTGTTCGGGGGGTGATAACACTGATCAATGAAACTGGCACTGCACTCCTTCTGCAGGGGGGCTTCTCCAGCTTCACTCTTTACTGGCGGAAGCTGGACATGAGTCAGGAAGCTCAGGACACAGAGTCTGACCTCAGTGGGGCGTCGGGGAGCAGCATCCTCACCTCCTGACTGTAAACGCCAGAATCTCCATTTTCTGCCAGAAAAGATCTGAATTTGCCAGAAATGTTCAGGTCTGAGACTCAGCAGCACAATTTCAAAAGACAATTTCACTGAATGTGTTTCTTTCTTTTCGGGCAGAGACCTTCCAGTCCTCGCGTGACGGCAGACGGCAGACGGATGCGGCATTAAAATGAGCCCCAAAAAGCCTTTTGAGCAGGACGTGGACGTACTGTAAGGATTGTAGGGGTGACAAAGGCCCAGCAAATCCTCCAGAACTTGTTTGGCTGGAAACCAATCATCATTTCAATGTCCTCACAAAAGCGCTGCAGACCTGCGGGGGGGGAAGGAAATATTGACTGAGTGCAGGAAAAGGCAGTAGTAGGAAAGAAAGCAAAAAAAAGAACAAAGGAGAGAGGGGTGAGAAATTAGGGCAGTAAAAAAAATGGACCAGTTTCTACTTCAGTACTAAGAAGACAAGAACAAGAATCATTAGGCCCAGCATTAAAATAAAAATGAACAGAATAAAGTAATAATGGTCATTACTTTTATTATATTTCTTCTTCTTCTTATTATTCTTATAATTATTATTATTATTATTATTATTATTATTAATGTTTATTATTGTTGTTGTTGTTGTTGTTTATTGTTATTATTAATGTTTATTATTATTATTATTATTAATGTTTATTATTATTATTATTAATGTTTATTGTTGTTGTTGTTTATTGTTATTGTTGTTTATTGTTATTGTTGTTTATTGTTGTTGTTGTTGTTGTTCAAATAAACAATGTCCATTTTTTCCACATCTGACTTTAAAAGTCAGATCTCGTTTAGATTTTATGAGCTTTTCTTTGGTTGTTCCTGGTTTGTAATGTTCAACATCATAGTTCAGTGTTTGTGGATTCACAGCACTGCAGTGCTGTCAGCAAAACTCAAAATGGCCACAGCGCCACCCAGTGGCCCTGCAGGGACAACACAGAGCAGATTCTTATTCAAAACAGTCCGTTTTCTACACCCTGATTAACCCCTGGAGTATTTCCAGCTGGATGACACTCAGGATGAGACTGAATAAGAAATATATATATATAAACACTGAGTGGATTCATTTCAAATTTGAAATGTCTGTGTCTCTTAAGCAGCCGCTCATTAGTGCGGCTCTCTGACTCCTGAGAGGAGAACAAACAGGAATGAAAGTGGATTAGAGGTGAATTTGGGTTTATCTCTGGTCTAACTGCTGCTGTTGCCGCGACTAGGAGTCGATTTTGCTGACGGCAGTGCAGAAGTGCAATCATAAAGCATAACCTGTGTGAACAGAACTGAACGGAATCAGAACCTGCTCCAGTCAAGAATGAAATAAGGAAGCTGGCTGGTATGAGTTGCTCTAGACTGCCTGTAACTTTAGACCTGGCTGGTTGTTTTTCTTTGAAAAGGGGCAGCAGGTTTAACCACCGTCACAGCTGGAAAGAATGGATTTACGGTCAAATGCATGAAGCTTTCCAAACTACATTGTCACCGTTTTCTAACCGGACCTCGATCAGGGAAACCAGACATCAGATCCAGTTAACATCCGCACCCTGTCCAAAAAACCAAACTTCAAAAACAGACTGTGTTTAAAACAGGTCCCACTAACCGTAAATGTACGAGACTCCAATCAGCTCGAAAATGGCGATGATGACCAGAGAATAGGAGGCTGCGTACGTGTCCACCAGCTGCAGCATATACATACCACTCTGTAACACACACACACACACACACACACACACACACAATTATCACTACACTGGGGTTTCTCTTTCTTTCTGTCCTTCTTTATTTCCGGTGTGGACCAGAGGAGGACGGCTCCTCTTCTGGGTCTCGGTTCCTCCCAGGGGTTCTTCCTCCAGTTCTGTCTCCATCGTCCTCGGTTCACCCGACCGGGCTGGGAGCGGAATCTGGAAAGCTGCTTGGTGAACAACAGCTGTAAAAAGTGCTTTATAGATCAAACTGACTTGAACTGACTCGACACTCCCATTTTTGATCGCACTTTTCTTTTAACGGTTAAAAAAAGAAGTAAAAATGAATACGTTTGAATAATAAAGAAATAAATAATTTAATAATCATTAAAAAGTTGATTACTCTAAACGGGAGTGAACCTACTTCCTGTTCAATAATGAACCATGTTTAATTTCTCTTTTTTGTGTTAAGATTCGAACCTCTGTGATCATGGGGAATCCCAGCACGTAGAAGATAATGCAGCAAACCAGCGTGAAGATTGGCTTGTATTTGCGCAGGTATTTGGGAAACTCGTCCGACACTGAGGTCACTATCGTCTCAATGGTGGCAAACTGTGGAGAAAGAGAGAAAATACACCTTACAGCGTTTCTTTCCCTCCCTTCCCTCCATTTTCCTAAATATCTGTCCTTATCCTCCATCACCTTCCCACCATCCGGACCGTCTCAGACTAAATGGACACAAACACAGAAGAGACGTCCCTCTGAGTGTCCATCTGTGCAGGACAGAGTGAAGGAGAGTGAGAGAGAGGACAGGGAGAGTGGACGGTGGAGTTCAGGGTGTGTGGAGTGTGTGTCCGTGATGGAGAACTAGTAGAGACGGTGATGAAAGTGAAGCGGTGATTTGTGGTCACTTTACACTCTCAGTACACTCCTGTACTTTTTACTTTACACTCTCAGTACACTCCTGTACTTTTTACTTTACACTCTCAGTACACTCCTGTACTTTTACTCTACACTCTCAGTACATTCCTGTACTTTTACTCTACACTCTCAGTACATTCCTGTACTTTTACTTTATACTCTCAGTACATTCCTGTACTTTTACTCTACACTCTCAGTACATTCCTGTACTTTTACTTTATACTCTCAGTACATTCCTGTACTTTGACATGTGTGATGGGTAAAGAATCTGAATCAGTACTTCAGATTTTACTTGTTGTCTTTCACCGACTCTGGACATTTGGAATATAATGTTTTTAATGTATTCAGTATAAAAATCTTATCCCAACAGAAGAAATGCTGGATGTTTGGAGGAAGTTCCAGGTTTATGTGTTTGTGTTTAATCGATGAAAGGTGACACTCTGAAGCTCACCAGCTCATGAAGCTGTGAAAGAGGATGAGAAGAAAGAAGAACTTAGAAGAAAGAAAGTTCACACACCCAGAGTTGTACAAATTAACACCCCTACGCTAATGGAGACACAACACCTCAACACACACACACACACACACACACACACACGCTGAAATAATGCCTCTCATCTCAGAAGAACTACACAGAATGAAAGCAGATTAATGAGCAGCTAAAGCAGAAGCAGTCCATGTGCTGGACTCCTAACTCCATTCGTCTGCCACAGAGACACACGTTTAGTGGGATTTATACTTCTTCTCCTCCTTCTTCTTCCCTTCTTCTACTTTGTCCTTCCTGTCTGGTCATTTTTGTGTGTTGGATTTGGAACTGCTTGGATCAATGTTGTTTATTTATTTTCTTTTATTGTATGGTTCGTGATGGTCTGGTGTGGACCAGAACAGGTTCTCCTTCTGAGTCTCAGTTCCTCCCACAGTTCTTCATCCAGTTTTAGGAAGTTTGTTGCTCATTTTCTGAGCTGCTTGTACTGATTATGGTGTACTGCAGCAGTGTGTCACAGCTCTCACAGGGTGAAAGACAAGGACACACTCTGGACAGCTCACTAGTCCATCACAGGGCAGACAGACACACACCAATGGGGCAATTCAGCATCTCCTGTCCACCTGACATGTAATTCTTTGGATGGTGGGAGGAAACCTGAGCTCCCAGAGGAAACGTACACAGACACGAAGACACACAGAAAGAACCTGGACCGTCTCATATCAACTGAACCCAGAACCTTCTGGCTGTGAGGAGACAGCACTACACACTGCACCACCATGCTGTCTCTAGTTTTAACAATATAGTGTGTATCATCACACCACTACTCACCATGGTGTCCAGCCCCAGCGTGAGGAGCATGAGGAAGAAGATGATGGCCCAGAATGGAGAGACTGGCAGCCTGGTGAGGGCTTCTGGGTAAACAACAAACGCAATGCCCGGTCCTGTGTATACACACACACACACACACACACACACACACACACACACACACAAACACACAAACACACAAACAATTTCCAAAAAAAAGTCACATTTGTGACACAGTTGGGTTCCAAAAAGTCCCCAGATTTATGAGTATGATCCTGGTCCCCACAAAGACACAAATACACACACTTTATCATTAGCAGATACGATCTGACAGTCACTGATTAAAGTTCCTTTCTTTCATATATTATTTGGTGTCACACCTTTAAGACTAACGCTGATCGTTGTGTATTAATAGAGACTGAAATAAAAGAGTGTCCTACCTTCGTCGGCGACACTCTCTATGGGCACCTTCAGCTCATGGGCCATGAAGCCAATGACCGAAAAAATGACAAACCCAGCGAATATACTGGTGGCGCTGTTGGTGCACGTCACTATGATGGTGTCTCTGCAAAGATCAGTTCAAAGCAATAGTTACGGTTTTTATATGATTTCTCCTGAAAAACAGAAACTTTT
>CM029380.1:294700-317200 GCA_017165825.1 Hepsetus odoe | reverse complement strand
TCACTACAGTGTTTACTACCTGACTAAAACTTACACAGTGCTGTATAGGGAGAGTAGGGAGCAGACCCTGGAGAGATGAAGATCTGCTCTAGAGAGGAAGGGACTGAAAACCAGTTGGGCAAAGACAGAATCCATGAGTGTGAATGAAAGAGAGGGCAGTGGGAGTGGTGAGGATGAGGAGTAGAGGAGGTGAAGGGGAGGGGGGACAGTTCAGAGTAACGCGAGTGTGGAAGAGAGGAGAAGAAGAGAGGCAGGCAGGTTGGAATGGGTGGAGAAGAGTGACAGGAGTGATCTGTGACAGACCAGCAAGAGTGAAAAGCGTTTACAAGATGGTAGTGAGACCAGCTATGTTGTATGGATTGGAGACGGTGCCGCTAACGAAAAGACAGGAGAGCAGAGAAGCCGGGTTAATGTTTTACATTTACAGCAATTATCAGACGCTCTTCTCCAGAGAGACGTCCATGTCCTGATTACAGGGACAGTCCCCTGAGACACTCAGGTTCAGGGTCTCAGGGACCCAGTGGTGGTAGTGCTGGAGGTGGGATTTGAACCTGCGGCCTCCTGATCCATATGTGAGGATCCTACCACTAGACCATCACCACCATGTTAATAGGTAACGAAGCTCTGCAGCTTATGAATGACAGTGAAGGTTTGCTTTTCAAAAGAGATCAAAACAGAACAGCAGGACTCTCAAACACACACCACACATTTGGGACAATTACACCTCAGATACATCTGACGCAAACAGACCAGACATAACATTAAAACAAAATGATGTGTAGTTCCCAAAAAGAGTTCTGACCCATCTGGACTCCACAGTCCCTCTGAAGAAGAGCTGTAAGTCCTGTAAGTTGGGAGGTGAGTCCAGGGATGGTACTAGTTTGTCTCACTGATGCTGGATGGGACTGAAACAGGGGAATTTGGAGGAACAGCTTCGGCTATTTGCTCCTCGGTTGGTTCCTGAACAGTGTTTACAGTGTGATGTGTCGTCCTGCTGAAAGAGGACAATCTTTAGGGGACAGTGTTGCCATGAAGGGGGAACTTGGTCTGCAGAGACTTTTAGGTGTCAAAGTAGCATCCACATGAATGCAGGACCAAAGATTTTTCAGAGTGTCAAGCTGCCTCCATTAGCGTCCCATGATGCATCCTGGTGTCTCGTCCCCTAGTAAGGACACACACATACGGCCACACAAGATGGAAAAGAGATGTGGAATCAATCATATCCAGCCCACCTTCTGGTCCAGTTCTGATGTCCATTGTAGGAGCTTTCAGTGATGGACACGGGACAGCATGGACAATATGACCAGTCTGCAGCCCTAAAAGCAGCTGCACTCTCTGTGGGACCAGACACACTCGCTATGTCTCTGTCCCTGGTTCTCCTTCCTTGATGGCAATTATTACTGTACACCAGGAACATCGCACAAGACCTTCCAGATGTTCTGGCCCAGATCTTCACACTTTTCCTGCTTCCAACATCAACCTGCAGAACCGACTGTTCCCTTGCACCCCCACCCCTGCCAGGAGAACCTGGACGTCTTAGTGTTGGTTTAGTGCTGTGGCTGATTGATGTTCATCAAGTGGTCAAGTGGTAGAACAGTCCTCAGATCCTACCTTCAGAACTGGGTTCCCTAAATCCCAGGTTGCTCCAGAGAGACCGTGGGAGTGTAAATGTCTCTGAAATCTCTGCAGCAAAGTGGACAGAGGCTGCATTTACGAGCATCAACCACAAGGGGGCATTACATCCACTAAAATGAGAAGTGCTGGTCCAGAGCAATACAACACCACGTCGGGAGTGGAGTAAAAGGAAAAGGGGAAAGATGGAGATCTTTCTTACCTTCCCTGATGATTTGATCCCTTTTGCTAAAGATGCGTAAACTATGAGCCACGCCAGAAAGAGTCAGGCGGCCAGGGGCCAACGAACATCCCCCGGATACTCGATCCCTTTAGAGATGTGGAGCACATTATATCTACAGAATAAAGAGAGAAAACAGACACAGCACCATCAGATGGACACAAAAAAACAGGTCAACAAACGAGCAGAGGGATGAACAAAGGAATAAAGGAATAATTAAACATTATAGAGGCAAATATAACAGAGGGGTGAATTAAGGAATGAAAAGATCAATAGACTTTGTAGAGTAATAAATAAAGGAATAGAGGGATGAATAAAGGTTCTATCTAAAAAAATCATCAGATTTAAAAAAACACTCAGCAAAAAAAAAAAAAGGAAGCTGATATATTTCCAGATGTGCTAAATAATTCATTTGATTATTTGATTATTGTTGTATTTGTTCAGAAGAAAAGCCCACATTTGTCTCCTACAGTCTGTATTATATATATATATATACAATCTATAAAATGAATAATAAATGTTTTATGGGGTTTTGTTTTTAGCTTTTTTGGAGGAAAATGATTTTCTGTATCACACAAAACTATATTCCATCAAATCAAATCACTCACTTGAAGTATTCCTCACTGGGACTGACGTAGCTCCTGTTCTCCGCTGAGATGTTTAATAACCTGCTCAGATTTCCAGCAGCATTTGCAGACCAACAGAACGTGGTGTTCTTAATGGAGGTCACGTTTCTATCTCGACTTATACACGAATCTGTAATAAAACACACACACACACACACACACACACACACACAGTCTTAAGGGCCAACAGACATTTCATTTACACTGAAAGTTAACCGTTGGCTGCTAATAGAAATTCCCTTAAAAGAGAAATGAAACAATAAACTGCTATTTTTACTGCTGATACTAACACTAGTGATCATTTATTTATCCATCGAATAAAAATGCTTAAAGTGATTAAACAAATCGAAATCACTGCATTTTGGATTCTCATCAGCGCGGTGCTGCTGCTGCAGTTGTGCGGTGTAGTTCACACTCCGGCCACGCGGGGTCGCCGCGCCTCACTGCGGCACTGCAGCGCCTTACAGTAAATCTGCAGCGCCAGCACAATTTCTGCTGAATTCACTCAAATTCTCCTCCAAATACACGCGATTTTGAGCAAATAAGGCCAGTTTTATTCAACGGATCTTTTAAAGATTACGGGAGCCGAGAGGGAAGATTCTCCTCTTAATCCAACGCAGTAAAAGATGAATCCGATTCTTCTAAATCATAATTACAGACTCCAGCTAAATAACAAATATTACACACTTCAAACAAACACCTTTTAACATCTTTACATTTAAACATTATCAACATCAAACGGTGATGTGTGAAGAAAACAGCAGAGCAAATATTAAAAACAGCTTCAGTAAATAAAAGAGAAAAGACTCAGAAATAAAGATCCAGGAGCAGAAAACACCCAGAATAATAAACCAGAAAACTGCAGAGAGAGAGAGAGAGAGAGAGAGAGAGAGAGAGAGAGGAGAGAGAGAGAGAGAGAGAGACAGAAACAGAGAGAGAGAGAGAGAGAGAGAGAGAGAGAGAGAGAGAGAGAGAGAGAGAGAGAGAGATAGAGAGAGAGAGAGAGAGAGAGAGAGAGAGAGAGAGAGAGAGAGAGAGACAGAGAGAGAGAGAGAGAGAGAGAGAGAGAAACAGAGAGAGAGAGAGAGAGACAGAGAGAGAGAGAGAAACAGAGAGAGAGAGAGAGAGAGAAGTGGCGCATTGCGCATGTAGGGGGGAAGGAGGGATAAAATGAAAGTAGAGGGAGAGCAAAAGGAAAAACTAGGAAGATAGAGGGATAAACTGGTGGAAGTTGAGTTTGATGTGTTTTTTTTAAGAAGAGGGAAACATTTTAATAAAAGGGGAATAACTGTAAATATTAAATAGATGAATAAATAAGAGAATAGAGGAGTAGAAAGACATGGGGATAAATAAAGAAGTAGAGGATGAATAAAGGAATTTAAGAGCTAGATAGACATTACAGAGGGATGAATAAAGGAATAAAGGGATGAATAAAGGAATAAAAGCACACAGACTAGGTCATGGGAAAAAGAAAGAAACAAAGTGACCGAAGGGATGAAAGGATTAATAAAGATTCTAGGAGAATAAATTTAGGAGTAATAGTTGCAGAATGTCCGGGTCTTTGGAGACGATGATGAGATGGAGGGATGGGGTAATAAATTGTAGAAAGGGATTCTTGACAGCTCTTTGACAGAAAGAAGGATGAACGGAACGATGAAAGAAAAAAGCAGGTTCTGACCTAACTTTGAACAAATTTTAAAAGAGGGATGAATGTACGGAGAGATAAACTGAGAGCTAAACAAAGGTAAGACCTACTGAACTGCTATCTGATAGACAGATGAAGGGATGGAGGGACAGAGTGATAAACAGGAGAATGAAAGGTTACCATCGAGTCTCAGCAAGTGTTTGATAAAATGCAAAGACATAAAGAGAGTGCTGAACTGAGGGATTTCTTTCTGAATGAAGAGAGGAATGGAAGGATAGACAGAGCGATAAATGCAGAAGTAGAGAAACAGAAGAAGTGATGAAGAGGAGTTTTTGGAGGAGGGAGAGAGGGGTCTGGTTCCAGGTGTTCAGGTGTTGAACTAAGGGATCAATGTGTCGAGAGGAGAGTCCCGTCCTGATGAAGGTGTAGAGGGATGGAGGGATGAACAGAGGGGTAAATGAGCGCACGTCCTACCGAGTCTCAGCATGTGCTGGTCTGTGCACTCGGCCGTGTTCCAGCTGTTGTTGCAGAAGGTCCAGGGCAGAAAATCCTTCAACGAAGCGAACGAAGCGAACAGGTAGTACAGAGTCCAGCACATGATTATATTATAGTATATGGCAATCAACACAGATATAATCAACATGGCAATCCCGCAACCTACAATAAATAAACCAGAATAAACAACAGCATTACTGACGCAGGGACACAGGCTCACCCACAAAACACACAATAATGTAGAGGGGACAGGGACGAGGACGGGGACGAGGACGGGGACAGGGACAGGGACGGGGACAGGGACGGGGACGAGGACGGGGACGAGGACGGGGACAGGGACAGGGACGGGGACACGGACAGGGACGGGGACAGGAGGAGGTCTGCCGGGACCCTTTGGCGCAAAGATTTAGGACAAGTTTGTGGACAAGATTGGAAAAGGTGTGGGATAAGGTTGGGGGCAGATTTGGAGCAGGTTTGGGACATTTGAGGAGAAGTTTTAGAAACGTTTGAAGACAAGTTTGGGGACAGGCTGGGGGAAAATGTGTGGTGCGCTTGAGACAGGTCACTGAGGGCGCCTGGGAATGCTGGGATAGATTTTGGAACAGGTTTGTAAATTAGGGGGCAAATTTGAGAAAAGCCAAACAACAGATGTGGGACAGGTTTGAAAAAGTTGGCAGGAAACTTTGAGAAAAGTTTGGGGTCTGGTTTGGGACAGGTCTAAGGGCAGGCTGATGAAAGGTTTGGGGTAGAAATAAGGAAAGGTGAGGGACAGTTCTAGGGCAGAATTTACAGCGGGTTCAGGACAGGTTTGGGACAGGATTAAAGACAGGATTAAGGACAGGTTTGAGACAGGATTAAGGACAGGTTGGGGACAGGATTAAGGACAGGTTGGGGACAGGATTAAAGACAGGATTAAGGACAGGTTGGGGACAGGATTAAGGACAGGTTTGGGACAGGATTAAAGACAGGATTAAGGACAGGTTGGGGACAGGATTAAGGACAGGTTTGGGACAGGATTAAGGACAGGTTGGGGACAGGATTAAGGACAGGTTGGGGAACAAGTTTGGGGAAGGCTTACCCTTGCAAGGCAGGAATGGCTTTCCAGACGGAAACGGGACCTTGACTGGCAAACTGACCCAAAGACACTTCCAACAGAAAAATGGGAATTCCAGCCAAACCCAGCATGACCAGGTAGGGGATTAAAAGCACTCCAGAGACACACACACATTACACACACACACACACACACGGACAAACAGACATTTTTAATTATTCGTTTAATTTATATCTTTTTTCTTTTTTATAATTAAAAAAGTGCTGATGAACAATTATATAAATACATGAGTTAAGTGTTAGTAAAGGCGTTGGGGACTGACTGACTCAAGAAGAAGAAGAAGAGAGAATTTGAGACGTTAATGAAACTCATGTGTAGATTAGAATCAGTGTCTGATCGCAGAACGACACAAATTCGTTTTACAGAATTAGAATTGAACACTGTGGTCCGAAATAAAATATTAAATACAATTTAAGAAATTGATTTAATCTAGAAAAAAATAAAATAAATAAAATAAAACAAAATAAAATCTGTGTGTGTGTGTGTGTGTGTGTGTGTGTGTGTGTGTGTGTGTTCTCACCTCCTGTTCTGAAAGGCCAGGTAGCGGGAACTCCACACGTTCCCAGACTGGACCAAGTGTATCCCACCATGGACAGAATAAAGTCCAGCTTGTTGAACCAGTTTCCGCGCGCCTTGTTCATCACCTTCCATCATCATCATCATCATCATCCTGATCAAACAGCGCGGATTAATTCACACACACCGCCCCACCACCAAAACCCCAGATTAAAAAAATATAAATACTAATTCCTGCTTTATAGTTTAATGATTTTCTGTAGAAATCTTTACATTCTTCAGTATTTTCACATTTTTATTTTATTTCTGAATTAAAGGATCTACAGGTTTGAGCCAAACGATTCTTTTGTATTTATACAGTTAAAAAAAGGTTTTAATTTATTATTATTATTATTATTATTATTATTATTATTATATTATTATTGTTGTTATTATTATTATCATTATTATTATTATCATCATTACTATTAATAAGAATAATAATAATAATACACACAATAATAATAATAATAATAATATCTGAGAACATCTGAGTTTAGTTTTTTATATAAGTTCTATAGGCTTGGCCCAGATCAGCTCAGATGCTTAATTTATTCAGAATTGGGTATCTTAATATTTCGATGCATAAATTTGGGTTTTAATTCGGTTTAAATTTGAATTCTGAGATTCGGTTTAACTGATCTGGATTTCAAGAAAAAAAAGCGCGAGCCTGGACTGGAGAACATAGTTCCTTTAAGACATACTAAAGGGACAGAGCCCACTCCTAACATTATTATTATTATTATTATTGTTGTTATTATTATTATTATTATTATATTGTTATTATTATAAAGGCCTGACAGAGTTTGAACCCATAATATCCCAAATAATTTTCTTTATTCTCTTGTTTTTTAAATGAACCCTAATTGCCCCAGAATGACTTATTCTAGTACCCTGGTGTGGGTCCGTCACTACCCCGCGCGCTGCTGAACGTGCCGTAGTTCCTCCGCCTTCCTCGGCGCGCTTCCGCCCTTCTTCGTCTGCCATGCAGGAGTTTCTGCCCTCGTTGGGGCAGTAATTCTTATCCTCAGAGGGGCAAAAGTTTTTATCCTCCACGGGGCAGAAGTTTTTGACCCCCGTGTCCCCGTCCCGCGGCTGCATCTCTTTCTGTTCACTGCCCTCCTGCACAAAAACAAACAAACAAATAAATAACTAAACAGAGCTAAACAAACTAACTCCACAGAGAATGAAAACAATAATTACCATTTAATGACATTAAATAATTAACATCAAAGAAATCAACAGAGAAACGGATCCTGCTCCCATTCATCCTCTCTCTCTCTCTCTCTCTCTCTCTCTGTCTCTCTCTGGGTCTCTCTCCTGGCATTCATCTATCTATCTATCTATCTATCTATCTATCTATCTTTCATTATATCTCCTGCCTTCCTTTCTCTTTCTTTTCTTTCTTTGTTCTCTCCTTTTCGTCCCTGTCTCTCCATCTTTTTCTCTCTCTTTCTTTCTTCTCTCTCCCACTCTATCACTCATTCTCTCTCTGTTTTGTTGGAGCTTCTTTAATTTTCCGCCTCATTTCTCCCTCTCTCTCCAACACACACACACACACACACACACACACACACACACACACACACACACACACGTGCACACGCAGTCACATACAGGCATTCTATCACACACACGCACACACACACACACACACGTGCGCGCGCAGACACATACAGGGAATCAAGCACACACACACACTGCGAATGTAAACCCCGCTCAGGATTAAAGACTCGGAGAAATGAAAAAAAAAAATACAACAGCGCGCGAGACAAAAACAGTGTTGCAATGAGCCGGTATGAGACAATTAAAATAAATAAACGAGAATAAAAACAGATGAATAGAAATGCCAACTAAATGGGAAATAAAGGAAGGAGGGAGGAAATAAAAGAGAAAAGGAAACGTTAGAGAGATCTTAAATTGAAGGGATGCAAAGAGGTGGAGGGATGGAGAGGTGTGGAGATGGAGGGATGGAGAGGTGGGGAGGTGGATGGAGATGAAGGGATGGAGAGGTGGAGAGGTGTGTAGATGAAGGGATGGAGAGGTGGAGAGGTGTGTAGATGGAGGGATGGAGAGGTGAGATGGAGGGATGGAGAGGGGTGGAGATGGAGGGATGGAGCTCCTCAGGTGTGGAGATGGAGGGATGGAGAGGTGTGGAGATGGAGGGATGGAGAGGTGTGGAGGTGGAGGGATGGAGAGGTGTGGAGATGGAGGGATGGAGAGGTGTGGAGATGGAGGGAAGCGCGGAGAAGTTTCAGCACCATGGACAGCGGCGGCTCCTCTGCTCAGTCCTGCCCGCGCGCACTGAGAGTCCAGCAGCGCTGCGTACTCACCATGTGCGTGTCTGTGTGTGTGTGTGAGTGTGTATGTGTGGAGTGTGTGTGTGCGTGTGTGAAAAGAGTGAACATCCGTTGAGACTGAGCTGGAGGAAGAAATGTGCAGCAGCTCTGCAGCTCCTTCTCTCTCTCTCTCTCTCTCCTCTCCCTCTCTCTCTCTCTCTCTCTCTCTCTCTCTCTCCTCTCTCTCTCTCTCCCTCTCTCTCTCTCTCTCTCTCCCTCTCTCTCTCTCTCTCTCTCTCTCTCTCTCTCTCTCTCTCTCTCTCTCAGGGGGTTCGTGAGGCTGCGCTCGTGCGTTCGCTATTGATTAATAAATGTATCCCCAGGACTGAGAGAGCCCACACACACACACACACACACACACACACACACACATAGTTTTAGCTTAAATATATATGTTTGCATATACTTTATAAAGATCTACATAATGTCAAACATTTTATACATTTAATTAATAAAGCTAGTATTAGAATAGAATAGACTTTATTGTCATTGTACAATGTACAACGAAATTGGGGGGGATGGTTCCCCTACTTCAATGCATTTTTTTAATAGAGTTAAAAATAGATAAAAGGTAAAAAAATATATATTGAAAAATAAATTAATTAATTAATAAAAATAAAAGCAAAAAACTAGTATTAACTAGTATTAACTAGTATTAACTAGTATTAACTAGTATTAACGCACTGCTTAGTGTTCATATTTTTTTGGAACATAAATGACCATATGTGTGAGTGTGTGTGAGTGTGTGTGAGTGTGTGTGAGTGTGTGAGTGTGGTAAACCTTGATTATTCCCAAAGCCTTTACGCAACATTCGACGTTGGTCTGTGTTTGATTTGGGTGCTGGGAGGTGTTTGGTTTGGGGGAGTAAGTTTAGGGTGGGGTCTGGTCGGAGGGTTTGGGTATAGGTGGTGGGGCTGGCTTTGGGGTACGTAGGGGTGGTGCTATTTTGGGGTTAGTAAAGGGCAGGCTATTTGGTTATTGTAGGGGTAGCTGGTCTTGGGGGTTAGTGTAGGGTGGGGTTATTTTGGGGTTCAGGGGTGGTTGGTATTGGGGTTCGTAGTGGGGCTGGTTTTGGGGTCTCGCAGAGGGGGTGGGGTTGAGTTTGGGGTTAGTATAGGTAGGTTGGTTTTGGGAGGTTATTACAGGTGGGGTTATTTGGGGTTCGTGTAGGGTAAGGTTTAAAGTTAGTGTAGGGTGTTGGTTTTGGTTTTGGGGTTCGTGTAGGGGTGGGGGTTTGTTTGGGGGTTAGTATAGGTGGTGGGGTTGGTTTTGGGGGTTATTAGGGGTGGGGAAGTTGGTTTTGGGGTTCGTAGGGGTGGGGTTGCTTGGGGGTTAGTAGGGGTGGTTGGTTTTGAGGGATAGGTAGGGTGGAAGGTTTGTGGGTTAGTGTAGTGGGGTTGGTTTGGGTTAGTGTAAAGGTTTGGAGGATAGTGTAGGGTCGCTGGTTTGGAGGATAGTAGGTGGGGTTGGTTTGGCAGTAGGTGGGCTGGCTTTGGTTAGTGTAGGGGTGGGTTGGTTTGAAGGATAGTGTAGGGGTCGGGAAGTTGGTTTGGAGGGATAGTGTAGGGGTGGGGTTGGTTTTGGGGGTAATAGTGTAGGGTGGGGTTAGCTGGGGTCTTGTAGGGGTGGGGTTGGTTTTAGGGGTTAGTAGGGTGGGGTTGGTTTTAAAGTTAGTGTAGGGTGGTTGGTGTTGGTTATGTAGGTGGGGCTGGTTTAAGATAGTGTAGTGGGGTTGGTTTGAAGGATAGTAGGGGTGTTGGTTTTGGTTAGTGTAGGTGTTGGTTTTAAATAGTAGGCATGCTGGTTTTAAATAGTGTAGAAGGTTTGGAGGACAGTGTAGGGGTGGGCTGGTCTTAAATAGTGTAGGGTGGCTGTCTTGTGGTTAGTAGGGTGGGGTTGGTTTTGGGTTAGTGTAGGTGGGGTTATTTTGGGTTAGTAGGGGTGGGGTTGGTTTGGGGGTTAGTGTAGTGGGGTTGGTTTGGAGGATAGTGTAGGGGTGGGGTTATTTTAAAAGATGTAGGTGGGGTTGGTTTGGGGGTTAGTAGGGGTAATATTTTGGGGTCTGTAGGGGTTGGTTTGGAGGGATAGTAGGTGGGGTTGGTTTTGGGGGTTAGTGGTGGGGTTATTTTGGGGTTATGTAGGGACAGGCTATTTTGGGGGTTAGTGTAGGTGGGCTGGTTTTAAAGAGTAGGTGGGGTTTGGGCCTTTGAAGCTAGTAGGGGTGGGGCTGGTTTGGAGGGATAGTAGTGGTTGGTTTTGGGGTTAGTGTAGGGTGGGGCTGGTTTTGGGGGTTAGTGAGGGGTGGGGTTGGTTTGGAGGATATGTAGGTGGGTTTGTTTTGGTTGAAGTAGGCAAAGTGCTGGTTTTAAATAGTGTAGGTGCAAGTTGGTTTTGGGGTTAGTGTAGTGTTGGGTTTAAGTTAGTAAAGGTTTATGATAGTGTAGTGGGGTTATTTTGGGGTTAGTGTAGGGTGGGTTAATTTAAATAGTGTAGGTGGTTGGTTTTGGGGTTAGTGTAGTGGGCTGGTTTGAGACAGTAGGTTGCTGGTTTGGGGGAGCAGTGTAGGGGTGGCTGGTTTTGGGGTTAGTGTAGGGTGGGCTGACTTAAAGCAGTGTAGGGGTGGGGTTGGTTTTGATCAGCTCCTGATCAGCATGTTTCTCTTACTTTGTCTCCAATCAGTCCCTCTAATCTACTCATCCCTAATTCTGTCCAACTTCGTCCTTCCCAGTGCTACTCTGACACCTCTTTTCACTACTGTCTCCAGCCCGTATAACATAGCTGGTCTCACTACCATCCTGTAAACCTTTCCTTTCATTCTACTGGTCTGTCACAGATCACTCCTGTCACTCTTCTCCACCCATTCCATCCTGCCTGCACTCTCTTCTTCCTCTCTTCCACACTCGCCGTTACTCTGAACTGTCCTCCCGAGTGTTTAAACTCCTCCCCTTCACCTCCTCTACTCCCTCCATCCTCACCACTCCACTGTACTCTCTTCATTCACACTCATGGATTCTGTCTTTGTCCTACTCAGTTTCATTCCTCTCCTCTCTAGAACAGATATCCATCTCTCCATTTACAGTTCATTGATGAACATTACACCTTCTAATTATAGTTACACAATTAAGACAAATCACCAAAAAGGCTTTGACTTTGTGTAAAATCAGACATTTCATTTACAGAAATGGGTCTTCTAGAACCAACTACTTAAAGATTTACAGGGAACCAAAAGTGGTTCTAATGTTTTAAGGGTTAAAGTGTCGATACCCATCCTGCAGACTTTCCCATCAGCACCATTTTAAACAGAACGTTCTAGATCATCAGGAAATAGGTTCCAAACACTCATTAGAGTCTGGAATGCTGTTGAAAAGACGCTGCATTAATAAAAAAGAAAAAAAAAGTGATTGAAGTGGGACGGGCTGCATGTGGCGGAATCGTTAGACATGCTAATCACGCATGCGCACCACAGCCGCCGCCATAAATCTCCCGCGGCGATAAAGCCTCTCCGCCGTCCACTCCGCCTTTAATTACTTTGTCAACAGAGAATAATTGTAATTGATTTCTGCTCCTCTGTCCCCTCGTCCCCTTCACACCTTCCCCCTCACAGCGAAGAGAAGGAAATAAAGGCGGGACGTCCCACAGAGGCTCCAGTGGTCTTACAGCCGTTATTGAAAGGGGACTTCAGCACCGGCACACCCAGATTATAATTCAGGTGCAGTTCAGTGGAGGAGCAAAGTCCGTTTTCCATTTATTTGATTATGGAAAGCTGTATCTCTCTAATCGGTTTATCTCATCAGGAATTAATCACTGCAGCTGCGTGCCATTGAGTTCCAGCTCAGTGGGGCGGTGACCCTCCTTGACCCCGAGATAAGAGCCGCGCTGATCACTCGTTAATTACACACACGGCCCATTTCTTCCTTTCATTACCGGCGTTATGGTCTCGCCTGTTTAATTGTGCGTGATAAGAAGCTCCGCACTGTTAACAGTAACAGTCATAAGGAGCAGCAAAGTCACAGAAACACTTCTGACTCCCGTCCCAGCCCCCAGTGTGCTCCCAGTACCGCCTCATCGCTGTGTTTTTCTACATGAAACTGGGGCACTAAAATGCACACAAACATCAAGTGGAGGGTTGGATGAGATTTAGGGGGTTTGATCATTTTTGGGGCGTTTGAGGAGTTTTATTAGATTTGGGACGGGAAAGGTTTTGATGTGTTTGGGGGTCTGTATTTTCGGGTTTTTAGGTATTTTGGTGGGTTTGTAAATTTCCAACCAGAGACAGAGCAAACGGGACTCCTGAGTGTTAACATGAAAGCAGGGAATCTGTCTTTGACCCGGTTTTAAATCTTTGGCACCACTCAAGTCCAAGTTCAGTCTTCCAGAACGAGTAAAAAGCTCATTAAGAGCCATTAGCGGTTAATAACTTCTTTTCCTTACCTTCCTGAATACCTGTGTAGATCTGTGGACTTTCTCTTTGGATGGAATTGGAGATGACTGGCTAATCTTAACTCTATTGGCACATTTACCTGATTTATTTCTAAAATTAATTTAACGCTGCTCCTGGTGATGCTCTCCACGCAAACTGGACATCAAGTAAAAAGAAGAGATGCAAATGAACGTCCTTTCTAGAACATGAGACACTGAGGAGAAATCTTTATTAAGCAAAACAAAGCCTCGCAGGCAACACAGTCAAGTACTTTTATACGATTCTGATTCATTATGTGGTTTGTGGCCCCGCTGTAGTATCAGCAGTGCTGTCCAGTGAGGTGTGCACACAAATCTACTGTCAGCGCTTTCTAAATCAGCTCACTGCCTGCGAGGTTCAGAAACAGATGGAGGAAAAACTACAGCAGTAATATTCAGATTTAGGGCAGCGGTTTGTAGGATCTGGAGTTTCTGGACTTTACATTTTAAAATACTGGCAAATGTAGAATTTTAATCCGGGATTAAACACTGAAATGGGTCATTAAAGGAATGGTGAGAGAATTGTCTCCATTTAACCCTTCAATCACTTCATAACTAGATCACAATCTGGATCAAAGGCTTATGGGAGACACAATTTATCATTTGTTGATGGTCATTGTGATTTCTGTCTATACTGGACTCCCAGAGAGCGAACGAGGGCCCAAATCACCACTGAAGTCCATTATTCAAGATAAAATAATGAAGTGTGTTGGAAAGACAGAGAGTGGTGTATATCCAGCAGCACATGACGTTCTCAGCCATTCAGCCCCGAAATTTTCACTGAAGGCTGTAGGTCTGCCGACGGTCAGCAAGGCTCAGAGTCACCAGCAGAGCCCGGGGGTCCTTCCTGTTCTTACGCACCGTGACCCGGCCCGGCAGCTCATCCCCTAAAGATATGAAGACAAAGAGAGAAAGACCGAAACAATATAACTGCTCATAGCTCAGAAGTTTTAGTTGGGTGATCAATGAAGCTGATTATTTTAATGTGACTTCAAGATTCAGGAGTTTTCAATCATTTCTAAAAATATTCCAAACCCGTTCTGGAACCCAGTCCGACACACTGAGCGGCTCCAGATGGTGAAGGAGGACGTGCTCAGATGAGTACAGTACACACACACACACACACACACACACGCAGCTTCACAGACAAGGCCAGAAGACAACGATGATGATCATAACAGATAATCACTTTGATTAACTTCACATTCCACTGCTGGGGGTAAATGAATGTTTACCCATTCAGCAAACAAGCCAAACACACACACACGCACACGCACGCGCGCACACACACACACACACACACACACACACACACACACACACACACACACACGCGCGTCTTTTGTGTCGTGACATTCCAGAGGAGAAGGAAATGCTGACTGCAGTGATTTTTATTTGAGATGGAGGCAGCAGAGCGATGTTGACGGAACAGTCGCTACAGAGAGAGAGAGAGAGAGAGAGAGAGAACACATGAATGGGGAAGGGGAAGGGAGTGGGAGGGGAGAAAAACATGCATCAATTTCTATTGAGAAAGAGTATTTTTGTTCCTTTTCTTTTTAACTACACCCCCACCCCAACAGACACGGTTGGCTGATACAAGTTTTTAGTTTGGTGTTTCTGCAGCGAGTCGTCACAGTGACCGGAGCAGAAATAATGGTGATAAATATAAACCTTCACACAGACCGACGTGACTCTAAACTGGAGTTTATTACCAGAACAGTGGACACGAAGTCCCCGAATATCTGGCAAAATAAGAGCCTTCAGCTCTGTTTTAATTAAAATCAGCAGTCGAGGAGCTGATGGACCACAGAGTTACTGCTTCTCAGACAGTAAAACTGCATCATTTAGTCGCTCCCTGTGAGCAGGAGGGACAACAACATTTTCACAATCCCATCAGTCTTCACAAGCCTGAGGTGTGTGATTCACAGGGTCAAAAACACTGATCTGGGATCAGATTCCTCCGTATTTAGGACTGATTCTAGATCAGCTCCTGAAAACACACCCTGTTGTGTAAGACGTCTGGAGTTTAGTTGATGTTTGTAGAGACAGTAAGTCCTGCTGTGCCCTAAACCACACCCACACGTCTGATCCACCTTCATGAAGATCTGGAGGAGGGCTGGGAGATGCTTTAGGTGAAATGATTTGGGTGACAACTGGCTTCTAGTGTCAGTAACATTTGCCTCCTTGCTGAAGATCCAAACCAAAGACGCTGAATTTGGATCCAAACATCTGGTGGATGATAACCCACATCTGGGAAGGTGAAGACAGTGGACCTTCCTCAGTTTTCTTCCACAGACTGCCCTTAAATAATGATATACAGGTAAATACTTCAATGTGCAATGAATCCTAATTTAGAAAAATATCTAGGAAAATCTATTTTTTTTAAGAAATAAAAAAGGTTGACCTCACTTGGCATCTGATTCGCTGCAGTAACCTTTGAAAAGCATTTAAAGGCACGTCTCCATCCTGATCTCAGCACAAAGGACGCAGAAACAGCCCTTCATGCCTTTATTACTTCACGACTTGTTTACTGCACTGCTTTGTTCATTGGTCTCCCAGTGAAGTGCATCACTTGGTCTCCAAAACTAAGATGCACATGCAGTTCTCACCCACACTAAACGTTCTTCATACATCACTCCTGCCTCCACAACCTCACCTGCTCTCTGTTCACTTTAAATCTCCTCTTGACATTATCTCTCAGATCATCTTCTTCAAACCTATATTCAGACTGTTCACCATGGACTTCAGGACTTTCAGAGTGCCAGTTCCCAAGCTGAAGATCACTCTTGCCCAAAACATTCATCAAATAACTTCTCTCTCCGTTCAAAACTCAGCTAAATATCTTCGTATTCTCTTTGCTCCTCCTCCACTTCCATAGATAGGATATTGAATATCCTATCTATGATCACATCATTCTATTAATGGCCTTTAGCGGGTTTCGTTAATTCTGAGCAAAGTTTACTCAAGCTGCTCAAAAGAACTTCAAGTCCAACTCTAAAGCGCAGAACTGGAATCCCAGCAGTCGGACCCAGAAAGGCCAGAAGTTTAATAGCTTTCGTTCTTTAGATGACCCTTTGAAGAAAAGAAATCCAAGCTTTACAATAAAACAAGTCAACCAACCAACTTTGCTCCACGTCTCCCAAAGCAGGAAGATCTCCGATCTGAAAGAACTAATAATGAATCATAATCACCAAAATTGCTCCCATTTATCATTCCTTCTCTACAACTCTGAACTGTATCTTCTTGCCTAAAATAAAAGCATCCTGTCAGGAAAGAATAACCCGTTTTTAAAGCTCTTGTCATTTTCAGCTCGCTCTGCGGCATTTTAAAGTTCTCTCCTGAATTCGACCGGTTTTGGAAACACACTAAGAACCTCAACAAAACTCTGGAGAAGCTGAAGGATCTGGGAACGAGGCTGAGCTCCTGAAGGATCTCCATGAACATGCAGAGAAGATGCAGGGTGTCAGCCATGCATGGAAATGGAGGAGGGAGATAGTGCTGATGCAGGAGAAGGGTCGTACATCACGGCGGAATTTGCATTAAACATGGCAACCCAACCAAGAGCAACCAAGGCCGTAATGAGAAATGAGGCGCTCCGAAACGTCTCTATGTGCTCGAGACGGCGAGGAAAGCGAAGGCCGCTGGCCGACGTCATCCAGCTCTGCTTAGTGGCGAGTTCATGAATCTTAAAGCGAAAGTGAACCCGAATGCCGTAAATGTAATGAATGAAACTCCAGTTCATGGAGGTCAATAAACCAAGACACGTTTCTTAGCTGAACGTTTTTAGTTCCAACACTGGAGCATCAAGACACCAAATAAAACCAGCATCAAGTTACGTTAAAATCCAGCTTAAATATATAAATACTCACGTTACAGGATTTCCTAAATGATCAGATTTTTGCCTGGATACAGGATCCATAGCGCAGAGGTCAAGATGTTCGTTTTCACTGGTTTAATCCCAAATCTGTAAGGAGATACCATTGAACACTAAACCTACTGCAGGAGAACCCGGCTGTGGTTCCAGGTTCTCCTGTCGGTGTGTGTGTGTGTGTGTGTGTGTTGGGGGGGGGTATTAGACAGTAACTGAACAGTCGACGTTTGAAGCAATGGACGAGTGAGAGGATCTGAGGGACAAACTGTGGCGACGAGAGAATTTGGTCTTGTAGGATGTTTCTGCTATATACTGATTAAAGTGCTCCACGAAAAGAGAACTGGTGAACCAGTGACTTGGTCACGGACACACAAGGCACCGCAGGGTGACGTGACTGGATCCAAATTTAAATCTGTCCTTTCTTTGGAGGGGCGCTGATGCTCTATTTACATTGATGGCATTTAGAAGCCTCTTATCCAGAGTGACATCCACAGGAATAAACTCCCTGGAGCAGCTCAGGGTTCAGGGTTTTGCTCAGGAACCCAATGGTGGTAGTGCTGGAGGTGGGATCTGAACCTGCAACCTCTTGGTCCAAAGGAGAGTGTCCAATCACTGACCCACCACCAACGACAAATACAGAAGGCAAAGCAGGGAAATGGCCTTCATAAAAATAAACCATCGATTCATTCACGTTTCACAAACACGAACGGGGTCACAAACTGGGGGACGTTTACCAAAACACACACAGAACATCAGCCATGCAGTCAGAGGTGTGACGGAAAGTAACAGACAAAAAAAAAAAAAAAAAAAAAAAGAGTGTGTCCCGGCTGTAACTACAGGATGATGTAAGTGACGGTGGACGCTGCAGCAACGCTGCAGTAGAAACACGCTGCAGTGCTACGCTCAGCTCCACAGTAAATCCACAGCAGATTCACCATCATGCCCTCCTTCACTCCAGAACAGCCTCACCCCTCCCATCTAAGACTAACTCCAACACCTCAAGGTCCCTCCAGCGCTGCAGTCACGACACACATTTGAAAAGAATTACAACCCAAACCGGGGGCGGAGCCAAGCAAGGTGTGACGGCGTGGATGGTTTGTCCAATCAGGGCCCAAACATGCAAAAAGCTGAAGATTTGTTTCTCCATCCACTGAGCCTATGATGGCAATTTCAGGCACTCTCAGGCAAATACCGAACAGTACACAACGACGGTCACTGTACCACTTTAATAAGAAACTAGCTGCACGGACATCGGCGTCTGACAAACTCTCTTTATTTAATCCCCATGTCATTCTGACAGAAAGCAATACACTACAGGAAGTGTAGGGGGCAGCATGGCTTCTGCTGTTGAATATAAAAGTAAAAAGAGTTTCATCTCAGCTGCCCACAGATGTGACCGTCTGTAGTTACTGTCGCGAGGTCTGACTGTAAAGCCAGTAAACCTCATTCAGCCTTCGGTTGGATTTTAGAGTCGAAATGCGCCGTTAGAGGTCCTTCCTGTCAGAGACCGCCTGAACAAGCCGGAGCAGAAACTCTCCTCCCATCCGGGGCTCCAAAACACCTCGAGGTTCCTCCAGCGCTGCAGGAACGATATACATTTTGAATCAAAATTGTGATTAAGCACAAATCCATGGATTGATTGTCCAATCGGGATCCAGACATGCAAAATCTGGAGATTTGTTTCCACTTCAAGCATCAAAGATGCTCCAGTTTTTGTGGTTAACTTTTAAAACCTGGTCAAACTGCACCGAGCAGAGTTTATTCAAGGCCGCTGGTTTATAGATTATTCGGTCGATCTGACTTAGAGACCTTCACTAAGGTCCTTCACTCCCTCGATCACACACTGACGGCTCATCTCCAAACACCGGTCCCCTGAATCTTTTTCTGAACAGCAGACAACAATTATCTCTGGAGCACTTTAATAAGACAAAATACCAGCACTGACATCAGTTACTGACACGATGAAACAGCTTTTAGTGCTCCATTCCGCTTATTTCAACCCAGCGGTCGCTCTGACAGACTGTAATACTCCACAGGAAGAGCAGGGGGCGATATGGCTTCTACTGTTTGACTAAAAAGTAAAAACACTCTTTAAATCCAAAGGACTGAGCAGTCAGATTAGCCGCAGTCCTTTATTATCTCTTCTGTAACCAAACATACATTACTGACTTTAACTACATAAACAGAAAGAAGACACACAGCTTTTGCCAAATAATAATTACAGACGCTCAGCTTTCTCCGCTCTGTTCGGACGGCTGGATGCGCAGAAGAGATGGAGCTTCTGGAGAACGTGTTCTAGTTTTAATGGCCCATGCAAATGAACTAAAGCATGACAAATGAAGACTGCTCTAATGGATGGGGGCCGAGAGAAACGGAGACGATTTCAGGAGTGTTTTTCTGGCTGGATGTTGCCTGTTAATACGTTACCTCCCTTCTCATTAGCGCTCTGAAATGTACTTACCGAAATTCCTCGGCCCCTGCAGAGCCGCGTTCACGGCCGCTTCAATCACGAGTTTGTCCGTTTTTAGGACATTAGACAAAGTCAAATGGCTTTTAATGACGGAAATGCATCAACCAACTTTCTTCAGTCAACTCAGCAGCTCAATCAGGGTCCGAATGACTGAAAGACATCATTTATCCTGGAAACGGGTCAAACCTTCAAATAACCTGTTCAACTGCAGAGGACACGTACGTTCAATAATACAGTTCGATACGCTCCTTCCTCATGCTGCCCATCTCATCCGCCCCGGCGCAAATCTCAGCACCTTCAACTCCGACACCTCCAGCTCCAGCACTTACATCACCGTCATCCCCAACAAGTATAACACAGCTGATCCTTAGTTGGTCTCACTACCATCTCCAAACCGTCTAACATAGCTGCTCTCATTACCATTCCCGGTCTCACTACCGTTCCTTTCACTCTTGCTGGTCCTCGTCTGTCACAGATCACTCCTGTCACTCTTCTCCACCCATTCCAACCTGCCTGCACGCTCTTCTGCTCCTCTCTTCCACACTCTGTTACCCTGCTGGGGTTCCGGTCATGCAGGTTTGGTTTCGGTAGATTTCGGGCCCTTTAATGTTCAAGTTTAGAAATCAGGCACGGTTTTGTTACGTAACACTGAGCGGTGGCAGGTGCCTTTGTGCCGACTTTGAGATGAAGTTCACTGATCTCATGGAGTGTGTTCAAGCGGGTGAGAGGTAGAAGAAGTGTGTGTGTGAGAGAGAGAGAGAGAGCGAGAGAGAGAGAGAGAGAATATGGCAGGCAGCCAGCAAGAGAGGTTAAAAAAGATCATTTGTGTGTGAACAGCCAGCCTGGGACTGCTGGTCCAATGGGCTGTGGCGAACGAGTGGAAGAATGAGTCGCTCTCTTTTATTTTCAGCCTTTTCTTAAAGGATGAACATCTTTCTTTCTGTACAGTGCGCCACAGAAAAGCCTTTAAGGTTTTATTTTCTGATCTATAAATCACTGAACGGTCCCGGTCCTGCAGAACTGTCTGCACAGCAGCAACATGAACTCAGAACCATGATCACCAGGAACGGGTCACTTAGTCCTGCCTAAAGTAAAGACTAAACCTGGAGAACCTGCATTTACCTGGAACCGACTGAGCTCCAACACCAAACACGTCTAAATCCAGACTAAATCACACGCCTAAATCAACCAGACTTTCAGTCCAGAATTATCTTTCATTTCTTTTTTCAAAACTATTTGTTTTGTTTCTTCTTTTTATAATCCATAGTTTTAATCATGTCTTTTCTCTTCTCCATTTCTAATCATGTACTTTCCCTTTTCTTTTCTTTAATTTAAGCTTAGATTTAGTATCTATTCATCCATCGAGCTCTGAATGACTGCAGGGCACGAAAGGTGCCACAGGAATAAACCTTCTTTGCCTTTTAAGGAAAAAAGTAAAAGGGTTTTTCATGCTTAACGTCAGATTGTGTCGACTGATCCTTGCAGGCTCCTCCTTTAAAGCAGGCAGGTTCTGGACGAAGGGGAAGGTGGAGAAGGTGAAGCGAATGATAAAGGTTCCCCTTCGCCTCCTTCTCCCTGTGACAGTGCTTCCGCCGGTTATCTCATATTAGAATATGCAGCGGTGTCCAACCTCACCGTTTGGCCTTTTTAATCTGACACGGCGATCAGTAACGTCAGAGCAACGCTGGCGGAACCGGAGAAGTTCTTATCGCTGCTGCGAGAGCTGTCCAGCCCAGAGGCCCGTGGTGAGACCATGAGGAGCTGCGGTCATTTATAACCACGGACTGGACAAGAGCAGCGGAGCGTCATCCATCTGAACATCAGATGACATCTTCCCGATTCCCATTACGATAAGACAGAATTCATCAGTTAGCCCAGCCAGAGTCCTCCAGGCGAAAAAAAGTCTTGATCTGACTCCAGACGTCCATAAACAATACATTCTGGTTCTAAAGTACACGTGGATTCTTCAACAGAACCTCAGAATTCTGACCCCAAAAATAGCCTCATTTAACTCAACCAAGAAGATTAAAAGATCAAAAAATCGAATGTGGATCTGAGCGATTTTCAACGTTCAACCTGCGTCACTGGATCATTAGATGAACAAAAGAATTTCTCCATTTGAATCTGAAACCACACCCCGACCTGCTGAGCAGGTGTCTGTCCTCGTGTCCACTTTGTCTGGATATGAGACACATCGGAGCGGCAGAAACAAACAGATGAAGTTTCACAGCCGTTTACGGAAACTGTATGAAAGATTGTTCAATCACAGATCCGTCACTCCATCACTGACAGATCCACCGGTCCACCCGAGTCCACTGTCCCTCACAAAGACAGAAGACTCACAGATCACTCGCCACCAAACACAAACACAACTTTCTAACAATGTCTTCAAACAGCTGGGAGACACGTATGATTAAAAATGATTGGAAAAGTATAAATAAGAAATTAATATTCAAAACATTTGAGACAGTTATATATATATATATAGCTTTAACGGGACAGTAGTGAGACCAGCTATGTTATAAGGTTAGAGTCGATAGTGAGACCAACTATGTTATAAAGGTTGGAGATGGTAGTGAGAGCAGCTATGTTGCAGATGGTGGCGCTGGAGGTGTCAGAGTTAAAGATGCTGAGATTTGCGTCAGGAGGGACGAGCTGGAACAAAGAGGAGGTTTATGGACGTGGTGAGAGAGGACGTGCAGGGGGACAGTGTGAAAGAAGATGCAGAGGACAGGAAGACATGGAGGTGGATGTCCCACTGTGGAGATATCTAATGACACATATTTACATTTACAGCATTTATCAGACGCTCTTCTCCAGAGTGTCTCCATGTCCTGATTACAGGGACAGTCCCCCTGGAGACACTCAGGGTTCAGGGTCTCAGGGACCCAGTGGTGGTAGTGCCAGAGGTGGGATTCGAACCGGGGACCTCTTGATCCAGAGGTCCGTAGGCAAGTACCACCACTAGACCACCACCACCACCCTACACACACACACACACACACACACACACACACACACACACACACACACACACATATATAAAAATCTAATTATACACTTATAACAACAGAT
>CM029380.1:287200-289700 GCA_017165825.1 Hepsetus odoe | reverse complement strand
ATAAAATATGGTCCTTGTTCAAAAGACGATCAGTCTTTTACTGACAGTCTAACTGGTTTTGCACTGCTGATCTAACTGGGAAGCGGAAGATTCATAGTCTTTAATCTCCTGATTCTAACATCTGTCCATAGGACACCATTCTGGGCGTCCTCAGTCCTGCTCTTTAGTGAAGAGGACCCTCCCCAGCTGGGGCGAGCTGTGGCGCGAATTGATGTTCTAAGCGGGGCGTTGAAATGTTGAATATTTATGACCCTAATAAACACTTCACTGATTTGGGAGTTTGTCATTTTTCTTAGCAATTGCTCTGCTTTGGTAGAAAAGAAACTCACTTTGGGCTCGTTTATTAAACTTGTGTTTGGAGGCAATGGAAATTCAACCTGATCTGGACAGTTTTGGGTCTCAAAGGATCGAATAGACTTAAGTAGAACTAAAGTAAAACTTTAAACAATGAAGTCTGTGATCACTGTGCCTACCACACACACACACACACACACACACACACACACACACACACACACACACCCAATTTTCCATCTACCATTTTGTGTATGTACAGCACTTTTTGAATTAAATTTTAATAAAATCTTAAAAAAAAAACCCCAAACCTGTCTGTTTATAAAAATGTAATTTAAATTTTACTTTTAAAAGCCAACCTTCCACAATCGAACGCCAGCGGATTCCTTTATCTTTTGAAGTCGGTGGTCTTTTTTTCTCCTTTTTCTAAACTGGTTCATTTTGTTATGTATTATTTTAATTTTAAATTATTTTCCAGTGACTGGTCTCGTCTCTTTTACTGGCTCTGCTGGGACGCGGTCGTGTGTCGGGCTGTAAAATAAAGGAGGATTTGAGCTTAGATGTTCTGGAGGAGGATCTGCGTCTTGAACAAAGAACAGAAGTAAAACGAGGAGAGAGAGGCAGGTGGAGGAGGAGTGCAGGGCGGACGGAGGGAGCGGCGGTTTTGTTCTGGTTAAAGCTCCGTTTCAGGATCTGTCGGGATAAGTGATGAGTTAGGCGTCGGCCGGGCGGGACAGCGAGGCAGAGGCGGAAAAGTGTAATTATCATCACACGAATGTGGCGGCGGCAATTCCTCACGAACCTTGGCAGCGGCGGCTATAAATGTTCTGGCCTGATACAATTACACCGCGGGAGGAGTTAATACGCTTTGATGGGGTTTTATTCAAGCTTGTGTGAGCCGTCACACTCAGACACACACACACACACACGCACACTCCTCCCCAGCGCTGACCAACACACCTCAGAATCTGATCAAACTCACTGCTTCACAAGATCACCAAACTGAGAACCAACCAGACAATCTGAAGAACACACACACACACACACACACACACACACACACACACACACACACTGTACAGAGCTTGTAAAAGTACTGTATCACCCTTGTTTTCTCCCCGTTTTAACGCTCTGTAGATGTAAAGGAAAGAGCTCCAGTTATTTCTTCGGCTACTTTATCCTTCTTCCTCAAAATCAGGTTTCTTCACGAGGAAATGAAGGATTGCCTGAAGCAGCCAAGTGGAGGAGGGGAAAAAAGGAGAAAGACAGAGGAGAAAGGAGGAGAGTGGGGGAAAGGTGTGAGGAAAAAATCAGAAAAAACAGGGAAAAAGAGGAAAAAGAAAGAAGCAGGATAAATGAAAGTGAGAGAGAAAAAGAAAAGACTGGAGAAAGCAAAAAGAAGAACGGAGATAACAGGACAGGTGGAGACAAAGAGTGAGAGTGAGAGTGAGAGAGTGTGTGTGAGTGTGTACAGTAGAGTACAGGGTTTGTTCTGTGTATTTAATGGAAGGTTATTCAGGCTGCTGTGATGAATGGAAACACTGCACATGTTACACACACACACACACACACACACACACACACACACACACACACACACACACACACACACACACACACACACACACACACACACAGGGAGGTTCATCTGAATAATTTCTGCGCTGTAATGAACAGCAATCAGTATCACTCTCCCACCTCAGATTTAAAGCAGGCCGGTGTGTGTGTGTGTGTGTGTGTGTGTGTGTGTGTGGTGGGGGGGGATGTTCCATTATCTACACACAGACAGAAAAATGAGAGGATGTTTACAAACTCCATTTAATCCAAGGAAGAATAACAGCGTATACGATTAATCCATAAAAAGAGGCCGTCCGGAGGAGCAGCGCAGGAAAGAAAAATTACACCTGAGACTCCAGCAGCGCTGCTTACGTCAGTCACTCTGTCTCACACACACACACACACACACACACACCCCTATACCTGTGTAGGATGCAGTCGTCTCATACTCACATGAACTGAAACATCAGCTTTAAAAGAAAATAAAAGACTGTTTTTGCTATTTATGCATTACTATCTGAATTATTTGATCTAATATATCAAACATCAATTTGACCAGCATGTGAATGAACACCAAACAACCACAACATTAAAACCATGTGGGTCTCGTGCTTCTAAAACGTCTGACCCGTCCAGTCCCTCTGAAGGT
>CM029380.1:277200-284700 GCA_017165825.1 Hepsetus odoe | reverse complement strand
AGTATGGACTGTAGGACAGTATGGACTGTAGGACAGTATGGACAGAAGAACAGTATGGACAGAAAAACAGTATGGACTGTAGGACAGTATGGACAGAAGAACAGTATGGACAGAAGAACAGTATGGACAGAAGGACAGTATGGACTGTAGGACAGTATGGACTGTAGGGACTGTAGGAAAGGAGGACCGAATGGACTGTAGGACAGTATGGACAGAAGGACAGTATGGACAGAAGGACAGTATGGACTGTATGGAGTTGGGAATTAGTGGCTGGTTTTAAATATTTAGTAATAACTGCTTTCTTTCTTTCCTTCCTTCTTTCTTTCTTTCATTCCATCATGTGGACCCTACAAGCCCACACTCCACATAAAATAAAATGCCTCACGCTCCGTCCCCGGGGGACGTGTCCCATTGCTGTTTTAACGAGATTCCACGCAAGACGGGCTTCATTTTCAGGGTTTCTGGTCGCGGCTGAGGACCGTTCTCAGACCGACTCTGCAGGAGACGGAGCGCTGCTTAACTGAGGACACTCACCACGTCCCTCTTATCACCACGTCCCGCTTATAAAAGACCGAGCGTCACGTTCACGTTTCATCCTTGATCACATGAACGCTCCTGTCCCTTTAATTCCCTTTAACTCTGCAAACTGTCCCGAACGTCTCCTTGTTTTTGTTCTGTTCCCACCTGGACGACTGCTGGCTCTGAAATGAGCGTCTCCGGTTTGAGGTTCTCCACCACGGCCTCCGGTACGACGGCCTTCTTCATACACTCCATCTTAAAGCCGTACACGTCATCCCAGAATGCAATGCGGCCGTTGTGTTTCTCGGTGTCTCCCACTGCTGCCAGGCTGATGTTACAGCGGTCGGGATAAACTGAGAAGACAAAGGACAATAAAACAATTAATCTGGATCAGATCCCCCCATATTCACCACTGACCACAGATCAGATCCCCCCATATTCACCACTGACCGCAGATCAGATCCCCCCATATTCACCACTGACCACAGATCAGATCCCCCCATATTCACCACTGACCACAGATCAGATCCCCCCATATTCACCACTGACCGCAGATCAGATCCCCCCATATTCACCACTGACCGCAGATCAGATCCCCCCATATTCACCACTGACTGCAGATCAGATCCCCCCATATTCACCACTGACCACAGATCAGATCCCTCCATATTTACAACCGATCACGGATAAGAATCCTCCACTTTTAACGACTGATCACAGATCAGTGTTCTTGCCCCGAGGTGATTTGTGGAAGTGGCTCTGCTGAAGTTTATTTCACTTTTATTTTCGCTTCTTTTCACAGCTTTAACATAAAAAAGGTAAACAGACGGTCCTTACAGCCATGAAAAATCTCCCATTTGTTATTTGAATGTGTGCTAATGAGAACATTTATCATATTACAGCAAGTCACATGACCATGTCCCAATTACCCCACCGGCCAACGGGGTCCTTCCATTTCCTTTTTTAAAGACAGCAAACGACTTTCAGCTTAAGCACCAAACAGACCAGGGAGCTTCCAGCGAGAAAGATCAGAATTTCCACTGATGGTCATAATCATAAAAACTTACATTTATCCGTTCATTCATCAGTTTTAATGCTCTTTTATGGCTGACAATAAGGACTTGACTCGCCTCCGGCTGCGGCGATACAGGAGTCAGAGTTCTTCTACATGCTAATGGATGAGCTGCTAAAACCCAGAGATACACAGCTAATGAAGGTCACACACACACACACACACACACACACACACACACACACACACACACCTGGCCAGAGGCAATAACTGAAGTGAAAACATTCATTTCTACATAATCCAGCCATTTTACATGCTATTAAACAGGACTGGTGAATAAAGTGTGCTGAAGTGACGCTCAGGTTTAAAACACTCCGACTGGTTTACTCTAATTTCTGGTTTACCCCAATAAACTGTGATGGGCTAAAAAACTAATATATATATTAGTTATCTGTGACAGATGGGGACCAGCAAGAGTAAAAGGGAAGGTTTTACAGGATGGTAGTGAGACCAGCTATGCTATAGCAGCTATAATAAACAAATCTGAAACGGTATTGAGACCAGCTACATTATTTTGGTGTCAGAGTTGCTGAGATTTGCGTCGAGAGGGACGAGGATGGACAGGATTAGAAATGAATAAATCAGAGGGACGGCTCAGGTTGGATGATTTGCAGTCGGAGTGAGAGAAGTGAGACTGTTGGTGTGGACGTGTCCGGAGGAGACGAGGAGTGTATCAGGAGGAGGATGTTGAAGATGGAGCTGCCAGGAAAGAGGAGAAGAGGAAGGACAAAGAGGAGGTTCATGGACGTGGTGAGAGAGGACACGGGGACAGTGCGAAGCAGGAAAATACAGAGGACAGGAAGACATGGAGATGGACAATCCACGGTGGAGACACCTAACGGGAGTCTACAATCAGTTACACTAAATACAAAGTCTTTATCTGTTCGGTCTGTGATGATTATTTATGACGTTGTTATTATTATTATTATTATTATTATTAATATGTTATTAATATGAAACACTGGGGTCTGAGCTCCAGTCCACATATTTACACACCGTTTATTAGTGATCAGAGACGGCCTGAGGAACTGTCCCTGGAAAAAGCAGCGAGTGCTGATTGGGCAAAATCAGGGTTGTCCCACACCTGCAGCAGAGGGGGGGGGGCATGTCCCATGATTCATTGCTTTGACATCTGTGTCCTTCTCGACTCGGCGCCCATGGCCCGTTTGTCAAGCACCCTAACACCCCCCAACACCACCCCCACCCGCCCACTCGCCCATCACGTACTCGTCGAGTCACGGTCGGCCGTGAAGTTCAGCTCGAATGAGTTTGGGGGGTGTATGGGGGGGGTGTATGGGAGTGGGCGTGGTTAAGAGGAAGTATAAAAAAAAAATATATAAAAAAAAAAACTCTTCCATCAGTAGGAGAGTGAGTGATGTTGAAGGATAAAAAGAGAGGTTAATGATCAGAGCAAGACAGGAGAGGAGAGAGAGCGGGTTATGGTCCTGTAAGTGAAAGCAGCTGTGTGTGTGTGTGTGTGTGTGTGTGTGTGTGTGTGTGTATACATGCAGTATCTAAAACTCCTGACACACACACACACACACACACACACTCTGCTGAGACACCAAGCGAGGTGGGACTGTCCCTGTAGTTAGGAACTGTAAGTGTCTCTGGATAAGAGCGTCTGCTAAATGCCGTAAATGTAACAGTGTGGTGCGCACAGGTGAACACACTCACCTGAACCTCCTTCTGAAAGGTACGTGTTCCTGGCAAAGAGCACGGAGTCCAACATGGACTCAAACAGAAGGAAGTATCCCTGTGGAGAAAAAAGCATCTGTTATTTCTGAGGAGCATAGTGTTACTGATGTAGTGATCTAGAGAAGATCTGAATCTTTTAAGCACCTGAGACCAGGTCACACTTTAATGAATCAACGGTTAATCAAAGTTCATCCATAAAGATATTTTAAAACACATTTTCCTCCTTTGATCTTTTGCAGCAGTTCAGAATAAAGAGGCGTCCTTCAGTTGGTCCAGAGTGAAAGTAGCTCCTGAAAGTGTTATGGACGGGTATATTTGAGGACCAGCTCAGGTGGGACGGTTTGGTGAGAGAAGTGAGACTGTTGGTTTGGACGTGTCCAGAGGAGAGACGTGGAGTAAATCAGGATGGAGCTGCCAGGAACGAGGAGACGAGGAAGGACAAAGAGGAGGTTTGTGGACTTGGTGAGAGAGGACATGCAGGGGACGGTGTGAAAGACCATGTGAAAGTGTGTCTCTTCTGATGAGCCAGAATAAACAAAGGAGGGCGACAGTAAAACACACACACACACACACACACACACACACACACACACACACACACACACACACACACACACACACTGCAGATTTATGACCATGATGTCTGTTAACTGCATACATGGTTACCCAGAATCCTCCTCCCCTGCAGGGACCCCAGGCGAACCCTGGTTCTGCTCGAGTGGACGGCACATTGTCCCTGCTATAAATGCAGAACAGCTGAAAGGGGACGGGTTGTCTCGCTGTCCCACTATCCTGCTCTGTAGAAACCAGGAGTCTCCAACCTTTTTGAAGCTGAGAGCTACTTCACGGTACTGAGCCCTGCGAAGGGCGACCGGTTACCTGAACTGATCTAAACTTCACGTATAATAAACGTTTTAAACTTGCTTTTTGAGATATTGTCATTTTCAGATCTATATAAATGCGAATGTGATTGAAGAAGAACAGCAACAGGATCCAGTTTAATCTGAGACGCTGCTCACTGGCGAGTCGTGCTGTTTTAGGGACGGGTCCGGGTCCGGGTCCGGGTCCGGGGGGCGAGCCCTGGTAGAGACCGGATCAGTTCTATTATAGACATAAACATGAGTGTGAAACTGATGCACATTCTTCTCTGAACTTAAATACTTTTACTCGTTTGCTTTGAAGTATTAAAAGGAAATAAATGTAATGAAATAAACGAGTGTTATTAAAACAACTCCCTCGTTTTTAATCCCAGCAGCACAGACTCATCCTTTCAGCAGTTGTTGGAAATAACTCGTGTCTAAACAACATCTTTTCAAGCAGATGGTTCTCCTTTACTGGACACTCATTTCCAATTTGTGTGTCCAGCTCGTCCCAACAGCTCAACAGGAGACACATCGGAGTGAGACGACATTCTGGAAACTCGCTGCTCTTCTCGGGACTGGATTTTTAGTCACTCTGGTTCAGTTTGGAAGAAATTGTGGATCCTTATCCTGCTGAAGAAGCACATTCTGTCCCAAGAAACAAGGAAGTGTTTGATGTTGAAGAGCCGATTGATCATTGTCTTTAATTTGGACTGAAGTCTCCAGATCTGCCTCAATGTTTCACCGCAGGAACAACACACTCTGTCCTGCACATAAACCACAGACCCTTCACTTCCCCCAAATCACTGACAATTACTCTCGTCCGACCACAGACCTTCCCGGTCCTGAACGCGCCAGTGTCGACGCCCTCTTATGTGACGGCACCAATCAATCCAGGAGGACAGCTCGTCCTGAACCTCCGCGCCTGCAAAGAGACTCAGTCTCGGTTCCTCTCGTGGTCAGAACCGCTGTGTCCCATTGTCTTCAAGCGTTGGCTTCAAGGAACGCAGAGGGGACGAACTCTTCCCAACAAGCCCGACATGCTCCACGCTCTTCTACTGCAGTCCCCAGAAGTGCCAGAGAGAAGAAAGCAGATGTTTCCTTCTCCTGACACGGTCAGCGACGGAGTGAAGAGACGATGGACAGACGTTGATTTAATTAAGCGGAGGCGCTGGACGTCTCTCTGGATGAGCGTCTGATAAAGCCTGTAAATGGAAACGCTGCTCGGTTTCCAGCAGCAGCTGCAGCTTCTGAACAAAACTCGACACAAAGTGAACGTCAGTCACTAAAGACGCGCCTGCAGCGACTTTAACGTCACAGGTTCACTTCCAAATACCGAACACTCACTTTCACATCCGTCTGAAAGCTCTTCTGATATCAGAGCAGCGTTGATCCCCCAAGAACTCGTTTATATCAGAACTGCACCACCACCGCGGGGGGGAAGAAAAAGAAAGTGAAAGTGACAACACAGCCTCTGCATTTCAGCCACACACACACACCGTCCAGCAGAGGGCAGCAACTGAAAGCACCCTGGGAGCCTTGATGGGGACGGTACCTTGCTCAAGGGAACCTCAGGGCAACCTACTGGTATGGAATTCGAACCCATGACCCTCCGATCCTGGAGCCTCGTCCCTACACTCTAGACCCCCGCTGTCCCTAATAAAACACACAGGATACAAATAAATGAATAAACAAAGTATTAAAGTCTTTATTTTCGTGAAATAAAATGCAGAAAAAGAAGGTGGTTTGTTTCTTTTTTAAAGTCCAAAGTTCTCCAATAAAAACATTCTTTTAAGAGTAGGCGTGTCCACAGCATAAGCCCTGCCCCCCGTCCTTCCTCGTTTCAATCCCTAGTTCTGACGGTAAACGACGAGCGGCAGAAAGAGGAGCGTCCCGTACGCACACTTGCAGCTTTAATTTAAAGTCTGCGTCCCAAACTCCCCAAAATGTAGAGCTGCTCCTTCTTCAGGCTTCTCGTTTTCTCTTCTCTTCTTTCTTTATTAGCACAGAACGAGCGGATTTTGTGAAAGTGCCACAGCCTGGAGCTGGAAGGACGCGGAGAAATAAAAGTCCCCATTTTCTCTCTGCTTCTTTATCTGTGGGCTAAAAAGATCCACAACTCATCCGTCACCCCCCCACAGCGGCACACACTGACAGCCAGGCGCCGCAGATAAGCCTTCTAATGACACACACACACACACACACACACACACACACACACCAGGACAGGAGGAGGGGTGCAAATATATGAGCATAGGGCCTGTCCCTTGGGTGAACTTAGATGATGATGATGATGATGATGATGATGATGGTGGTCCTGTATTGTCAGTCAGTGTTTCAACCCTCAGAGGTCCCAGTCAGCAGGACCCTGCTGTCGTTTATATCCATTATTCCTGAATCGTTTCTCCTCTCGCTTTCACTTTCACTTTCACTCTCTACCTTCATTTGTCTTCGTCGGGAGGAGCAGCCGCTCGCCCCCGCGAGTGTGAACTGTTCAGAAACAGGATTACTGAAGTGAATGTTTAGAGGCTGTAAATACTGAAGATGAGCTGATTAATAACAACCGGATCAGATCCGTCTCCATGTCCTCCTGTCCTCTGCATCTTCCTCTTTCACACCGTCCGCCTGCAACACATGTCCTCTCGCCCCACGTCCACAAACCTCCTCTTTGTCCTTCCTCTTCTCCTCTTTCCTGGCAGCTCCATCCTCAACATCCTCCTCCTGATCTACTCCTCGTCTCTCCTCTGGACACGTCCAAACCATCCAACCTGATCTGTCCCTCTAATATACTCATTTCTAATCCTGTCCATCCTCGTCCCTCCCGACGCAAAGCTCAGCAACTCTGACACCAAAATAATGTAGCTGGCCTCACCACCATCTCCAACCCATATAACACAGCTGGTCTCAGTACCATCTTCAACCAGTATAATACAGCTAGTCTCACAACCGTCTCCAACCTGTATAGCATAGCTGGTCTAACTACCATCTAAAGTACTAGCTAAAAAGAAAAAAAAACAATACTCTGTGTTCCAGTGTCAGAAAATAACAGCTGTCACTGGCGGTCTCTCGGCAGGACACTTGCTGGTGTCTCTCAGACCGCTGGTGGACACGTCCTTGCTCTGGGCTGCTCTTAAAAAGACTTAGCACTGGACTGATAGCTTAGCTTCTCCACAGCGTAATTTAGAACCCAATTTCACAGGCGGCTGCTTCGACTGCAGAGAGAGAGAGAGACAGAGAGAGACAGAGAGACAGAGAGAGACAGAGAGAGAGAGAGAGAGAGACAGAGAGACAGAAAGAGAGAGATAAAGACACAGAGGGAGACAGAGAGAGAGAGAGAGAGAGAGAGAGAGA
>CM029380.1:235468-274394 GCA_017165825.1 Hepsetus odoe | reverse complement strand
GTGTGTGTGTGTGTGTGTGTGTGTGTGTGTGTGTGTGTGTGTTAGAGATGATTCACTGTGTGAGGTGTCGTTATGAGAGATGTGTGATTCTGGTTTTTATTGTTATTTTTATGAAGCTGCAGAGGTTGGAACATGCAGCTGGATATAAATGGAGAACCAAGTTTAATTTTACACTTCACTGGGTCACTGTGTGTGTGTGTGTGTGTGTGTGTGTGTGTGTGTGTGTGTGTGTGTGTGTTTAGAGGTCAGCAGCCTTGTTTTTAAGAAACAGTGCTCCACACACTCTTGTGTAGATTTCTGTAAGAAACAGATGGACGAGCTCTTTGAGGAAACGCCACAGACCGGAGCTCGGCCTCCTTCAGACGGCCGCTCTGTTCCTCTTTCAGCAAGTTTCCTTCGTCATGGAAGCGCGGAGCATGTTTGTTCTGCTGAATGTTACGTGTTTCGGCTGTGTGCTGATTTCTAGCTGCCTGTCAGGTGTACAGGTGAGTCGGCATCGTGAACGTGAAGAATCCACGCGGTCCAAACGGCTCCATTTTCCTCAGTCTTTACTTTTTTGGGTTTATCCATCCTGAGCTGGACAGATAAGCGGTTAGACCTTAGATGCGGATTGTGACAAAATGTTCAACCCCTTTTAGCTGAAGTCTGATGTGACACGTTGAGTAAACAGAAATAAAAGAACGTTATTTATTTCCACCTCCGTTTATATCAGAGCTGCAGAGAGCAGCCTCAAGCATCACTTTTGGTTCATCAATGAATCTGCTTCTTCAAGGGTTCTTAAAGGTTCCAAAGTTCTTCTGCACCGTATTTGTAAATAAAATGAGAACATTATGTGGAGGGCAGGCCAATGTGACAGGATATATATAATATAGAGGCAGCAGTGTCCTAGTGGTGAGGGAGTCGCCCCGCATCGGAAGATTGTGGGTTCAATTCCTTCACAAGTAGGTTGCCCTGAGGTACCCCTGAGCAAGGTACCGTCCCCGTCACTGCTCCCCGGGCGCTTTCAATAGCTGCCCACTGCTGCACGGTGTTTGTGTGCATGGGTTAAAAGCAGAGGTCCAATTTCGTTGTGGTTCACGCTTGCTGTGCTGTGACCTCGCAATGACAAGGGTTGTCACTTTCACTTTCAGACCAGTAAGGTTCCCCTTAGGTTCCCTTGAACAAGGGACGGTCCCCATCACTGCTCCCCTGGTGCTGGATGTGTCTGCCCCCTGCTGGATGGTTTGTGTGGGTGTGTTGCCCTGGGTTGAGATGACGATCCTCTGTGAACAGTAACCCGGTGTTCTGAGTATCAATCACTCTGAACACTCCATTATGGGGACGGTTAATGTGAGGGGGAGGGTTGGGGGGGGTCTGATCTCTATCTGCACTCCTTCACTATCACCCTTCGCCAGAATCCCTCTCTCTTCTGCTCTCATCCCATCACCCCAGCAGTGCAGCTGCAGGATGGAGACATGTTCAGGGAGGAGGGGGGTCCAAAATATTGTCACACCTCCACTTTCACTCCTTTCAGTTTAAATTTCTGCACCAGCGTCTCATTGAAAATGAAACCAAGTCAATTGACACGTGTAACCTTGAGAGTCTTTCCACGGGTGCTGGGTGTCTCCTGGTCTCCTGGTCTCCTGCAGGGGCTCCGTGGTGTTCATGGACTGGTGTGGTGGAGACTGAATCACTGTAACTGACACTCGTTCTCTCAGATGAGCTGCTTTTGAGCCCAACGTGACCCTGGTTTTTTTGGAAGGTTTTTCCGTCCTGAAGCTGATTTTATTCTTCAGCAGGTTCTTCTGTTGGTTCAGGCGTCCCGACTGTGGATCTGAATGTTTTCCGTCTTTCTGTTTCACCAACATGATTCTGGGCTTAGCACCTGCTGGAACCGCGTCCCCAGACACGTCCCTGCAAACACACTTTTTACAAATAGTTTACAAAAGTTTTACAGATTCAGTAGAAAAAGTTTTTAATATTTCTACATACAATGTATGTGTATATTTTAGCTAAAACATTTCTATAATATATCTACAGCACTGTGCAAAAGTTTGAGGCAGGTGTTAAAAATGCTGTAAACAGAACGCTTTCAGAAATATCAATAATGATGTTTATTTTGATCAATTTACAAAATGCAAAGTGAGGAACAAAAGAAAAATCTAAATCAGATCAATATCTGGTGTTTCTACCTTTTACCTTCAGAGCAGCATCAGTTCTTCTGGCCCCACAGAGCCCTGATCTCCACATCATCCAGTGTGTCTGGATCACATGAAGAGACAGAAGGATGTGAGGAAGCTACATCCACAGAAGATCTGTGCTCAGTTCTCCAAGATGTTTGGAACGACCGACCGGCCGAGCTCCTTCAAAAACTGTACGCGAGTGTACCTAGAAGAATTGATGCTGTTTTGAAGGCGAAGGGTGGTCACACCAAATATTGATCTGATTTAGATTCTCTTTTGTTCATTCACTGCATTTTGTTGATTGATGAGAATAAATGATCAACACTTCCATTTCTGAAAGCGTTCTGCTTACAGCATTTTACACACCTGACTAAAACTTTACACAGAACTGTGTCTGTGTCTGTGTGTGTGTGTGTGTGTGTGTGTGTGTGTGTGTGTGTGTGTGTGTGTGTGTATAATGTTGTATATATTTAAAACATTTGTGTGTTAATTATTAGTGTTTTATATATTTGAATGTGTTTGTATATAAAACCTGTTTTGTATTATTTTAATATTTTGTGAAATTCTTTGTTTTATTTTTTAAAATTCTTTCTTTGAATTGTTTTGCAGATCGAACGGTCTGGAGAAGATCATCACCCTGATTAAAGGCAGGATCGAGGACGTTTGTCTCCCGGTGCAAAAGGTGGACGTTATCATTTCTGAGTGGATGGTGAGTGAACTCTGTCCCTTTTTTGTAAAACAAATAAATAAAAAGTAAAAATAAAAAAAGTATATATGAATACCAAATCCTAAAGACGTAAAGATGTCGTGGGATGAAATGCAGACTCTGAGTATTTGGATTAAATTGGAATCAAAAGGAAACACATCCTCGGTTTGGATCGTTCTGCTGTTTCCCCTGTGCCGCAGGTGTTGGAGGGTTTTCTTTTCTTCGTGTTGGTTTGATCAGGAAGGGCTGTTTGACTGGCGAAGGATGTGAAAGGACTCCTTTGTTTTTGTCTTTAACTTTAGATTAAAAATTGGATTTTTTTATGATTAATGTGGAGTGAAAGGGGAGCCGTCCCCCCTTTTGAAGTTTGTCATTAATGAATCAGGAGACGCATGAATCATCTGCAGATTTATTTAGGCCAGATTCCACCTTTAGCCAGTGAAGGAGTGAGAACGTCCTCCTTCTTTATTTTTCTCTTCCTTCTTTATCCCTCTTTTCTTCTTCTCCGTTCTAAGCGGTGATAATGATCTTCGGCTTCAGAGCTGGAGCTGTTTTACTGTCAGAGTTTATTTTTAACCAGAGCTATAAACATCACCATCTTTCTTCTTTGCTGCTTCAGTTAGGTGTCTCCACAGAAGATCACCCATCTCCATTTCTTCCTGTCCCCCTGCATGTCCTCTCTCACCAGATCCATAAACCTCCTCTTTGTTCTTCCTCTTCTCCTCTTTCCTGGCAGCTCCATCTTCAACATCCTCCTCCTGATATTCTCCTCGTCTCTCCTCTGGACACGTCCAACCCAACAGTCTCACTTCTCTCACTTTGTCTCCAACACGTCCACCCTGATCTGTCCCTCTAATACACTCATTTCTAATCCTGTCCATCCTCGTCACACACAACGAACATCTCAGCATCTTTAACTCTGACACCTCCAGCTCCGCCTCCTGCCTTTTCATAGCTGGTCTCACTACCATCCCTTAAAAACATTTAAACCTCTTGCTGGTACCCGTCTGTCACAACATCATCTGCAAACATCGTAGTCCACCAGTTCAGTTCCAGTTCAGAGTAACGGCGAGTGCGGAAGAGAGGAGAAGAAGAGAGTGCAGGCAGGTTGGAACGGGTGGAGAAGAGTGACAGGAGTGATCTGTGACAGACGGGGACCAGCAAGAGTGAAAGGGAAGGTTTACATATAGTGAGACCAGCTATGTTGTATGGGTTGGAGACAGTGGCACTGATGAAAAGACAGAAGGTGGAGCTGGAGGAGGATGGAGAGAGAGAGAGAGTCATGAATATAACTTTACTGAAGATCAAACACAACATGATTACATTACAAAGACACGATTCAAACAATTAAAAATCAGAAACTTGAGAGGTTCTGCACACGTCCCTTTGATTAGGTTTGAGAAATCTGGAAGCCTGCTGTTTCCTGAAAAGATCTGAATTGGGTTCGTTAAGAGGCAGAATTTGATCGAATGGCTTTAATTGTTTATGGAATATTTTATTGTGTTTTTTTCTTTTTCCTGCTGGAGTTAAAGGATCTCACGGTGCACTCGAGCAAAACTCTGAGCAGATTGTACCAAACTGGGCCAAAAGGGGAATAAAACACACACAGAGTCGTCAGTAATTAGCAGACGGAAATAGAAAAGCGTGGCTTTTAGGACTTTTTCTCCTTTTAATGTAACAAACCTTCTGCTTCTGTTTCAGCAAAACGATCTCCTCTAAACGTCTGATTAAAAATCTGCTTTTTTCCAAATAAACCAGGACTCCAGACAGAAGAAACAGTTTGTATTTATTCTCGTTTCTACTTCAGTTCTATTTGTTGTTCTTCACTGTTTCATTGTGGCTGAGGAGACTCTCAAAGCCTCTCTGGACTTTATTCTTTATTAATCAAAGCAAAGACCAGTAAGTGATTTGTGGAACGAGTCTACGTAACCCTCAAACACTGATTCCAGTGAAAAGGAGGAACAGCCCTCCTTTACTCTCTGTACTTCTATTTTCCGCTCAGTCAGGAGGTTCACTTTCTTCATTCAGTTTTTAAACACAAGCACCTGAAATCACTCACTGCAGGAGGATTTGAATGATTTGAATGATTTGAATGATTGGATTAGAAACCCGTCACTGAGACTGCAGCTCCTAAAGTCTTTTATTGTGTATTAGTGTGTGTGTGTGTGTGTGTGTGTGTGTGTGTGTGTGTGTGTGTGTGTGTGTGTGTTTATAGCAGATTTGTATCGTGGGTCTCGTTACCTGCTGATAGTGGACTCACCTGCCTCAGACTGGACAGCAGTAATCATTCACTCAGAACACACACACACACACACACACACACACACATGTACATACTCACTTGTTCTCTTGATTACTGCTGTCATGCCTGTCTTTATACACACACACACACACACACACACACACACACACACACACACACACATCAAGTGCTCTGATCACAAACACAGACTATTCCTATTCAATTCAGTTTCTTTTCCTGCTTTTAAATGCGGTTGTGTTTTCGAAGCTGAGAGAACCTTTCAGATCTTGTATGTTGAACAGAACTCCTGCCATCAGAACAGAACCTCCCAGGACAGTGTCGTCCTAGTGTTTAGGGCCGAGGCCCCAGGATCCGCAGGTTGTGGTTTTGAATCCAAGACCAGTAATTTACCCTGAGGTTCTCTTGATCAAGGTACTGTCCCCATCAGTGCTCCCTGGGTGCTGGATATGTCTGCCCCTGCTGGACAGTGTGTGTGTGTGTGTGTGTGTGTGTTAAATAGAGGATGTTTGTTTGTGTTTCACTGTGTTCACAATGACTAGTTGAACAGAGACCTCCTGAAGAGAACAGGGTTGTGGGTTCTGGACTCGCTTCCCCCGGTTCTGTGTGTTTCCTGCTCCCCTGAATTACCCATCAGCCCTCATCGCTCTTCCCAGCCTGCCTTTGTTTGTCAAACGATCAGACTGCACCACTTGTCTAATTTGAATATTCTCAATTTCCTGCTCGTCTGCTTTCTTATGCAAATGAGGCCCTTCCCACTCTCACTGGGCTGAAGTGCTTTTCTCCTCCTTCCTGCAGCGTCTCTTTAAACACACCTTAAAACTTTCCTGGAAAGAGAATCTACACAGACTCTACTATCAGCTTAGAACCTTTTAATGAACAACTACAGACTCTACTATCANATCAGCTTCAAACCTTTTAATGAACAACTACAGACTCTACTATCAGCTTCAAACCTTTTAATGATCAACTACAGACTCTACTATCAGCTTCAAACCTTTTAATGAACTCCAACTACAGACTCTACTATCAGCTTCAAACCTTTTAATGAACTCCAACTAGACAGAAACAGAACTTCACTGTTTGCTGAATCTGAACATTAGAACGTGATTTTAATCCAGTGGATTTAAAGTGAATTAAAGTCCAGTTTTAGGATGAAACACTGGAAGGAAGTTTTAAATTCAGGATTTTTTCTGTGGATTTGGATTGTTTAAGCGTCTGTTCAACAGAACCATCTTCTTCATCTCCTTCATTATTTCTGTTCATCAGTTTTTTTGCAGCCACGCCCACCTCTGTTCTCCAAACCCTGAGGGGACTCACCTCACTATGTCCATGGCCTGGTAGATGATTTCTGATTGGTCGACAGCAATGACCCTCTTGGCCCCGGATCGAGCAGCGAACATGGAGAGGATCCCGGTGCCACAGCCCACGTCCAGCACCACCTCCAATCAGGAAAGACAAACAGCAGAACATGAGACAATATGGACAGAGAAACGTGTCCCCGTGTAGAAAATAAAAACACAAATGTCAACATCTGCTGAGATTAAGAATTGATTCCAGAACATCTGATGAAAAGATTTCAGAATGGTTTCCACCCATCTTCATGCCTCCATGTCTTCCTGTCCTCTGCATCTACTTGTTCACACTGTATGTCCCCTCTCACCACATCCATAATGCTCCTCTTTGTCCTTCCTCTTCTCCTCTTTAAATTGATTTTGTGTATTTCAGTTTCCACGGTTTCCTGTTTAGATTATTTTCCACTGTGTGTTGAATTGTTTGTTTTGCAATGTTACAATGTCGATTTTTTTTAGTGTTTATTTTTTAGTGTTTGTTTATTTCTTGTATATTTGCAGGGAGTGTCCTCTTTGAAGTGTCTGTTGAATCTTTACGTCTGTAATGAGGTGTGTGAGTAAAGAGTTTTGTCGGACGTGTCTCCGTCCATCTGACAGGGAATCTTAAAGCTTTTGTTTGCGAACTCAGCCGCTACGTGGCCCCGCAGGCCGGTCTGAGGCCCCTGGTCTACGGTCCCCCAACTGGGGACCCGAGTGTGCCAGCTTTGTCCTTGCTGTCCTGGGCCTGGCCGGCGGGGACATCGGTGCCCAAAGCGTTTATCACACTGACAGGGGCGATTCGCCTCACTGATCCTACACTCTTTCTCACACACACACACACACACACACACACACTCACACACACTTCAGATAAGCCAGCGGCCTTCACTACCCCGCCCCCCACCCCCCACACCACCACCGTCCTCTTTCTCTCGGTGTCCAACAGCAGCTGCTAAAACCTGATCTACCCGATGTCAGTGTATAATGAATGGGTTCTCTATGAGCTCCTGTGTATTACACTGACAGCCTGCTTTTGTGCCTGTCCAGTGTGTGTGTGTGTGTGTGTGTGTGTGTGTGTGTGTGTGTGTGAGAGCGAGGAGGAAAAAAGAAAAAAACCCTACGAGCAGCATTTCTCGTTATCAGTTCTCTGCAGTCGGTGGACGAGGAGCCTCTAAAAAAATAATAATAATAAAACACAGCGGCTCATAATAAACTGCAGGCTTTTAAATCAGAAATGATGATCACGACCTCCTGTCCTCTACACTCCTGTAGTGCTGAGGCTGAGAGACAGGGGACAGGGAGACAGGACACAAACAGAGGGTAAGGACCAACTCCCTGAGGCACAACTGGAGCTGCACCATGAAAACAAAACCTCAGATCAGGATTATTTCTGGCTGTGAAACAGGATTTTTGTGCTTTTTTCGATATTTTCATCTTCCGTGTTTGTAAAACCGTAAACACCGGATCGAACTCGTGAAGCGGCTTTCTGTCGGAAAGTTTTCATCTTTAATGAATAAACTCTCTACACAATCACGAGACCGATTCGGCAAAAAACGTATCGAGTTATTGATTGTTATGTAATGGAAGCGAAAGTGAAAGTGACTGCTCACCATCATGAACACAGTGGATCACAACCAAACACATCCTCTGTATTTAACATACACACACCCACACACACTCCAGCAGGGGGCAGACAAACCCAGCACCCGGGGAGCAGTGACAGGGACGGTACCTTGATCAAGGGTACCTCAGTCCCAGTGCCTGTATTTAACATATTCCTGTGCACGTTTCCAGTGTCCAGTCTCCCAGCTCTCCGTTTCATGGGCCAATCAGGATCTCAGCGGTGAATTTCTCAACAGAAGACGAGCAGCCCAGTGTTTTCCTAAAATTTCAGATCAAACGCTGCCGTCGAAATCCCGACCTGCTGGACGTTATGGTCCGTAATGACTGAACGGATGTGATTCTGGATGATATAAAGAAGTTATTATTGTTTAAAACCCTCTGAAATTGCAGCTGCTGGTTTGACTTTGCGCCCCCTAGTGGCAGCCCTGCTCCCCTCGCTTACACAAACACTAAAACGGTCTTTAACACAAAGTCCCTGCAGAGGCAGAAGATCTGAGGAGATTCTGGATTTGAAAGCTCTGCATTGTGATTGAGTGAAGATCATTCAAACTGATAAACAGATTCCAAACATTGTGGCCCAGACTACAGCAGAAGATCCTGCTGATCCTGATCCTGATCCTGATCCTGGTCCTGGTCCTGGTCCTCCTTCCTCTGGACTGGACTTCACTCTGTGATTTCAGAGGATTTTACTCTTCAGAAGGTTTATTCTCCATTTCTACATTCCACACGCACACATCTCCCTCCTCTTCTGTTTTTCTCAGGTTTTGTATATCTGTACAAACTCTACGCTTCACAGGTTAATTATTTTAATCCCTCTTTCTGGTTTTATCTGATCTTTATTACATTTCTGTCGTTGATCATGTTCCAGGAATTCAGGAACATTTCTCAGAGAAGAGTCTGAACTGGAGGCCTCTGGTCACGTCTCCATCACTAAAGTCCGGTTTCCTGATCCCTCCTAAAACATCGCTCAACCAGACGAGAACAGACGAGAACCCGGTTCTCACCTTGTCCTTGAAGACGTCCGGGTTTCCCAGGATGAAATCCCGGTAGCTGTCTGTCCTCACCTTGTCCTGCGGAGGAGAAAGACAAGAGAGCGGAGCTGTAAGTGATGACGGCGCCACGTTTCCATTAAAAAGACGGAGGACAGCCGTCCCGCCGGAAGAGCGATTACGGAACAATTTTCAATCGTTCAGAACGAAAATTTAATTCTATCAAGAGCCACTTCAGGAAGATGACTTTCCCATTTCTCGGAAATCAAGGACCGAGTAAGAAATCAAATTAACAGGAATTAAGCAGTGAAGAGAATCTCATTTTCAACACGGCCAAGATTTAAACCGGACTGCGCTGGACGGGGGACGTGGTTTTTCCTGAGGTGCAGCAGGAGGAGGAGGAGGAGGATGATGATGATGATGAAGGGGGAATTGGTGGCATTGGATTCAGGATGAAAAATTAAACCAAATTGACCCCGACACTTCCTGCTTCGCCTGCAAAATCCCGGGCAAGAATGGCTAATTAAGCTGCCAATCAAACCCCAGTAAAGGCCCGAAAAACGTCTTCGAGAGCGCTCGGCGTCCCGCGGGTCTCCGTCCCCTCCAGAAAGGCTCCTCGCACTAAAAACAAATACGAAGATTTGTATTTCTGTTTCTGTTTCTTTTGTTCTCCGGCCCGGCGGGTTAGCTCCTGACTCGGAGTCTCAAACGAAACCAGAAAAGGAAAGTTGAACAGTTTAACCACGTTTTAAAAAGCCCTGAGATCAAACATGTTTTCTGGCTCCAAACGAAGGACATTTGCTGAAAAAGGGACAAAAATTTGGTTCCAAAGTTTCTCCTAAACACACACGATCTTGTCGTTCACGCGAGAAAAAGCTCTCAAGTCCAAACTTACACCTGAAAAAACACAACGGGGAGCAGAACAATAAATAAACAAAAACACGAACAAAATCCGTCTGAAACTTAAACAATATATCTTTTAATGTTTCTAATTTTAAGAGTGACCCCCCGACAACTTACACGACCTCATTTTATTCAACATCACATTTTTGGCAAAACTTTATTGAAGTGAAAAAACATTTTACAAATAAAGTGTTCGGACCGCGGCCTGAACTGCTCCACGGACCAGTCGTGTGATTTCCAGATAAAGCCGGTGTGTGGTTCTGAAACGGTCCGTTCACCAGACACACAGTGAAGGTTCAGACTCTGAAGTGAACATCGTTCCAGGAGATCCTGGACGCTGAAGTTGCTCCTAAACCTCGAGGAGAAGCTGAGCTTTACTGAATCGACTAAAGGAGCCCAGAGTCCGAGTCTCCGCCGTGACCTCTGGGAGGAACTACGGCTGTTTTACGGCGCTCAGTAAAAACCCTTCTGCACCAGCCGCACGCACGCACACACGCACACACACACACACACACACACACACACACACACACACACACACACACACACACCCCGTTCACTGCGGAGGAGTGACGGAGTTTCGGCTCTGACGCAAAACTCTGCGTTAACGTAAAGAGAAATGAGCTCCAATCAGCAGTCGGCTTTTCTTCAGCGTTTACCGCAGTGTGTGTGTGTGTGTGTGTGTGTGTGTGTGTGTGTGTGTGTGTGTGAGTGATGATCCTTGCATCCCTTCACTTTGTATTAACAGGCCATGATTTCACTACAGAGATCAGGATGGAGCCTAAAACTGATCCTAAAATAAGTTCTAACTTTCCTGTGATCTTACACTAATTTCTCCACTGACGAGAAACCGGACCTTAAAAAGAACAAAGATTTCTCAAATACTCCGTCAGTGACGGGGTGTGTGTGTGTGTGTGTGTGTGTGTGTGTGTATGAAAGCATAAGTATTATAAGCACGAAATATAAAACATTTAAACATATTTCTATTTTTCTGTAATTAACTGCATAAAAAACTGATTTTAAATAAAGAAAATAAAAAAGTTGAATATTCCTCCGTCTCTCTCTCTGGGGTAAACTGTTTTGATCTAATTGTGAGAATATAAAATATTAATTTGTTCAGTGAAAAACTGCTTTTTAATGAGCCTATTCTGATGGTGATGCTGGTTCTGAACATTGTATTTCTATTTTCTGTGGCTGAAATGTGAGGTTCTGTTAGTGAGTGTGGTTCTGGTTCTGCTGACCCACCTTCAGCATCTCCTCATGAATACTGAAATGACCGTAGGAGCTGAAGTACGCCTCGTCCTCGTCCTCCCGAAGCTCTGAAACGGACCCTGAACACGAGGGGCCCGAGCTCAGCACCAGGCCTTGGGCCAGAACCCTTAGAACACACACGCACACACACACACACACACACACACACGTCAGTGGAGAGACATAAGGGCTTTTTTTCCCTCTCTAAAACACGTGTGTGTTCACGTGTTCTCACACGGCCCGATCCGAAGTACTGCAGTGGAATTTTACTCAAACTTACGAAACCCTCCTTTCTGTCCCACGACTGCGACCCGAACACACAGCCGGGCTCGACGCCTCCCCCTGCTGCTGCAGTCCGAACCTCACAGCCAGCAGGACACTACAGCATCGGCGCTCTGTGGTACCTGGCTTTATCTAGAACGCCGACATTCTCAGGGAGGCGGCTTTTAAACTAAAGGTCTTTTTTTTTTTTTCCAAATCACGAAGAGACGGACGAACAGAAACCTTCGTTTTTGCATCAGAAACACCAAAAATCTCTCCTGACAATAAAATCCACGTGGGTTTAAGCCCACATTCCAAACAAATCTAACGTTCAGGAATCAGCAGATACTCTAAAACTGAATTTCTATTTTTTTTTAACACAATACGAAGTGTACAATACAATACTACAATACTGAGTCTGATCAACTCAAATAAATGATAATAAACATAATTAAGAGTTAAATGAGGTACAACCATGAGGACGCCACCAAGGCTCTAAGGTTCCGGATCCGAACCGCTCACTACGGCCTCAAAATCAATAATCCCAGATGACCCAACCCTGGATGTGAATTTTCAGGTTTGTGAACACACCCCACCTGACATGATGTAGTTCTGTGTTTTCCTGACTCTAAATCGGAGTCTTACAACTTCAGCGCTGGTTATCGGCGCCACCTGGAGCTGAAATATTGTATTTACGGGAAAGAAAAAGATATAAAGCCTTTCAGATGCACCAGAACCTGAGCTGGGAAACATCAGAAGAGCATCTGAGAACATCAGAAAACCTGATTCTGCTGCAGCTTCTGCATCAAAGTCCTGGGAACTGTGTAAAGTGAGAGTGTGAACGGAGGCGAAGCGTAGTGATGTTTTACGTAAATCGAGGGTAATTTTCAAAGTCCAAGATCAAGAAAACTAACACCACACTGCAGCTCAGATTAAAACAGACCCTGGATTTTTTTGTCCTTTTTCCCTAAAACTTACAATATTGTGTGAAATCCGACACAGAACACAGTTAAACCGCCACTGCGACCTCCTTAAGATGGACAGAATTAGACACGAGTTTATCAGAGGGACAGCTCAGGCTGGATGATTGGAGGACAGGATGAGAGATGAGAGAAGGGAGACTGTGTGGGTTGGACATGTCCAGAGGAGACGAGGACTATATCAGGAGAAGGATGATGAAGATGGAGCTGCCAGAAAAGAGGAGAAGAGGAAGAACAAAGAGGAGGTTCATGGACATGGTGAGAGAGGACATGCAGGGGGACAGAGTGAAAGAGGAAGATACAGAGGACAAGAAGACATGGAGACAGTGAGTTTTTCAGTTTTTCTTCTTCCATCTTCAGTAAAAAAAATAATAAAACGATACTAAAAGTCAATCATTTTAAAAACCATCTTAGGTGAATGTTTTGGTTTAAGCTGGAATCCGATTGAGGTTTCAACTCACTTGAGCTTCTGAAGGTCCTCCATGGCTCGAGCCAGAGCCTCTTCCGATCGTGCTGCTCGTTCCTCTGCCTGCTGAGCCCTTAGGAGTAAATCCCGAGATCCAGCACCCACCACGGCATCCGGAACCATCTCAGAACCAACCAACTCCTCCAAATCTGCACAGATTACAACACAAAGCTCCTTCAAAAAGAAAGCCAAGATCTTCCAGTTCCGCTACAACCCACAGACCATCAGACCATAAACGAAGGCTTAATCCTTCTGTCTGGTGAACGTGTGTGTTTTCGGTACCGATCTGCAGGAGAGGATCATCAGGCAAAACCGGCTTCATGTATTCCTCCCTTTCCCACGGCGGAGACCCGTCTGACACGGACAGAGTCTCTCCATCACACTTCTGCAAAACAGGGAAGATGGAAACGTGAAGCCACTGAAACTCCACAGGATTTAAAAGATGAAGAGCAATATTTTTATTGAACTTTTCAAAAATAAACAATTTAAGAGGAGAGATTAAAAAATTACAATATTTAAAAATGTTAAAAAATAATTAAGCTACAAAAACTTTCAAAAAGAAAGCAGAAGTTCTCTAGGAATTAGGAAGGTTAGCACAACAACCTAAAGAGGAAATTAGAAAACTTTACATTTTTAAAATTAATATCACATTAATGAAATAATCAAACTCTCGACTGCACGACTGGAACGTCCTGTTCACCCGAAAACATGATCCACAGACTCATCCAGACCCCCGCACCCAGAGAACAGGAAACACAGAGAACACAGAACCCTGTTCTGGGTTCATTCCACCGGCTGCCCGTCTCATTTAGAACAGATTTTAAACTGCTGGTTTTAACGCTCTTAATGAATGAACACCTTCAGCCATTACAGAAGGTCTCATGGAGTCCTGATCCAGACTGAAGATCCTAAAATCAAACAGTACAAGAACTGAAGAATCTTTCATTTTTAATCCCCAAAACTCTGGAACACACTGCTCACCAGCAACCGCCAGAAACTACATGCAGTAGATTTAAAAATCAGATAAAAACTGTTTTATTGAGCAGAGCTCAGTCTGATCATTTTAGACATTTTCTTTAAATATTTGAAGAAATCTTATTTTATCGAGCTGAAATATTTACAATTAACAACAATAAATCTAATTGTTTTAAAAATCAATTAACAATAGATGCAAAATATAAAGTTACTTCTTCTGCAGGTCAAAGCATGAAAAGTGATAATGTCCATCTTTATTATTATTATCATCATTATTATTACTGGCATAACGCGACGCCGTCAGCCAGACAGTTTGGTAAATTCTGTAGTTTTGTTTGTTAATATTTCAATAAAACAAGTGAAATGACAACATGCATCGTAGAAAAAGAGAATCAATCACAGCACGTAATGAAGCTTCACCGTTTCACATCATTTCTCTTCATTCCGTCACGAAGGAACCAGTTCAACACCATTACCATGACACACACAGTCAGAGCAAGTCCAGTTTAATGACCATTAAAAACCAGCGCCGGTCAGAGTGGACGACATCTTCCGAACGTCTTTCCAGTGAAAACGCACTGAAGTCCTTCTTTGTGGAGAACTCACCACAGCTCTGATGTAGTTGATCATCTTTATGTAGCCGTAATCATCCAGTCCTGGTGAAGAGAGATCAGGGACAGAAACCCATTAGGACACGATGGACATACCAATTCACTGGGTCATTAAAAAGCTCTTAATTGACACTGACTGTGGGTCCTGACCAGCTGCAGAACATTCACCCCGTGCTCCAGCTGACAGTGTCGAAACGTTTCGGGGACAGAATCAAACGAGCTGTTGGAGCAGAAGAGGGATTCATTTATTAAATGCTTAATGATTATTTATATCACAGTCCAACACTCGCAGCTAAATTAACCCAGAATATCGGATTAGTGAGTTTTTACACATAATTAACCAACTCAAGCTGCGACTCCACATCGAGAGATCCAGGCAGAACTTTACACTTTTCTGAGGTTCTTAAAAGGACACCGAACAGAACCTAAAAACAACCTCCAGTCTGAGAACCCATCGACAGAAATCAGAGCTTGTTCTTAAAGAACCCGTTTTATGATTCACTTTATTTCTGTTCTTTCTGCACATCTTTTCTTTATACTCTGCAGAAAAATTCAAGAACAGATTCAAATCAAATCTGCAGAAACGAAGCGTGATCTGAATTTAAGCCTCGACTTGTGACTCAAGAATTGTAAAAGTATTCTTTTGAGTTCCTTTATCTTTTGTTCCTTATTTTTCTTGCTGTAAACCCTGATTTGAACGTGAAAGTGAAAGTGACTACCCTTGTCATTGCGAGGTCACGGCACAACACACATGAACCACAACGAAATTGGACCTCTGCATTTAACCCATGCACACTCAAACCCGTGCAGCAGTGGGCAGCTATTGAAAGCGCCCGGGGAGCAGTGATGGGGACGGTACCTTGCTCAAGGGTACCTCAGGGCACCTATTGGGAAGGGGTTCGAACCCCGATCCTCCGATCATGCGTCTAACGCCCTAACCACTAGGCCACCGCTGCCCCCTTTTTTTTTTTTTTTTTTGCTCCTTTTTGGAGAATTTGTGCCATTTCATTCGTTCATTCTGCCAAGAAGTCGAGGAAGGAGTGGAACTGGTCCTTTATATTAACTAATATTCTAATTCAGAACCTAATTGTTCTGATCCTGGATTTCCTTCCAGTTCAGCGAAAGTCTCCAGTTAAAGAGCTGAAGCGTGTCTGAACATCACCTCTGGCAGAAAAGGCAACAAACAGAAACTCCTGCAGCTTCTTCCTCCATCCACTGCCACTGCTCATCATCCTCCTCTTCCTCACTGTGGGACAAATCAGGAACATCCCCTTCTTCTGCAAGATCTACAGGACCAGACACAGAAAGACACACGAACAATATACTTAATAAACTGTTAAAGCTTTCAAAAGCACAAAATAATTCAAAATACAGCAGAAAAAGAGTCAAACACTTAAGTCCCGCATAACAGCAGTCAGCAGCTTAAATTTAAAACCATAAAATAACATTAAAAAGGCCTTTAATGAGGGCTCTTATTGTGAAAATGCATTTAAATAAAGTTCAGGAAAGAAAATCTTCACATAAACCGCCCTTAAACTCCACAGATTCGGTCTCAACCAACAAACTGCAGCAGGAAAAAAAAAAGAAACGCTTGGTAAACAGTTAAACGGCGCACGGAACAGCTGTTGTTTCAGTAAAGACGTCGTTCAGCATCTTCAGACTCACGTGTGACTGTGGGCTCCGCCATGTTGGGCGCTCGGATACTTCCGGGTCGCGCTGCAGCTGCAGTTCCCTCTTTGGGCCACAAGGGGCACTAAAATAAAAGAGCGCTCGGCCCGAAACCAGACCAGAGACTGGAGGGATGTTAAAAACTAATAAAATGCTGTTTTAACATTTATACAGTACGGTTACAAATAAACAAACGAACGTTTAATTTGCAGGGAATAAACGTTCCTCCATTAAAACTGAATTCACGCAAAAACAACTTTAATAGCTCATAAAATCAAACAGTTAATTTATTCATCAAGACATGAAACAGGTGATTAGTTGGTGACAACACGGAGTGGTTGGAACCCCTTTTATCTAGAACCTTGTATCTTTATCTGTACTCTAATAATCCAAGAACTTTAACCAGGTCTTGGTCCTGTTCAGGAGATTCAATGAAAAACACACACTTTAGTGCTTCACACTGCAAAGGGTCCTGAAGACACAAGGTTCTAGATAAAGGGGACCCACCCACTCAGCACTTTCCCTCAAGGGACAGATTTCACAAAAGGGAAGAATGGAAGGGGAATTAACTGAAGAACGTTTACATGGTTCTCCTCTGATGAGAGTCCCTCACAGCCCAGTGTCGCCCTGATCGGCCGTTAAAAGTGAACTTCTGTCCAATCAGAGACGCTCTAGTGTTTAGGATCAAAAGGTTGTAGGTTCAAATCCTGTCCAGCAGGTTATCCTGATATTCCCTTGATCAAGGTACTGTCCCCAACACTGCTCCCTGTGTGCTGGACATGTGGCTGCTGCACTGTTTATGATTAAATATTTTAATTTTGTGACTCGTGACCAGAGAAAGGTGATCAAACCACATGCACAGAAAGAAGCGGCGTGTTTATTTTAACAGCAGCACAAAATTCAGTTCAGTATCGGTTCTGTGTTGATCAAGAACTTTCACACTGGGCACTCGTTCTTCTGAAGATATGAGCAGCAGGAACTCTTCAGGAAGGACTTCAGCATGGTCAGTAACGCGGACATTTATTGACCAAATATTTCCAGATGAGTCGATGAATTAAAGTATTGGGCTCCTGAAAAACAACAAAAAAAGTAATTGTCGATAACGGACATGATAAACCCTTGAGTAAAGGCCTGTTTGGTGTGACCTGAGTAACATAAATGGCAGCACAACAGTTTTAATCTTACAGTATTCATTTTTTGTTTTTACTGGAACTTTTACACCAAACCCTTATCAGCTGAAGAAAACTGTACATCACTCCTCTAAACAAAACTGCTCATATTACCTCCTTTTTGGACAGGATCTTCAGCCCTCTCCATGCGGTTAACTTCGAAGGGTTTAAACTTTCCCGTTACACCCAGGTTTGAACTTCTAGGTCGTTGGTTGGACATGAACTTTGTCTGTGGCACAAATTCATGATCAGATCCATCACTCCGTCCTCCAGTTCTCCAACGTTTTCCAGCATAACCAGAGATACGGGCACCAAGCATGGGGAAAGACCTGGGCCCACCAACATGTGGCATCACTCCCAGCTGCTGATGACCAGAAGACTTCCAGGCCTGACTGGATCTAAAACGGCTAGCAAGTTTGTCACCTGTAGGGCCGCTGACAGGATAGGACTGCCCAAAGCTGCTGCCAAACCTGATGGCAGAAGGTGCAGAATTGCTGGTATAACCCCTGGAATTTTCTTCAGCTGGTCTGGTTTGGGCCTTTAGATACATGAGAGTTGAATGGGTGTACTCTCTCCTAGTTGCTCCTGAAACCCCAGGATCCTGGATTCCAGGGAAATGATCAGTGTCTCCTGTGGCTCCTTCAGTCTTGAACTCAAGTGGAGAAACCTCGGTTTGAGAAAAAACCTTGGGGAAATAACTTTTTGGACCCTTGCTGCTGTCCATTTCTGTGACCTGGTCCACCTGCTTCATCTCACTCGGCATGGACCAAGGAGAACTGGAGAAACTCCTCTGGAAGGCCTGGACATCATCCCTCCTGGGTGTCCCTTTGCTTGTTTGGCTACCTTCAGAGGGGAGAAACTGACCAAGTGTGAACAGCTCTGTGAGGCCTTCAGATGGATTGGTAAAAGCCTCTCTTTTTGGGTTGCTTATCTCCATTTTAGTATAATGGTTAGAAAGACCAGTCCTAGCAGAGCTGGGACGGGTGGTCTGGTTTGCAGCCACTTCAGCACTGTATACGTTTTCCCGGGGCTCATCGTCACCACGTTTCACCATTTTTACAGGACCAGTCTGGTTGCTAGACCACATGGTTTCGTGTGCTTGATAAATACTATCAAAATCAACCATTTTCTCCAGGGCAGGGTCTCTCTGGAACAAGCTGGAGCTTCGAAAGGCCTCAGTTTGAGGAACAGAGTGCATGATCCCCCACAAGCTCCTGTCTTTAGAAGAGCCACAGCAATCATCTAGACAGAAACCATGATTGAAAGAAGGTTTATGAAACGTAAATGAACTAAGCGTGAATCCACGCACATACTGACGCTGTCTGGAGACACCTAGTGCTTGAGTGTTCATACTGCACCTCGATGTTGGTTTAGCACTCGAGTTGGTTTATACTAAATACTTAAGCTGTTTGAGTTAATCACCATTGTGTGATCATTTAATTCTTACATACGAGTCTTCCTGGAGCAATCTGGGCTTCAGGGTTTTACTCAGGAACCCAGTGGTGGTTGTGCTAGAGGTAGGGTTTGAACTTGACCTCCACCTGCTCTTACTGATGGTACTTCATTTCAAGAGAATTAAAAACCTGTGTTACACCACAGTAAAATGAACTCAAGATTTTTTAAATTCAGGAATCATCAGTGCAAATACATTGTATTTGGGGCTCTTTGAGAGCAGCTGTGCCTGAATCATGTCTTTGCTTTCAGAGCCCAGCAGAACCCCAGGGTGGAAGGGGTCCTTCAGAGGCGCGGGAGGGGAACAGGAAGTGTATTGAGAGGGATGTGAAAGGTCACCTTTCAGGTGTTCAAAGCACCTTTGGGCCTCAGTGTTGCTCAAACCAAGGAAGATAAAGCCGAGCAGTGGAATGAAACAGGTTACATAACTTCTGGGACAGTTTCTACTTTAAGCACAAAATCAATCCAGGCAAGGCGTCCCACAACCGAATGGACAGTGTGTATCCGAAATTTACCTTTCGTTTCTCCAGAACACGTCCCAGCAGCCAACAAAACCGAACACAGCAAACACACCCTGAGAAACGGGCAGAACAGTTTCACACTGTGTAACACCAACAACGTTCACGTCAATGCTTTTGGTTTTTTGGTTTACCTCAAATGATAGCCAAGAAAAATCATTTTCTTTTTATCACCAAGAAAAGTGCAGAATCGCTGCACACACGCTGCTGGGTGACGAGAGTTTGACCCCCTTTGGTGACCTCTGTAAATCACACGGCTGAGTTGGTTAAATTAGATGGACAGGTGCGGCTGATTTGATTGGACCAATCACAGGACAGATCACCTTTCGGCTCAACCTCAGATCACTGAACAGAGCTTCAGTCTTCGGATGAGCTACATTCACTGATGATTTTTAATCGACGGAGAATTTAAAGACTGATCGGCTCTGTTTTTGTCCGATTTATTAAATCAAAGTAAATTATTCAACACACACACACACACTGATAAATACAGGCTTTCACAGCCTTTCCAGAGATGCAGAAATAATCCACTTTGTAAAGTTAAAGCCAGAGCCCAGGTTAAAAGCTGTAAACAGAACATCACAGAACCGTAATCATTAAAACGTCCCTTTTCTGAACAGAATTAAAGCCACTTGCGTTTAAAGTGAAATGCATTTACAGCACATTCATCTCACTTTAAAGTCAACCTTTTGTAGTTAAGTGAACGTATATTCCCAGTACTTTTACTGGAATTTATGGTGCCACTTGCACCAGTTCCTTGTACACCCTGTGTGCGGTGAAGGATTCGTTTATTAATGTAAATTGGTCAATTATTGGTTTTCCCGAGGTTATAGATGGCTTTGTTTTCCAGGATCTCCATTTTTGCTCCTCCTTCAACGAGTGTGTTCACCACCATGGCCCGGGTCACGGCACCGATGGGGATGGACATCGCCGTGGGAAACACGGAGGAAAACGCACCCAGAAATTTGCGGGCCATCCATTCTGCAGGCCGACTCTCCTGCCTGTCCACCAGGAGAACCCTAAAAGACACGGGGACATTAAACCTCCTCACATAAATGAACACCAACCACAGAGAGGTTTCATGCCTATTAATCAAAATGATTAAACAACAATATTTCAGAAACCCATAATTATCAGTAAATACAAATCCAATTAGCAAGATAATAATAATGTAGAAACAATGCAAAACTAAACATTTGAATAATTCCAGATGTGTTTTTATATCATGTCTTCAGGGAATACTGCATTCCTGTATCAATTATTATATTATTATTATTAATAAAATAATGCAAAATGTTTCCGTTAAACATAAATATTACACTTCATCCCAACAGATATTTTCATGGCCTGTTGATTTCCGCTGCAGTGTGGTGTTGGTCGAGTTACTGTGACTTACGCAGGTCTGTAGATGGAAAATCTCTCAAAGTCCAGTTCAGCGATTTCTGCTTCGACCTGACCCTAAAAATAAAAACAGTGAAAGACGGTCGACATTAATCAAACATTTATACAACATTCATAAAAAACATTTATTTTTAATTTCATCTCCAGTTTGGGGCCCGAGGGCCACGTTTTCCAAGCTCAGGCTTTTCTCCTGGTTCTGCTGTAAAACCTTTTTCTTTTTCTGATGGAAAAATGTGTACAGTCCAGTTAAACGTCCTGGTTAAATCACAGGGTTAGCCCTAGGTGTGTGTGTGTGTGTGTGTGTGTGTGTTACCTTGGTTTTCAGGTAGAGGAAGCTGCTGGCTTTGTCGGCTCCTTTAGAGGATTCCAGGTGGAAATGTGTGCAGCCGCCAGTTCTAGCAAGTTCTGCAGACTTCAGAACATAATCATGATCCACACGGATAAACCCCTCCTAGAACACAATCACCTTCATCAGTTCTACTGAGTGATGGGGGAGAGGGAGGACCACCCTACACACCCAGAGAGAGAGAGGACAGTTCTACTGAGGGATGGGGGAGAGGGAGGACCACCCTACACACCCAGAGAGAGAGGACAGTTCTACTGAGAGAGTGATGGGGGAGAGGGAGGACCGCCCTACCCACCCAGAGAGAGAGAGGACAGTTCTGCTGAGTGATGGGGGAGAGGGAGGACCGTCCTACACACCCAGAGAGAGAGAGGACAGTTCTACTGAGTGATGGGGGAGAGGGAGGACCACCCTACACACCCAGAGAGAGAGAGGACAGTTCTGCTGAGTGATGGGGGAGAGGGAGGACCGTCCTACACACCCAGAGAGAGAGAGGACAGTTCTACTGAGTGATGGGGGAGAGGGAGGACCACCCTACACACCCAGAGACAGAGAGAGGACAGTTCTACTGAGTGATGGGGGAGAGGGAGGACCGCCCTACATCCTCAGAGAGAGGACAGTTATACTGAGGGATGGGGGAGAGGGAGGACCGCCCTACCCAGTGAGAGCTCTTTATGGACTCACAGTTCCTGCTTTGGCTTTGGTGGTTCCGAGACAGCAGTATCCGACATCATGGCCCTGAAATGCTGCAGCGTAATCCTCCAACTTCTCGAAATCCACAACTTCTTGGACCTTAACACACAAGTGAGACCCAAATGAACCACACGTTTCCATCAGTTACACCAAAACATACGTTACCTGAGAGATTTACCACACTGCTGTAGGCCTTGTCCTCAAAGGACAGTTTCCGTCTCCCGATGAGGGTGACCTTGGAGAAAATCCTGCGCTCCACAATCTCCTTCAACAGCAGTTTCCCCGTCTCTCCAGACGCACCGAGAATAAAACAGGTTTTATTCTTCTGTCTGAACTTCTCCTCCATCGCTGCCAAATCCATCCTGAGGAACATCAAACAAAGAATTTAAAGTGAGTTGTTTTCACTGATGATGATGATGATGATGATGATTGAGATGATGGAGATGATGGAGAGAAACACAAGCACAGAGTGGGTGTTTCCAATAAAGTGGACAGCATTGTGGATGATCCTACACACCCTACACACATCCCACACTCTCTTCTCCCTCCTGCCATCCGGGAAAAGGTTCCGCAGCATACGGGCCTCCACTACCAGGATGGGAAACAGTTTCTTCCCCTGAACATCAGACTTTTGAACAGATAATGTCTCCACACCTATTATCCACCTATTCCATCATTATCTATTTATTTTCTTCTTGCACTCTTCACTTTACTGATAACGCTGCTCCGTCACACTGTCACGCTGCCCACCTACCTGCGCTGCTCTGTTCTACAACACTGCGGCCCTCTGACGGATGAGTGTGCTGTCTGTTGTGCTGTCTGCACTTGTTGCCTTGTCTTGTGTCTGATGTTGTGTCTGATGTTGTCTGATGTTGTGTCTGATGTTGTCTGATGTTGTGTCTGATGCTGTGTCTGATGCTGTGTCTGATGTTGTCTGATGTTGTCTGATGTTGTGTCTGTTGTGTCTGATGTTGTCTGATGTTGTGTCTGATGTTGTGTCTGATGCTGTCGTGTGTGCAGCACCAGGGTCCTGGAGGAACGTTATTTGGTTTCACCATGTTCTGTGTATGTGGCTGAAATGACAATAAAATCCTACTTGACTTGAAAGAGATGGGTTCCACTGAGTGGACGCTCCGGGTGTTTCTGATAAAGTGGCCACTGACTGGAAGCTCTGGGTGAGTGTTTCTGATAAAGTGGCCACTGAGTGGAAGCTCTGGGTGAGTGTTTCTGATAAAGTGGCCACTGAGTGGAAGCTCTGGGTGAGTGTTTCTGATAAAGTGGCCACAATCTGTTGGGCACAGTGTATAAACAGGAAACCACACGGTTTGCTCTCCTTTTTATCAGAGTTTAAACAGAAGAGCTGCTCGAGCATAACCAAGCTCCTAATCCATCACCTCCTGGTTTGACTCTTCTGTTCCACCTTAAGCGCCAGAATGTGAGATTTTAAGGAGTGTTTAAGGTGGAACGGAAGTCTGAGCATCATCTACCTGGGGAGGTCCGGGCTCTCCGAGTCCTCCATGCCGTAAAACACGAGCGCCGCCACAAGAACCGCGAGGAGAGGCAGGACCGAGCTCCAGCTGAGGAACAATCTCATTCCAGGTTCGGGAATAAACTCGGGATTCCTTCCATTCCAGCGCTGCTTCCTGATTCACTTACCGCGCATGCGCACTGCACTCAAACCGCCGCTTCGGGACCACGTTCTTCCGTACCTCCACCAGCAGGGGGCGCTGTCTCCGCGGAGAAACAAACGGGCGGAAGAGACGAGACTGTCCTGCTCCCTGATTTGATTTTTATTGAAGTTTATCTTTACTGCACTGCAAACACTTCCGGTCCATCTTCCCTCAGAGAGTTTATTACCAGATCATCAATCTTTAAGATCATTCGAGGGATAAATACACCTTAAAGGGATCAATTAAAATAAACAGCACGTGGAGATCAGTAAAGAGCGATACAAGGAAGATTAAGGTTGTAATAAAGTATGAAAAGTGAGAATAATGAAGTAAAAATACAGATCAAGATGAAAGCAGAGCCACAGATGAACTATTTGGAGATTCTTTTAAAAACCGGATACAGATCTGATGTGCTTCCAGCAGGGGGCAGCATCACCGCAAAATGACAATTACTCCTGTTCTAGTAGAGTAGAGTAGAGAAATCTTTTATTATCCCACGAATGGGAAATGTGGGCGTTACAGGGCTCTTATAAAGGTGAATAATATAGACAGGTAGATGTGCAGAAAAAGAAGAAAAGAAAAAAAAAATATATAAAGAAAAATAATGAGGAATAAGGAACAGGAACAGGAGCAAGCAGGAGCTATAAGTAATAAATAATCTATCTATATATAAATATAAATATATATATATATATTTACAGAAGAGTAATATGTTTTTAAATAAATTACAAATAAACAAGTAACAAAATATAAATAAATGAATGTGATATAACATAATAATAATAATAATAATAATAATATCCATCCATCCATCCATCATCTGCCGCTTGTCCCAAACAGGGTCACGGGGGAGTGCTGGTGTCCAACCCAGCGCACACAGGGCGAGGACGGGGGACGCACCCTGGACAGGTCACCAGCCCATCGAAGAGAGGAGCGGGACGGGGACGGTACCTTGCTCAAGGGTACCTCAGGGCAACCTATTGGGAAGGGGTTCGAACCCCCGATACGCCGATCATGTGGCCAACACCCGAACCACTAGGCCACCGCTGCCCATAATAATAATATACAATAATAATAATAATATACAATGATAATATATAATAATGTATAATAATAAACAAGCAATGTTCATAATGATGTTTCTACGTTCAATTATTTAGCCAGAATGGTGTAAACAGTCTTATTACAGTCTAAAATGTGTAAATAAAGAGTGTAAAGGTTGGGTTTAGTGTAAAATGTGTAAATAAAGAGTGTAAAGGTTTAGTGTAAAATGTTTAAATAAAGAGTGTAAAGGTTGGGTTTAGTGTAAAATGTGTAAATAAAGAGTGTAAATAAAGACTGTAAAGGTTTGGTTTAGTGTAAAATATGCACAGTCCTGTGCAAAAGTTTTAGGCAGGTGTGAAAAAACGCTGTAAACAGACGCTTTCAGAAATATCAATAATGATTGTTTATTTTGATCAGTTTACAAAATGCAAAGTGAGGAACAAAAGAAAAATCTCAATCAGATCAATATCTGGTGTTTCTACCTTTTACCTTCAGAGCAGCATCAGTTCTTCTGGCCCCACAGAGCCCTGATCTCCACACCATCCAGTGTGTCTGGATCACATGAAGAGACAGAAGGATGTGAGGAGCTACATCCACAGAAGATCTGTGCTCAGTTCTCCAAGATGTTTGGAACGACCGACCGGCCGAGTTCCTTCAGAAACCGTGTGCAGGTGTACCTAGAAGAACTGATGCTGTTTTGAAGGCAAAGGGTGGTCACACCAAATACTGATCTGATTTAGATTCTCTTTTGTTCATTCACTGCATTCTGTTGATTGATGAGAATAAATGATCAACACTTCCATTTCTGAAAGCGTCTGTTTACAGTGTTTTTTCCACACTTTTGCACAGTGCAGTATATACAGAGTATAAAGGTTTAGTTTAGTGTAAAGTGTGATGTAGAGAGAAGTTGTTCTCAGTAAAATGAAGCAGAACGTCTTCCAGATGTTGAACTGTTTATAGGTTCTGTTTAAACCAAAGCCCGTTTGAGACGCTGACTGTTCCTCAGAGAGTTTGAGTCTCGCTGTCATTGCACATTTTATATTTCATTTACAGAAGTGTAAAAATGGAATTCTGGATTTCTGGACATTTCCTGGAGAGCTTCAGTATTTCAGCATGTGGGTGTTTTTGTTTAGTAAATAATCAAAGTCATTTGATCGAGGGGTGTCTCAACATCTGAATACCATTCTATCTGTCTATCTAACAAACTATCTGTCTGTCTGTCTGTATAGATGTTCATTTTAATGGGCTGGAGGTCTGACATGACGGTTTTGGGTGTAGCAGCCAGCTTGTGTGGCAGCAGCGTTCCAGGCAGAACATTTCTGACCTCAAAGCATTTGTTCTGCCATTTGTTCCAACATTTGTTGGCTTCCTGAGTCACGGAGGGACAGACTGTTTCAGACGTTTCCAAGCAAGCATTTTAATTAAACATAAACCCAGAAATGAAAACTCATTATGTCCCTCTGCTTTTTTCCAGGGACGTTTGATCATGAATTATATAAATATATATGGAAAGGGTTAAGATGCATTCACACATCTAAATTTTAAATACATTTTAAAGTTCCAGTAATGCTCACACTGAGCTGAACGCTGTTCCTCACTCATAAGTCGTTTTTGATAAAAGCATCTGGAATATGAGTAAATGTAGTCCAACCATCAATCAACGTGAAGGTTTCCTGAACTCCACACCAGCTTCTCCACCGAGCTGATAAAACTACTATCATCAGATTCCTCTCCTCACCTGAACTCAGATCAGCTCCATCAGACTGGATCATCTGCAGGAGCTGCTGCCACTAAGATTAACTAAAGCTCCGCCCCCTCAAACAGAACCACCACAATTGGCTGATTGATCTTCCGACTACAGACACTACAGACTCTTTTACTGAACTAAATCTAAATCTGAACTAAATCTGTACTAAATCTGTTCATTTATTAACACTTTCTCTTTCTTTCCTTCTTTATTTACAGTATCGATCAGGTTCTTCTTCCTGTTTTGGGGAGTTCTGCCTCTGTCGCCCTCAGTTTAACCACCTGGGGCTTGGACCGGATTCTGTAAAGCTGCTTTGTGACAACAACAGCTGTAAAAAGCGCCTCATAAATTTCTAATTCATGGTATAATAAATGGTTATTCTATTCTATTCTATTCTATTCTAAATAAAGTTGACTTGAATTGGTCCTGGGACAGTGGTGGCCTAGTGGTTTGGGCGTTGGCTGGAGGATCGGGGTTCGAACCCCTTCCCAGTAGGTTGCCCTGAGGTACCCTTGAGCAAGGTGCCGTCCCCGTCTCGCTCCTCCCTGCGATGGGCTGGAGACCTGTCCAGGGTGTGTCCCCCGTCCTCGCCCTGTGTGAGCTGGGATGGGCTCCAGCACTCCCCCACGACCCCGCTTGGGACAAGCGGCAGAAAATGACTGACTGACTGAATTGGTCCTAGTGAGTCATACAGGGTCCAGATTTCAGATTCATTTTCAGATTTTCCATTCCACCTTAAATGGTGCTGCAGTTACATTCTGATGTTGTTTGAGTATCCATATCCAGTGTGTCCCAGAGTTTTGGGGAAAAAACTAAAGGTTCTCTGGTTCTTTTACTGTTTGATTTTGAGGATCTTCAGTAAAGCAGCATTGGCTGATCATCAGTCTGGATTAGGAGTCCATCTATTAAGAGCTTTAAAAACCAGGAACAGGAGTTTAAAATCTCTTCTAAATGAAATGAATCTAGAACAAGGTTTTTTCTGTGTTTTCTACATTGCAGTCCTCCAGCTGTAGCGTTCGGCAAAATGTAGTAAAAATCTTCTGAATTTTATGAATTTTATGAATGAAGGAAATAATTAGGTGCTTCATGCCCATCCTAAAGTGGAATTTAAGGTGGATCAGAAAATTGAAAAGAAAAGCCTGATGAATAGGAGCTCCGCTGAGACGAGGGAGCGTGGAATGATTTAGGCCTAAAGAATGTCCTGGGCTTGTTGGTGGGTTCGAGGTGCGGCGCTAACGGCTTTGATAACCCTAACGCTCGTACAGGGAACCTGTGGAAGTTGCTTGGATTATCACATTAAGAAGGTCGATCACTGGCTGTTATTAGATTTTATTAAAATCAATCCCACATTCTGGACACTTTGGTGGATCTATATCTTATTGTAGGCCTGAGCTCATGCAGAACGAGAGAAGGTCAGTCTAAAATCAGCAGACCTCTCCATGCTGTGGGTGAATCCTCGCCCCACTACTGGCTTTCTAACTTAAAGCCTCCTTCTGAAAAGCTGCTCTTTTGCCTTGATTGGAAAAGAAAGAAAGGAGAGACCAATCCACATCCCACATGCAGACAGAAACAAAGGACCTTCGACCCCTCGGGCCCGGCTGGAACAGGGCCACCGAGGTGAGCAGTGGAGGAACCAGGGGAGAAAGGGCCGCTAATTAGCACAGAGTGAAGTCCTGATGGCTTCCTATTGTCCACCATCGACTGCCTGTGGAGGGGAAATGGCGGCTCGTAGGTCGCTGTCGAACACACATGTCGAGTCATTGTGGCCTCGATTCGATCATACAGCGGCGGCGGCTGAGGACCAGTGGAGCTTTTCAGCACGTCCGGTTGGACGCTGGAGATTTCAAATGTCAAAAACAGCTTGATTTTTTTTCAGAAACGTATCCCACTCAGCAGAACAGCAGCGGATGAATATGTACATCTTTACGATGCAAACCAGTGGAGCACAACTTAATGGAGGAAAAAGTTTTTATTGCACCGTTCTGGATGGTTTCTCTTGATCCGCGATTCACACAATCTAAAGCATATCTGGAGATCTCAAGTAATTCATCTTTATTTCTAGAGCATGTTTAAAAGACAGCATGTGTCTGTAAAACTGAATCAAACGAACCATAACAAATCAGAACGGAATCGAGGAAAATCAAATCCAAAAAAGGCTGAAGTAAATGAAAACGGCAAAAAAATGACAGACCGAAAAAAAAACAAAATTAAAAAATTAAGAAAAGCTTGTTGACTGATGGCAAAAACAAACCAAGACAGAACAGACGCCTGTACACAGTCGGAGGGACAAAAAGGTTTTAAAAATACTCAAAAAGATGAAAATGTTAGAATAATGAAGCGCTGAATGAAGTGATTTAATCATGGTTTATAACCTAATTAATAACCATTAATGAACCCTTTATCTTATCTTATTTTAACAAAAGCAAAGTAATTACGAATCAACAGGCGCTTTCTTTTACACCCAGCAGTCAATGAATATGCATGTCTTCAGGGACAATAGTGTGTGTTCAACAGAGAACGCATGCATGTGTTTGTCAGGTGGTGGGTGGTCCTATTAGCAACACAATGTTCTACTTCAGTCTGTAATATAAAATATTTACTCCTGCCTTAATGAAGATACCGGCCTACACTACACTCGACACAGGGAACAGGGGTTCTTCAGGTTCTGAGCTAATGAACCTTCTGATCAATGAAAGTAAAAGTGAAAGTGACTCTTTGCAAACACACAGCACATGGTGAACCACAACCAAACACATCCTCTGTATTTAACACACACACACACTGTCCAGCAGGGGGCAGACATATCCAGTACCCGGGGAGCAGTGATGGGGACGGTACCTTGATCAAGACAACCTTAGAGAAACCCTGAGGTCTGGGATTCAAACCAACAACCTTCCAACCTTCCAATCCTGCGACCTAGTGCTTAAACCCTCCCTACCCCTGAAGAGGACTTAAGGAAAGGAGCTGGTCTAAGAGAGTTGAGGCGGTGCTGAAGAATAATGGTGGTGGTGGTGGTGAATATGGACTTTAAAGCTGGTTAGAATGAAACTCTCTTTGTGTTTAGACTGGAGTTACATGTGTTTGTACACAAATCACTGAACCTACTGTCTCACTTTCACACAGAACAGAAAGAAATGACTTCCAAGACTTTCAGGGCTGTTTAAGGCCCACAGTGGGGACTCAGAGAGAAGGCCTGATGTCACTCCACAGGGCACATCCCGACTGAAACGGGCTGAGGGAGTCAGACGGCTTAGGCTAAGTGTGATGCTAATGATGGTCGCTAATGGAGCCTGACAGCACAATCTGGTCTGCATTGTTGTCCCACCGGAGGTTGTGTTGCTCGGCCTGGGTCGGGAGGCTTGTGAGGGACAGTGGAGGTGGATTTGGAGCAGATCCCAGCTGATCCGCAGGCGAGGATTAGCTTAATTAACGCTCCAGTCAACAGCAACTGTCAGAAACCGACCGTCCGATCATGTGGGCTTAGTTCTCGGCGGGTCCCAGCGGCACAGGGCGAGGGATATTAAAGGGACGTAATTGGACATGACTGCTGGCTTTTGTGTGGTTTTCGTATGTGTGTCAGCTGGAGCCGACAGCGGACGGCCCCTCTCTCCATGTTAATGACCTCGTCAAATACATGCATTCCGCATTTTATTGTCTTCCGGCTCTTGAGGGTGATGCATGTAGAGCAGGACCGGCCGTGAAACTAGAAGCTGATTGAGCGCCGTTGACATGCAGAACGAGCCAATTACAGTCTAATGAAATCAGTCAATTAATGTTACCTGATCAACTAATTACACTCAGAGGTCACACACCTGAATCAGAGGGCGTCAGTGTGCTGGCTTTTCTCTGACCAGGTGAATAAATAGTTTATAATTAACAGGCTCATGTCCTACATTTAGTCTTGTTTTTGTTTAACTTGCGTTCTACACTCTATGCTCTGTGGTTTTATAAAATAGAATTCATTTCTACACAAGTGCATTTCAGTCCTTCATGCTGCCTGAGCTGAAAGGGTTTGAATTCAGAATGGATTATTTTTACTTGGACTGTTTATTTATGACAATGTTGACTTCATTAAGAGATGAACTGAACCCATTTGTGAATCTAGTCTAAACTGGCTAGAAATGTCAATCATTTAACAAAAATTACAGTTTAATTATTTACATTTTTATTGTTGTTTTTGTGTCCGTTCAGCTGAAATCAAGAATAGAAAGTATATTTAAAGGTAAAACGTCTTGAACAGTCTGGATTAGCTCACCTGGTCTTAATGGAAATAGAATCTGTAGATATTTTATATTTTATATACTGTAGATATTATATTTAATGGAAATTATATTGGATTTAATAATGAAAATGAAAATATTAATCAAAGGAAATTTAAATCAAGACTGAATTAAGGGACCTCCTGAAACTGCATTTGAAAAGGGCTTAACGTCCCCACTCGCTCACTGTAGGACTTTGTTGGGTCTTATTTGGCATGTTTGGGGAACGAGGTTGAGCGGCTGAGTTTTGGTAAGTGCTGAATCGCCCACTCTTTTGGAATCCGAGCAATTTCAGTGCAGAACCCCCATCTCTGGAGAAGTTTTTTTCCAAAGTAGCTCAAACTGAGATCCCGGCCCAGGCAGCGTCCCACAGGCAGGTTTAGTGTCGGTGAAGCTCAGATGGGCTTTGCAGCCCAAATTCCATCAGCTAAGCTCAGCTCAGACCTGCTTTGGCCGTCCCTCCTGCCAGGCCTTCCAAAACAATGTTCTCATTAAATGAGCAAACAGATTAACACGTGCTTCCACACTGGGGGGGGTTCGGCCCCTCACAGCTCCCAGCAGGTTCAGCTAATCACCTCTCACTGAGTCAAAACATCTGGACATACAGTACACACAGGGCGGCTTTCACTTTCAGACCCTGTGTGTGTGTGTGTGTGTGTGTGTGGGTGTGGGTGTGTGTGTGTGTGTGTGTGTGTGTGTGTCTGTGTGTGTGTGTGTGTGTGTGTGTGTGTGTGTGGGTGTGTGTGTGTGTGTGTGTGTGTGGGTGTGTGTGTGTTTGCCGTCTGAATGAATGAATGTATCAGGACCTTATTATTGCTGTCATTATAAAGCCTCGTATCTCTTACATGTGGATTCTCCATCTGTCTGTCTGTCTATCTGTCAGTCTGTCTTCTGTAAATACACTGTATAGACAGATAGATATGCTGTAGATATTCTGAATAAATGAATGAGAATAGAGATGAAGAGATTAACTAAAAATAGACAAAACATCAAAACACAATAATTTATTATTTATTTTAGATAAAGGAAGCATAGGCTATGTTAGAATATTTGGTTAATATAATATATTTCATGCAATAATGTTATTTTACAATGCAATGCAATTTTAAAACAAAAAGAGTGATTTTAGCAAAATTTAAAAAAATGTCTAAACTTTTGCACATTGCTGTGTAAAGCTTACTTTAAAACTGGCCAAGCACATGAGAAAAATGGGGGATTTATTTAAAGTATTAGGCAGAAACGTTTTGAATCGAAATCTCTTTCTACATTTATTTTGAACACAAAGGAAAAACGCCTGATTTCATGTTTAAATGTAGAAGCTTTAAGTTTGAATGAATGATCTGCTGTGTCTGACTTTCCCAGGAGAAAGATGGACCGAAACACTTTTTTTTCTATTAAAAGTGATAATTAGTGAAAGCCTCTTAGCCGATATGTGTGTTTGGTTTAGTTCTTCTGCATCACTTGTGTTTGCTGCTTGTGTTTGCTCTTTAAATCTCTCCATTGTCGCGACTCCAGATGATCATAATGACGTCTTTGAAGCTCCGATGTTCTGTGTGCTGAAGCTTTGTACCCATCACAACCCCTTATCTCCCAACACGCTTTCCTCCGCTTTTCTTTCCCACACCGGCGTGACCATTTTCTAAAAACCAGGCCAGGTTTCTTACAAATCTTTCATTGTAAACACACACACACACACACACACACACACACACACACACACACACACACACACACACACACACACAGGGGGCAGACATATTCAGCACCCGGGAGCAGTGATTGGGACAGTACCTTGATCAAGGGAACCTCAGGGCATCCTACTGATCTGGGATTCGAATCCACCACCTTCCGATCCGGGGCCTCGTCCCTAAACACTGGAACACTGTGAACCGTTCTACCTGTCACACCAGGAAATAAAATATCGAAAGTTAACAGAAAAACACAGAAATTTACAGCTAATATCAGCCATTTGTACAGCCATACAGTACGACAATCAATGTTGGACCAAAGAAATCTTATTTTCTGTGAAGGTCAAGATCTCCTGTTGTTTAATAACCAGCAGTAAGGTTTACAGTTTGACAGCGAACGTCAGAGAAGAATCATGAAAAGTGGTGATCCGAGGAAAATGATCAAACTGTGAAAGAACAGGGTGCCATTAATTCAGACAACACTGAAAATTCATCAAAACACAGAGAGAAATGAGGCTCATTTTTTTTCATGGACCAACAGAAACAACAGATGCGATGAAGCCTAGTCTGGACCAGGGGGAGGGTTTGGCTCTGTCCTCTCCAGCTCCATATGAGACTCTCCCTGTCATTAGGCAGCTCTAGATAGAGCACCCCCTGAATGATGTAAGAGTAATTTCAGTAAATTGTTGAAAAATGTAAGCATTAGTGTATCAGAATGAAAGTAGGCCCTTAAAAGTAGTGAGGATGTTTCAGCTTTTACAACAAACACTCAATTATTTTGTCCAGTCTAAAGTATGAAAGCTAGAAAGTCTGTTCACTGGAGTGAGCGGGACGCTCCGTCCTTGCGAAGATTCTCCACACAAGCTCAGATCTGATGGATAATCAGTAAGAAACTGGCAGCAGCGTGAAGGCAAAGTTAAAGTTCAGATCTGTTAGGCCTCTCATCACGAGGCCTGTTATAGATGGTAGGGAAGAAAAAGAAGAAGAAGAAGAGACGGGCGAGGCCCTCCCAGCAAGACTTGTTCCGTTCAGCTTTGAGAACCTCATTAAGATGATCCGGAACGGCTCAGATTGTGGCCTGAAAGGAGGATCATACCGGACCCACCACAGCACAGAGAAACCTCCCTGCAGATGAGCAAACACTGCTACAAATGGCCCGAGCGAACAGAACAATGCTGCTGTGAATGGAGCCAAATTAGCTGGAGGCTAACGACAATTTGCCAACACCTGTATCAGTGTGCTGGCACGGCAGGGAGCCGGGCAGGACAAGCTGTAATCCGTATAAACCCGTCGGGGTCCGTCCCACCAAAGGCGTATTTGCATATTCCCAATTTATGTCTCGATAAGGAAGAACCTGGCTGCAGAAGGTTTGCAAGGATTGAAGCTCATGACATTCCTCCACTCCCTCTCCTGCTGCCTGGGTGGCTGGGTGATTATCCCTGGTCGATGTTAGCGAGTGTGAGGGCTCTGTATGTGTAAGGGATTAGCGGGCATTATCACCGGCGTGAGCTACAACATTCCCTCGCCCCTACAATCGAGCCTAATTTGAGGGGCGGAGAAGATTGGGAAGCCATTAGTCCGGGCTGTGTTTGCTCAGGAGTTCTGGTGTCTCTCCACACTCTCTGTTCTGCCTCTCCTTTTGTGAAGGAGACGTGGAGGAGAGGAAGAATGGAAGGGACAGGGTGGACCTTGTGTGCTCACCAATCTAATCTTATTCCCGAACAAAACAAACGGATCAAAGATAAAGATGTAGAGTCTCGAGTGCCGGCCGAGGGGAATTCACATCAGAGCCAGCGGGCAAAATCCAAAGATTCTGGAGGGGGGACTTCTTTTCTTTGCCTTCAGAAGATGCAGATCTTCACTCTCACGCCTAGAGGACGGCTTCATCGGGCTGCCAGGGGGAGAAATCTCACTCCTCTACCTCCAAGACTTCCAAGAAGTCCATTTATCATCACCTATGAGACCTTTTTTCAGAAATATCTGCTCCAGCTCTGCGTCGTGTCCCCCGGGTTTAAAAACAAGTCATTCACTGAAGAGCACAACCTCACTTTACATTTATTACTTATTACTTTAAATTGTGCAGAATTTAATGCCATTTTTCCTTTGAAGTAACTCCTTCTCTCTCTCGCTGCTTCTGTACAACCTTCTGTTCCAGACGTGCCTCTCATCTGGGGTCTATTTATGTTGCTACACCAAATTGACAGAAATGCCGAACTAAATCTCCCGCAGTAAACTGTTTAGAAGGCTGAATATTGTGTTTATTGGAATTGTTACATCTTCTGTTTCTTGTACTTTCTCTTTAGTCGTTGCTCTTTGATGTTGTCTTCATCTCCGTGTTTAATTGTTGCTGATAACAATAACCAGCCACTTTATACAGAATTTTATTCCCGTATATAATGTTGCTTTCCTCTCGTCCTATGAATGACATTTCTTTCACGTTACCTTAGCGATGTGCTTCGTGTGTACAGCCTTTATTGGTTTGAAGTTTTTGAATATGTCTACAGAGTGGAGTTTGGACCCTTGATGTCCTTTTTAAATGACTGAACTGACAGTTAAGCAGGCTTTGACTTCAAGATTCAACATTTATTGTCATGTGTACACTGTGCAGGGACGTGTACAATCAAATTCTTACTCGATTACCTTCTCACGGACCGTCTTTTTAAAGTTCTCACACGTTTGGTGAAACCCTGGACCACAGTTGGAAGACAGTGCGAATAAAACGAAGCATTTAATGGACTTGGCGTGGAGGCCGTGCAGCTGCAGGAAGCTGTGAGAACACTGTTCTCCGTCAGTCAATGCAGGTTTGTTCTAGGAACTCTGGGTGATGAAGAACATTTTCAGTGGAACTGTATGGATGCAGACGAAGCCAGTGAGTCAGAGGAAAGTATCAGACCATGTGATGGAGGACTGAACACCAATTAGCCGCAACAATAAAACCACTGCAGGAGAAAATGAATGTGGGTGCAGGTTTTCCTGTTGGGGGGGTCAGGCAGTAAGTGAACAGTCGGTTCTTCAAGTTGATGCTGGAAGTCACTGGATGAACGTGAGGATCTGAGGAACAAACTGTGGGATGAACTGGTTCAGAATGTCTCCAACATGGCAGGTCTTGTGGGATGTTCCTGGTCTGACCAAGTAAAAGGAAGTGGTTAGAGGAAGGAGAACCGGCATGATCAAGGGTGCTAAAGGCTCCTGACTTGTTCGACATAAGATCTGCAGCACAAAGTTCTGCTGGTTCTGACAGAAAGGTCCGAACAATATTATGATATAATAGAACAATATTAGGCAGGAGGTTTTAATGTTGTGGCTGATTTGGGAGGGACTTTTAGTGAGTGCCTCTGAAAAATATTTCAGAAATACTATTCGTGGTCAATCTCAGCTTCACTGCTTTTATTTAAAACCAAACAAATGCTTTAAATGAAAGAAAGTAAAAAAAAAAACATGAATCAACAGCAATTTAGCATCATCTAATCCTCAGATGCCTCCAATCAGTGTTTCATTTGATTTTAGCCATCTTTTATTTTTTTAACTATATATATATCGATCATTATTTTTTTGTTTTAAGCTTTAATTATTTTAATTTCACTGGTATTTTTACTTTTATTTCATTGATCAGTTATTTTTTGGATTACTTGTCCATTTTTCTGTGTTTATTCTTGCTTGTCTTTTTTTGGGATGTCTGATTGCAATTAGTTTTATTCTTACAGTGTAATCTGTCTTTTTATGGATACAATCAGACTTATTTTACATTCTGATCATTAATATTTTAGTCCCAGTTTGTTTCTGTAAATTCTTGGTTCTTTAATGATCCTCACTGAGAGCTGTGTTCAAGAAAACACTGAAAACAGAAATGAAATGATCAACATAATTTAATACTCCGATCAGAGTCTGAGAACACACAGAGATCCTTTCACATTTTTAGCATATTAAGGTCAAGAGGAAGTGAAGGAATATTCATGTTTGACAACATTTTCAGTAAAATTGTGAAGTAATTAAGAAAAAAAGAAAAAAGCTTACAGGAGAAAAATCCCAGTTATGGAATTTTGGCTTTTGGCACCAAAGATATCCTTCATTTTTATGAGATCAAACAAATCAAGAACATTTCCTAATTTGGGGGAAAAAACAGAATTTTCCTCTTTCACCCGAAACTCAGTCCAGACGTTTTGGTGTTTGGGTGAAAAACAGAAACAGTTCTGTCTATAACTCATGCTAAAATGTTAGTCCTCAAACTAAGGACACCAGACATGTCCTCAGTCTCAGTCCTCCGTCTGGACTGAGACGACTCGGCCCACTTTCCAGAACCCAGATCATGTGTCCTTTCTTCTCATTCCATCCTTCCATCCTTTCATCCTTCTATCCTTCCCTCACCCAAACCATATCCAGCTCTTTCCGTCTTTCCAACCTGCTCATGTCTCGTATAATGGGGACATCATTCTCCCCATTAACTCTGACCTGCTGCTACAGACCCGCCCCGACTTCATCCCCTGTCCTCTCGTCCCCTCCGTCCCCTGGGAGCTCTGAGCCGAGGAGTCCCGATACTGTCATTTAGCCCTGGTTTTGATTTTAAGTGAGACTCAGATCAGGTGTCAATGGCTTTTCCCACGAGCTGTGACCCTGTCAGACACCCCGCTGTGCCAATTAGTGAGGAAACAGGACGACAGGAAAATACAGCGGACACATGCTGCCCAGACGCTAATGTCTAATCAGAGAGGGACTTATTGTCTCCGTCGTGGTTGGATTAAGTGGGTCCTTTTGGGGATAAATGTCCTGGGAGAGGTGGCTGTGTAACAAGAAAGCCATTTAAGAGAGAAGGGTGAGATCTGATTAAATATTAAACAAGCCGCAGGGGGAGGATGGTCAGGTGGGTCATTACTGAACTGAAGGAGGAGGATAAGGGCTTTTTGAACTTCATCCACACGAATAAAGTGAAAATACGTTTCAGATTGAAGGTCTGTTGAGAAAGTGCTCATTATTAACAGCACCCACAGGTTTAAAGGCTTAAATCTCATTTTGAAAAAAAAACACTTGCTGTCAAGTATAAGACTCTGAAACTGATTCTCCACCGGATTTAACCCTTTAAAGGACACCATGACTCATCACACACACACTCACACACACACTCACACACACACTCACACACTCACACACACACACACACACACACTCACACACACTCACACACACACACACACACACACTCACACACACACACACACACACACACACACACACACACACACACACTCATCACACACACACACACACTCACACACACACACTCACACTTCTCTCTCCCAGTCACTCTTCTGATCCGGCTTTTATTGATCGCTTCATTTGCTTCCTGATGGCCGTTCCATCTTTGCTGTCATCTTCCATTGAGCGGTGCAGTTTGGGCGGAGGGGACGGTAGAAAGAAGGAAAGGAGGGCGAGGACAGTTCTTAAAGGGGGGTCACCGTCTGTCGCGCTGTCATGGTCTGTGTGTGTGTGTGTGTGTGTGTGTGTGTATCTGACAAATAGGCAAAGCAGGTGGTGTGACTAAATGCAGACTGGTGGGACGGGGCGGTGTTTTATTTTATAGACGTGTTTGTGTGTGTGTGTGTGTGTGTGTGTGTGTGTGTGTGTCTTTTGTTTTTTCATGGCAAAAGAAAACTTAAAATATACAATATATATATATTTTACTTTTTATGTGGGGTTTTTGATTTTTATATATATTTATATTTTGTGTGTTTGTGTGTGTGTGTGTGTGTTTGTGTGCGTGTGTGTGTGTGTGTGTGTGTGTGTGAGTGTGTGTTGATGAGCTATGGGATGGCACTGTGAACTCTCTCTCTTCAGAACAGAAAACACTCCCACCCAACTGTTTGGCATTCAGCGCTCAGCCTCTTTTCTTTCTTCCTCCTTCTCTTTCTCTTTCTTTTTTATAAAGCATTGTTAACAAAACAGTTTACCAGGCCTGGACTGGTACATTATCCCGCGGGCCTCTGGAGAGGGTGATTTAGGCAAATTCATTCAGAGGGGTGTGGCCCAGGCCTCTTTACAAAGCGCCACATGGGTCAAAGCTGGAGCTCCTGTTTATTCCCTTTAAACAGCCTCCATACATTAAACAGCAATTACCCCTCTCTCTCCGGCCGAGAGAGACACGGGGACACCGGACGCTGTGATCTCTCTGCATATGCATGCAGAGCCCATGCTAATGGCCCCACGTTATGGCTAATGAAAGGATCACTTGACTTTCATAAAGGCTAGAGGTGGCCAATGTCCCATAATGTCCAAATCTATGGTTTTACGCTTTAATTCAATATATGGATTTATGGCTAAATGGGCCGAGACGAGCTGGGCAGAAAAAAAGCACCGCTGCTCCGAGAATGAGAAAAGACTGAGCTTTAAAAGTATTAAAAAAGTAAAACTGGAGATATAAAAAATGGCTGCACACAAGTTAAATACCTTGGAAAAAAAGACCAATTTCTTTTAACATTTTTAGATTTTTAACATTAAATGTGAATTCCAGTCACTTCATTAAACATTTAGATGTGAACAGACCGGGTTCTGTGTGACAAAGAACCGTCCCCGGTGTGAGTGAACGGAACACGACGCCTGAACGTTCCTCACAGACATGAGCTGGTGTGGAGACGCTGTCTGGTGTCTGAGACGGTGTTTTAGTTCTGAGAAGATTCTGGACTAAAACTGAACCCGTTCATGGTGGAGGGACACGAAGAACAGAGATTTAGTTCAGATGGACTATTTTACCATCATCACCGTCCC
>CM029380.1:192777-210661 GCA_017165825.1 Hepsetus odoe | reverse complement strand
GATAGATAGATAGATAGATAGATAGATAGATAGATAGATAGATAGATGGATAGATAGACAGATAGATAGATAGATAGATAGATAGATAGACAGATAGACAGATAGATAGATAGATAGACAGATAGACAGATAGATAGATAGATAGATAGATAGATAGATAGATAGATAGATAGATAGGTAGATAGATAGATAGATAGATAGATAGATAGATAGATAGATAGACAGACAGATAGATAGATAGATAGATAGATAGATAGACAGATAGATAGACAGATAGATAGATAGATAGATAGATAGATAGGTAGATAGATAGATAGATAGATAGATAGATAGATAGATAGATAGACAGATAGATAGATAGATAGACAGATAGACAGATAGATAGATAGACAGACAGATAGATAGATAGATAGATAGATAGATAGATAGACAGATAGATAGACAGATAGATAGATAGATAGACAGATAGACAGATAGATAGATAGACAGATAGATAGATAGATAGATAGATAGATAGATAGATAGATAGATAGACAGATAGATAGATAGATAGATAGATAGATAGATAGATGGATAGATAGATAGATAGATAGACAGATAGATAGATAGATAGATAGATAGATAGATAGATAGATAGATAGATAGATAGATATTTTGCAGAACTTTGTTGGGCACAGTTTCTATATTTACAGTAGATTTATGTTAATTTCCATATAATTAGAATATATTAATATTTAAATTAGATCTGTAAAACATAGTTTATAAAGAAATTAAAAATTTAAATGAACCTTTTTATTTTCTCCTCAAATATCCATACTCCTGATTTCAATTCAATTCAATTCAATTTATTCTTGTATAGCGCCTTTTACAACACAGTTGCCCCAAGGCTCTTTACACTGATTTATGATCTGAAAGATGATCTGATGGTGAAATGTTTTTGGATTTAAGGTGGAACCTGAAGTGTCCTAAAGGTGTCTGAGCAGAGATACACGCCGTGTGGCCTGACTGCGCATGCGTAATGGGCGGGTTGTTTTAAACGTGTAAAGCGTGTAAGGTGTGTGTGTGTGTGTGTGAGCGCGCGCGGGTATGTGAGGGGGATAATATGATGGAAATGTGTCTTTAATGGGTTTAATGAAAGAAGAGCAGATGTTTTTACTCTTTATCCCACTGAAGAAGCAGATCTCACTGATTGGTCTCGCTCATGAAAATAAAGGCGCGAGGCATGTTTTCCCTCCAACCATCTGCTGCCCACAAAGAGAGGATTTACACACACACACACACACACACACACACACACACACACACACACACACAGCGGAGCTGTTAAAATAAAATACAACAATATAGGTAAGAGGAAGTGCACGCGCGTTTTTTGAACATCAAAGGAAAAAACTGCTTTTATAAACACAATATAACAACAGTAATAATAATAATATAAAATATGAAATTATTATTATTAAATAATTATTGAATAATTCTTATTCTAATTATAACAATAACAATAATAACAACAATGATAACAAAATCTTTATTAGTATTATTATTATCATCATTATTATTATTATTATTATAATTATTATTATTAATAATGTTAGCGGCATAAAATAAATAACGATAACAATAACAGTATAATAATAATAATAATAATGGCAATTAAATAGTACAATTAATCCTTTTTATTATTATTTCTCCTAAAGCTGGATTTTTTACAAAAACATTTATCTTGTTTAAAAAAACTCGTCAAAAATAAAATAATCAGTAAAACAAACAATAAACAACTCTGTTAAATAAACAAGACAAATCTTCAAACAAATAATTAACGAGCCAGTAAAATAAATCTTAAAATAAAGCGGTTCTGTTTCCTGATAAAAAACACTCAGGAAGGGATCCCGAGCAGACACGGTAGAGATACGAGGTATTACTCCTCCGTGGCGTTTTATGGTGTAATCACTGAAATATTATAATGTCAATTTGATCAATTTTGGTTTAAATCTGAGAGTTGAGGTGTTTTGGATTTGTGGGTTGTAAGGAGACACATTTTTGGAAGGTTCTAGATAAAGGACGGTTCTTATCCAGCAGGGTCACAGAAAGAACCATTTAGTATTTTTATCTTTAAAATTTACATTTTGATCCACAAACCAATACAAATATAACAACTAATCATACAATGCGATGAGAGCCGTTAAAAGAAAGAGAAGTGATCTGTTCATTTACTGCTAGAAATAAAAAACGGACTTTTTGTTGTTTTGTTTGAATTCATAATGACGTGTTAGTTACAATCCGCCCCCAAATTACCATCTTAAAAATAAAAATCACAAAAAAACCTTTGAATTTTATTAACAAGAATTAAATAGTGAACAAAACACCATTAATAATCATAATACTACTACTCATAATAATCATCGTCATCATTATTGTATTATTATTGTCGTTATATTAATACTTATAATAGTAATAATCACTATTGATCAGATTATTATGATTGAGTGTTAAAGGGGGCGTTCTGGTTAATCTGTACTACACGCCCCAAGACCAAATGCAAATATAGCCCCACCCCCGTTTTCCTCCGCCGCCCAATCAGCCGCGGACCGCCGGCGGACCAATCCGGAGCGCGCGAGCGCACTATAAGAAGAGCAGGTCCTCGCGCCGTGCCCTTGTCTCAGCGCGCGCCGCTCCTGTCCCGTTTGATGACGATGATGATGATGATGATGATGAAGACCCCGCCCCCTCCTCTACCCGCGCCTCCCCCGCGCAGATCCGGTTTCCGCGTGGAGGAGCTGCTGCTCCCTCGGGCCCCGCCCACACCCCCAGCGTTCACCAAGACCCACCAATCAGCGCCCGAGGAGCTGAAATTCGGGGTCAGGGCCATCCTCGCGCACACACCTAGGACAGGTAAGACACCTGTAATGACCAAATAAGGACTAATGCTGTGCGTTTGTAAAATCAGTAATGTATCTTTGCTATTACTCGGTAATAACGGTGTAATAAAGCTTTTAGAGTCATAACGATTTAATAGCTATAGAGCATTACTAACAGTTAATAACATTTTATTACAGCGTAATAAGATTTATAAGAGTGTAATAAGACCCGGATGGTGTCCTTTACTTTATAAACCCCTGATCAGTGTTATAACCTCTCTAAGAAGGTCCTGTAATGAACTGTCCTGTGTGTGCCGTGGGGGACTGTCCCGTTATAAAAGTGTGTATTTAGACTAGCGTGGTGTTCTATTTATATTTACCTGTGCGTTTATATCTACCTGTGTGTGTGTGTGTGTGTGTCCTGTAGCTCCCTGCCCCCCCACCATGTGCTCTTTCCACCCCAAAGCCTTTCCTGCTCCCTGTTTTGACGGATCCTTCTACCCGTTCATTCGCTCCGCTTATTTCCCCGGTGAGTCTCAAACTCGGTTATTCTCCCGTAATTCAGGATCTAGTTTTATTTCTGCACGGCCTACATTCAGCAGAGTTTATTCTCCACACACAGCTCTGATATTCCTCCAGATCTTTATTAAAGTTCAAACGGTTCAAAAGGGATTAACATTAAACAGAGAATAAAGAAAAATAAATCTAGAGCAAATACTGTCCTGATAAGTAGGCATTAAGGTTCAATCAAGAGTAAAAATATAATCCTGAAAAATACACTTGAATCTAAATCTGCAGTAAAGTAGTAAAACTGAATCTAGTCGTCTTTTAGAACATTTTTAAAATTAGTTTTACTTTCACAGCATCTGGTTTGTAGTTTGTGTTTCATTTTATGCAAGTTTAGAATCATTTTTTTTAGGGTTTTTTGATTGATTTTGGTAACTGAAGCAGGCAGTTCATTTAAAGCAGTGTGTGTGTGTGTGTGTGTGTGTGTGTGTGTGTGTGTGTGTGAATTGTTATAAAGCTCATTGCACGCTTATTAACCCTCCAAACAAGCCCTGCTAATTTCAGCAAGAATACTGCTTTATATCCATGAACCTGCACCAATTACACCATGACCAAACCACCCACACACACACACACACACACACACGCTCACTCACACACACACACACACACACACTCACACCCTGGAAACTGTGACTTTTAGCAGGGGTGTGTATCAGTCATGCACTAATTTCTCTATTCGCATCCACTGATTTGGTTCAGTACTTCACCAAGACCACATGGTGTGTGTGTGTGTGTGTGAGTGTGTGTGTGTGTGAGTGAGTGTGTGTGTGTGTAGGTGGATAATATCAGCAGGTTAAACAACTTCATGGTAAAAAATAAACCCGGTAAAGCACTTTAACTGTTTAAAGAAGATTAAAGGACATTCAAATGAAAACAGCTCTGGACTCATACGCACTGCCGTCGTCTTCTGCGCTGTTTATGTTCTTTAAGATTCCAGGAAAAAGTGGAGCAAACTGATCCACTGAAATCTCCCACAAAGCTGAATCTGATTGACCAGAAAAAAGGACATTTTCTACATTTATATCTTGGACATTTATATCTCTAAATAAAGTCATTTTCTACACATGAATTCGCCGTCAGATTTTCACTGTGTGTTGTCTGGCACTTTAAGATACACGTGGTGTATAAACAAATCAAGAGTGTATTAATGCTCTGTATTTACACTGTATTTATGTTATTTGTGTTTATATATTTAAATTTATTTACTGTTTATGCCCTCAGCATCCTGTTTGCAAAGAGGCCACATTTTAGATCTTGTTTTTTTTTTTTTTTTGCCGCATCAATAGAACTGGTATATTGTGCTCCCTGTGCAGGGCGTCTTCTCATTGTGTCTCCAAACGTCTTTCAAACGCGTCCCTTGAGCAAAGTTTGGCTGCGGGACTGCACTGGGACACAGAGGGTCGAGTTAGAGCATCATATTTTTGGTACAGTGCAGCTGATGGCTGGAGGACGGGAGTGTTTTCTGTGCGCACACTTTAGTGAAGCTCTTTTCCACGCTGGGAGTGGAGCTGAAGAAAAGGCCTTTTCTGCTCCGAGCCGCATTCAGTCCCAAATAATAAAGTTGCGACTCTTTTCACACTGGCTGTGCTCAATAGGCTCAATGGCTTTTCGTGTTCATTTAATGAAAATGATTGGAGGGCAGGAGGGGAAGGGAGAGAAGAGAAAAGCCCGGGCCCCTGGTCATTGAGTATTCAGGCATGCAGTTGTGTTTAGTTTGAAAGTGTAAATCTCCCTTTGTGGCTGTAATATATGGCTTTAGCGGCCCGTCCGCAGTCTTTTCTCCGCCAGTTCATTACTGCACAATTAGAGTTCACGCTGTATTAACTGGTGTGTGTGCTGCGGCCGAGGCCTCCTTTCCATCCCGATGCAGCCGGTGTGCTAATTAGTCACCTCGTGCCATTTCACTCCAGACCAGAGCAGACATTTTAGACTGAATAAATCCAGCAGGACCAGACTGACGCTGAAGAAAAGCCTCACAAACTGCTCTGCATTCTTCCACAGAGCGGGAACACCAGCACCTCCTTTAGGCCTTTGGTAGCGCAACGTTAACTTTTAGCCCCCTTGATAACAACACCTCCCTCGCCCTTATGTGTGGGAATCGCTTTTTGTCTGACCGCTCGTTCCCGGTGTCTCCACAGCCTCCTCGTCCGTGGTGCCCATTCCCGGGACCTTCTCATGGCCCTTGGCCTCCAGAGGGAAGCCCCGGAGGGGGATGCTCCGCAGGGCCGTCTTCTCGGACGTCCAGCGCAAAGCTCTGGAGAAAATGTTCCAGAAACAGAAATACATCAGCAAACCAGACAGGAAAAAGCTCGCCGGCAAACTAGGCCTGAAAGACTCCCAGGTAAATACGACTGCCTTTCATGCACTGGTTGCTTCCTGTGACTCTCCTTATTGGATGTGCAGTCCTGAATATTCAGTGTGTGTTGCAAGAATGTGCAAAATCCTGTCAGTGAGCCTCTGTGTAAAATTCACCCCGCGACCCTTTAATCTACCTTTACGCACTTCCAAACACATCTACAGGTTTTTAAAGACATTCTGAATACCTTTCACATGGCAAAATGTTTTTACACACTTCTAAATTCTTTTACATTCTTCTAAACACTTTCATATGAATACATGTTCACCGCCCACAATAAAGATGCCTAGAACCTTTTACACAGTGCTACATAATTCCCTTTTATTAGGATTAACATTTACTGCTGCCGAGCCTTAAACACATACAAGGCTGCAATTCTGAATTTAAATCTCCATTCATTCGATTTTGAAAATAAGCTTAAAGATAAAACGAGCAAAAAGAGTGAAACACTCTGAAACACTCTTCCACCGTTTTGGTCAAATATTGATCAGATCAGCACAAACCGGCTCAGTGCTGTTTTTCTGGTCAGCATGGGCCAAAATCACCGTCAGTCTGAATTCCTGGACTGGGTCTTCACATGAATAGACCAGTACATGAGTGAAGGTGTAAATGATCCTTTAAGTGCAGTGGAGTCCCTGAGTGGAGCTGAGTGGTTCTGACGGCCCTGTCGGTTCTGCAGGTAAAGATCTGGTTCCAGAACCGGAGGATGAAGTGGAGGAACTCAAAGGAGCGAGAGCTGCTGTCCGCCGGGGGCTGCCGGGAGCAGACTCTGCCCACCAAGACCAACCCGCACCCGGACCTCAGCGACGTGGGCAAGAAGTCTTCAGAGGACGAGGAGGAGGAGACCGGCGTCACGTCTCCGTCTCCTGTCGAGAAACACTCAGACTTTTCTGCATCAGATGATGAGATCCTGGTCACCTAGTAGCTCCTTTGAGGCTTTAAGGACGTGTCTGTGGACAAAAAGCACATCTAAACACACAGTCGGGACTGGAGCCGCAACCTGGACTGTCCCTCTGTCTCCTTTCTACACTTGTAGTGCTCCTGTCTCTGATATCATGTCCATTTTTCTCAAACCTCCCTCAGATTTAAACTTTTATCCTTTCGTGGCTTTGACATCACAACCAGCCCACTGTGTTCTGCAGGAGGGCAGGTTCTATTCAGATTTTAAAACATCTACGAAGTGAAAATCTACAAAATATTATTCTTATTTTACAAGTGGACATCTTTCTAGTGGTAGCTAATGTCTTTTTGGTGCTACCTTAAAACACTCAGCTTGGTTTCCATGGAGACCGTGGGAAGGAGAGGGGTGGTTGATATTAGAGTGACTTGAAAATCTGTTTGTGCAAATTCATAAAAATGCTCAGATTCAATGATGATATAAAATCTCTACTTTACTGGTTTTAATGTCAAATCCTCGTTAAAATCAGCAGTTATGATAAAAAATGAGTTTAAATCACTCAACTTCACTACATTCACGGCAGTAATGTAAAACGAACGGGACGCAGCCCGTCCACGTTCCCATGAAGGTTTCCTCCAGAGCTTGTTTGTACTTAGGCTTTACTCATTAGGAGATTTTCCACTTATTGCCATTTTTTGCTGTGTTGCACAGCGTTTTTTCGGAACTGTACAGTATTTTGTACAAATATTTTTGTACGGATATTTTATACCAAGAATATTGAGTTACACAGTTATATTTCACATAGATATTTTTATTAAAAGTTGTAGACTTATGTATAATTTATACGAATGTACCCTCGTGTGTCCTGTTGTATGCATATTTGTATGTTTACAATTTTTGTTTGTAAAAAAATGCAAATAAATTGTGAAATGAGTTAAACTTTTTATCTGATAATTGCTAAATAATTGTTGGTGGCAGAAGTAGGATTTTATATAGACAGATAGATAGACAGAAAGATTTTATATATATATATATATATATATATATATATTTATATATACACACACACAGCACTGTGTAAAAGTTTTAGTCAGGTGTGTAAAACGCTGTAAACAGACGCTTTCAGAAATGGAAGTGTTGATCATTTATTCTCATCAATCAACAAAATGCAGTGAATGAACAAAAGAGAATCTAAATCAGATCAATATTTGGTGTGACCACCCTTTGCCTTCAAAACAGCATCAGTTCTTCTAGCTCTTCTCCTCACTTTGCATTTTGTAAATTGATCAAAATAAACAATCATTATTGATATTTCTGAAAGCGTTCTGTTTACAGCGTTTTTCACACCTGCCTAAAACTTTTGCACAGTGCTGTATATACACACACACACACATCTACACAAATATCTGTTTATTCATTTAATATCTGTAGTGTGTATATATATAAACATATATCAAATGTATATGAACAATTCCTCACAGTAAGTCTAAAAATAAAAATAAATGTATAAAAATAAGAGCACTGAAAACGTCCAAATATTAATGACACTAAACCCGTCACACTTGTTTGTTTGTAATGTGCATCCTGAGCTGAATCTGTAAAACTCATAAAAGGTAATAAACCCACATTTTTTGGTAGAAAAGTTGTGGGTTTAAACTCGATGACAAGAAGATAGAGAAGGTGTACGAGTTCGTATTTTAATACCTTTATAAATATGCAGATTAAGAGCTGTGGAGCTTTAAAGTAAGAGCTTGTTGTTTCTCTGAGAAACATTTAGGCTGTTTGTACCTCAAAAAGTTTCCCTTCAGAATAAATAGCTTCATGGAGCCCAAATAAACGATTCATAAATAATTGTGAGTTTTATTTATTAAGGTAAATAATTTAAGACTGGTACAGTGATCATCAGTGTATCCTTGAGAGGCATCATCATCATCATCATCATCATCATCATCATCATCATCATCATCATCCTGTCAGAGATAATTAGGAGTGAACGCCTGTTTGGATAAAATAAAAGACACGAAATTCCCACTTTTCCAAGCACCGTTATAAACATGTTGTAAAAGGTTATTATTGAAAGGGGATTTGTTAATATATGTACACTGGTATCTTACACACAGCAAACCATGTACACACACATCGCAGATACACACTCAACAATCAGAGATCAAATCAAACACTTCCAGAACCTGCACTCGCGGGAAGAAATCATAGGCACATCTCCTAGATTTATTCACAGACTATATACACTCTGTACATTCATCATTTATAGATATAGATTTATACGTGCACGTAGGTTGGCAGTGCTGAAAGTTCCACACAGCTACAGTATTTGGCTTCCGTTTGAAATCCAGAACGATGTTGCATAGGCTCGACTTTAAACACCCAAAATAAACCACAACAAGGTGGAAGCAACGTGGACACAATATCGGAAACTCACAAATTACAGACGAAGGGTTCGAAACGAGAGGATCACACCCAACGTCCCGTCGGACCACGTTCAGAACCGAGCCGTGCCGGCGCAGTTCGAGCAGAAGCGGCAGGATTCGGAGCGGAGTGGCCGTTACACAGTAATCTTCCATCCTTCACATCTGAACGCAAAGTAAAGGCCCTGGAGGTCGATGAGGTATAAACTCAAAACCAAATAAATCCCCAACGCTCTCGCTCTCAGCAGCCTGTGCTTTTATTATGTAAAGCGTCCCACAGCACCAAAAGATACAGGGCCCAACTGAAGCGCCACTGCGCCCATATTGAACGGGACACGCTGAGATTTACACTCCTGGGCTGAAACTGATCTTTATGCATTAAGAGGCAGTTCAGGATATTTTTAGGAGAATTGCCCACTTCTGAATTTGAAACCGTTCAAATTCAATATCACACTCAGATGTTACACGTTGACCACTAAAAAATAATCACTAACACAAACCAACAGGAAGAGCTCCGCCCCCTGCGCAAGGAAGTTAGTAACTTATTTTAGTGAGAAAATCCCAATTAATGATCTTATCAGTCCCTTCAGTGCCAGTAATTGGTGTTTGAAATCTCATATCAGCACATTAACGTAGATCAGAATCTTCTAATCAGCCGAGCCCTGAAAGGAATCAGCGCAGCGTACAGAGCGCCGTGCTAACTGAGCGTCCCTGGTGCCAACGTTAAAGTGTACGATGTTAAGGTGATTAATTCCCTAAAACTGCAGCGGGAGGACGCAGCCCCTCCTCTTCCGCTATAACATGGTCACAAAGCCGCTATAAAAGCTGCTCCAGTCTGACAGGCTGAAGGAACAGCAGAGCCCTATAAGAGGAAGTTCCACCAGGACGCTCCCTCCAAATGAAAAGTTCAGTATAAAAGTAGTGCTTTTTGGGTTCAGGTTATAAAAACAGAGTAAGGCACTGGGGTCTATTCAGCACCAAAAAAAAAACAAAAAAAAAAACACAGCATGCCGGACCGGCAGGGACGTTGCACTGCTACAGCAAACGAGTTTGCAAAGGAGACCAGCCTGGGACACTTGTCTCAGAGTCAAATATTGAGCGCTGGTGCAAGAAGAAGCAGATCCAGGATAGATGAGGCCGTTTTCACTCAAATAAATTATGCGTCACTTTATTTTTAAACAGTCGAGGCCGTTTCGTGGACACAGGACAAGCGGAAAGTGTTCACACGTCTCCAGAAATCAGCCTCGCTCCCTTTGCATTGAAGATATGCAACGATGGCCAGCATCAGAATAAACCGTGTGTGTGTGTGTGTGTGTGTGTGTGTGCGTGTGTAAATTTGAATGCTGGTTTGTTCATATACTGTTATCCAGTCTTTTCTGGACGTGTCTCCGACCCAGCAGAAGGTGCAGCGTCCTCTGCAGCACCGTTTTCTCCATGAGTTTCTCTTATGAGGATTAAAGCGATAGTTTAGTGGAAATAAAAACATTTTCTGAAATGGGTTTTGTGCCAAACTATTGCTTTAAATTTGCAGGAAGAGAAAGGAAGAATGAAGGGATGAGGTAACGCTTCAGGAAAGTGTGCTTTCTTTCCTCTTCTCATGAGCTGAATTATGGGCGAGTTGTTTTTTTTCCTTTATTTTGGAAAAAGCCGAACGGGCTCCCAGCACCCGTTAAAAAAGAGAAGAGTGGCCTGAGCTGGAGGGAGAGAAAAAGTGTTTAATGAAGGAGGAAGGCAGAGTGGAGCATCATAGTGTGGACTCCAGTGAGGAGTCGAGGATGTCGTCATGGTGACCGTTGCTATTAGAGTCACTGTCATAGCTCTGAGGGCTGGAGCAGTTTGCTGCCTCTTTCAGCCGCATCAGCATGTTCATCTGCAGGGAGAGAGGAGAAGAGTGGCGCTTTTATGTGTGTGTGTGTGTGTGTGTGTGTGTGTGTGTGTGTTTATTTTAGTACATTTTGAGGGACAAAACTGTGTTTTTCTCACCAGTGGATCAGCATCACTGTCGCTCTGAGTGCTCGGTTTGCAGGCGCCCTCTCTGGAGGCGGAGTATCCATCGAACCCCACATCCTCTGGGCGGAGCTGCAGTAGAGCTGGCCAATCAGGGTGCATGGGGCTCGATCCCCATGGGAATGTCTCCATCACCCAACGAGCAGGGTCTTCCCATGGTGCTCTGCGGCCGTACAGCTAAGGGGACAGATGGACATGACTTTAAATAAACGAACGTTAAAAAACATCAAGTTTAAACCCGTTTATACCCTGACTTCTTATTTTCCATCTTATCCTTGTTCTCTGTTCCACCTTAAAGCGTATAGAGCACATGTTCTGACTCACTGTTCAGCAGCTTAGGATCTTGTTCCACCTTAAATGGTGGAGCTATGTTCTGACGTCCTATTCACCAGGTTCTTATGTTCAGTTCCTTCTTAAACAGCGCACTAGTTGTGTTCTGCCTTCATTCTTATTGTCTAGTCCCTGTCTCTGCTCGTACCTGCAGCCCTTCTCTGACGGCCTCCAACAGGTACGGGATGATGGAGTAGTTCCACAGGTCTGTGAACCAAACCCGAGAACCGTCCACGTCCATCGGGCAGGACAGGAACAGTCTCGGACCTGCAGGACACCAGGACATCATCAGATTATTCGAACAGTTTTAAAATCTTTAGTTCAGTCTCGAGTTAAGGGTGAACTAATGAGTTTAATCAGGAAAGGAGGAATTTTAATTGCTTATTTATTAATTGTTCAATTTGTGTAAATGAAGAATGTAATTTTAAACCGCTCTCAGCACGGCGCCACCTGCTGTCTACTTAAGGTTGCACAGGATTCTTCTTCCAGGCTGAAGGTCAGAGCCTGAAAACCCTTAATTTCTCTGTAGTGTTTAGGTTTGATCTGATGAAAATGACATTTAATTTTAAGAAATTTAAATAGAATTTTAAATTTTTTAATTGTCAAGTTTTATTTGTGGTAAAGCGACATTTTGTGTGTGTATTTTTTGTTTGCTACTTCAGTTATAGTTTATGCAAACACTACTACAATATATACTAATACAATAATAATACATGATAATATAATAATATTAATATTATTAATACATTTTGTTATTATTATTATTATTATCATTAATGTTATTTACTATTAAACTATTTATTATTAAAGAGGTGATTACTTTAAATCACTGTTATTATTGTTTGATGTGTATACATGTGTGCACATAATATTATTCATATCATAAAATAAATATAATAAAAGAGAAAAAAATAAACAACAGCAATAATTATAATTTTATAAAAAAAAACAAACTTGAAAATCAGTTACTAAAGTATCTCCAAAACAAACAAACAAAGGGTCAGTAAACCCTCTGATGCTGTGGATCCTCCACCCGTCCGGTGCGGGGCTGCTGCGATGTTTTTCTCACCAATGGTCACGTCGGACGAGCTGTGTGTTTCCAGGAAGCGGTTCAGGTGGAGCCAAACCCGCGGGATCCACTCGATGATCTTCGCCAGATCCAGACTGCGGCTCCGGCTGCTGATCTCCGTCTCAATCAGCTTCCGACGCAGGAACCGGCCCAGAAAACCCTTCACCGGTTCGGTGTGATTTACACACAGCACCCATCTGCATGCACACACACACACACACACACACTTCACTTTATAAAGGTCTCTGGTACCGCCCCTGAAAAAAACCCTAACCCTAACCCTAACACTAACCCTAACCCTAACCCTAACCCTAACCCTAACCCTAACCCTAACACTAACCCTAACACTAACCCTAACCCTAACCCTAACCCTAACACTAACCCTAACCCTAACACTAACCCTAAATAGAAAACTCTTACTAAGCGCATATTAATCAATAATGCATATAAAACAGATCATTATTTTACTATCAAACCATTTCTGATCATTTTGTCTTTTTTTGTAAATAAGACCCCATTTTATTCATGTTCTCTTATTATGATCTGAGTTTGGAACCACTAACAGTGAGCAGATGCCCCCTGGTGGTCATTCAGTGGTAGAACAGCTCTGAATGTGATTAACAGAGGAGGCCAGTCTCCCCAAACACACACACCCACACACACACACACACACACACACACACACGTCTGGAGGACACTATACCTGAAGTTATGGTGGAGCTGCAGGTTTGGAGACGAGGACGTGGCCTGATTCATGGTACCAATGATGTATGGACTGAAAACACCCATCAAGAAAAATATCAACATTAATTATCATTTCAAAAATCTGAAAAAAACAACAAATTATAAGAAAATAAAAACGGATAATAACGCATCAACAACAACAACTATGTTATTATGAGTGTGTGTGTGTGTGTGTCTCACCACTGCTGGTATTTGTAGCTGAGCAGGCCGTTGAATATCTCTCCGAGGGAGGTGAGGTGGTGCAGGTTATCCAGGATTAAAACCAGTGGAGCTTCGGTGTCGGTTCCTGCTGCGTTCTGCTCCACCACTGCAGATAAGTACTGTCTCAGCTCCTGCAGACGGGGGTAAATCAGAACCACACTCAGAACTCTGTTCTAACTCGCTGCATGTCTGCTCTGGTATCGGCTCTGACTCTGGTGCAGGATCAGATGGAGAGCAGGGGGCTCACCTTGCTGGACTTGTGGTCTACGTTGAAGGTGACGATGTTGGCGTCGCTGGGTGTTCGTCCCTCCAGCAGTACGGCGTGTTCGGCGAGCCGCTGGGCCAGGTGGGTTTTACCGGTTCCACTCGGGCCCGAAAGGATGAGGCGGCGGTGCTCCTGCAGCAGTGACACGTACCTCTGTAGAACCGGCCGTGGAATCAACGTCTCAAACACCAGAGCGTCTACTGAGTGAGAGCGCACACCTGGAGAAAACAGAAACACACACACACACCTTCATAAATCTTATTACAACAAAAGAGATAATTATGTGTGTGTGTGTGTGTGTGTGTGTGTGTGTGTGTACCTTTCAGAGAGATGTTGATTGTGTCGTTCTCTCCCACCAGGTATCCACAGGGAAGCAGTTCCGGCGTTTCGGTTGCGCTGGGCCGGTGGACGTCCCCGATGCGATATCCCTGCACACTGTCTGAGCCTAGTCCCAGCTGACTGACCGGATCTACATGTCTGATGTACTCCTGCAGTCCGGAGGACAAACAAACACTTCGACTTAAAGAGAACCTAAACTCAGTGTAGGAGGAGTGGACAGTCTCGGGAGGGGGGACAAACTCTCCTCAACTGCTGCTGTAAAATCGTCCACAAATTGCCGTCTAAATCTTCCATACAGATATACTGAGACTCCTCTAAAGTGGACTTACCTTAAAAAGCCGCTGGACCACTCCGTCCAGAACGTCCCACTTGGTTTTGCCACTGACGCCGATGCAGCCAATCAGGAAGTCCCGTTGCCTGCAGTCCTAAACCAGAACCAGAATCTCTGTTTAGCCCAGTGAGAGTTTCATACATAAAGAATTTGAGTAATAAAAGAATCAAAATATTATAAATAATTACAAAAATATATAAATGAAAAATGTATAGTAAACGTTATATTAAAAACAATGTACAAAATAATCCAAGTATCTTAAATATTAAAGGAGCATCTAAAATAAAAACATTATATTAAATAGAATAACAATTATTATAGAAAATAAACAAATCTTTTACAAATAAAGCAAAAAGCTACATAAAACTAAATATAATAAAAACAACTCTATAAAAAATAAAAATATAAATTCAAAGTTTTCTTTAAATTGAATTATTATAAACATTTTGGAATGCAAAATTTAATGGTTTCATTTAGTAATCAGGCAAAAAATAAGATAAAAGGACATTTTTTGTCCTTTTAAATGTTAAAGATTTTTCTACAGTGAACAACGCTCAGATGGAACAGATAATAAACGTATAAAATCAGGATTATTAAAGCACCCGTGTCTGACTGACCCCAGAACAGCCCTGAGTGTATTTATCAGACTGACCTCCCTCCAAGGCACGTCCTCCTGCAGACTGACCACGATCTTCACATGTCTGCCTTCTTTTCGGAAAGCGCCGTCTCCTCCTGCGTCGTCCAGCAGCATGTCTGAGACAAAGAGCAGCAGCATGTGAGAAATTCTCTTTAGAGATTCTTTATGTTCAGTCCTCGTTTCTTCTTCTCCTTCCCAGGGATAGACGAAGATTCTATCTCCCACAATCTGGAACGTGTCCGCTACAAAACTAAGGTGCAAAAATATGTTTGTGATGTCACAAGTATCCCCTTATTTACATATCTGCTGTTTAGCTCCGCCTGTTCCCACTGAAGGAGTGTTTGATTGCAGGCTGGTTCAGCAGAAGAAAGTTCAAGGCAGGTGATCAATACAGAACAATTCTAAACGCACCGTCTGTTTAATTCTGAGTGATGAAGAGAGATTGGAGGAGAGTGTAGGTTTAGGATTATTAATCTGGGACAGTCTTTAGTGAATAAAGGCAGACAAATGTTGCAAGTGTAACCTGGAGGAAAATAAAATGTGAAAAAGGAGGATACGGGCCCTTTAAGAAGCTTCAGGTTTGTATGAGATGAAACATCATGCTTTTCACACGCACACGCACACGCACACACACGCGCACGCACGCACACACACACACGCGCACATGCACACACACACACACACACATGCACACACACACGCGCACACACACACGCGCACATGCACACACACACACACACACACACATGCGCGCACACACACACGCGCACATACACACGCGCACATACACACGCGCACATACACACACACGCACACGCACCGAAGCTGGTGGACTCGGTGAGGTTGAGGCTGTGTTGGGACAGGCCGGCGGGAGGAGTGTGTGTGTGGGGGGGGTTCGCTCGGCCGCTCGACTGGGTCTCGTTCTTCAGACGATCGTTCTCCGCCTTCAGCTTCTCTATTTCCGTCTAATCAAACACACAAACACACACGTTGAAACGCTGTCCTCTGCAGAGACTCTTCCCCTCAGACCCCCCGCTTTACCTGCATGCGGTTCATGGCCTCTCTCAGCTGGTCCAGCTGGTGGGCGGAGCTTAGTGCCTCCAGTCGAATGTCTGTCAGCTTCATCTCCTTCTCACGGAGTTCACCGCGCAGCTGCATCACCGTCTCCGCCTCTCCATCCAAACAGTCCTGCAGCCTGTGGACAGAAAGACAGCTTACAACCCAGAACCTAGATCACAGGGTCCCAACCAAACCGACTGCTTCATTTACATTTGCGGCATTTAGACGCTCTTCTCCAGAGTGTCTCCATGTCCTGAGTACAGGGACAGTCCCCCCTGGAGACACTCAGGGATCAGGGTCTCAGGGACCCAGTGGTGGTAGTGCTGGAGGTGGGATTGAACCTGGGACCTCTTGAGCCACAGGTCCATAGACAAGTACCCCCCATACAGCAGAACCAAACACATACCTCTACACACACACACACACACACACACACACACACACACACACACACTGAATAATTCATACTGGATATGGAATAATTCACAGGAGACACCGAATCATTTGTACTGAATACTGATTAATGGGTATTGAACATCTTACAGTACATCATGAAAGATTCATAACTGATGATGATGAATAACTGAAAGAGTGCTGCGTACAGTGAGCTGGAGTGTGAGCTCCTGAGCAGCGGGGTGGACGTGGTGGAGCCGTTGTGGGTCAGCTTTGGGGAGGAGGGCAGGGAGTCGATCATTTCCTCGATGTCCGAGTGTGAGGAGGCAGATTTCGGGGACTTCTTCTTGGTGAAGGCCTGCTTAAAGGAGCTCCGCAGCTGAAAAAGAGAAAACAGAGAGTGAACGAGCAGAGAAACATAAAACTGAAGGAGACGAGAAGGGAGTGCTGGAGGAGCAAAAGGGTGAGCGGAGGGCTGGGAGGAAAAAGAAGAGGACAAAAAAAAAAACAATATGAAGAATATGACAGGATTTTGTATCCACTCAGCTTCTACCTTTTCACCTGCACATCACTCTCTGTGGCACTCTCTCAGACACCCAGTGGCCACTTTATCAGAAACACGCTCCCCGTTCTAACCCGATATCGAAACTGTTCTAAATAAGGTGGTCGCTGAGAGTAGTGCACAATCTGCCCTTCCGATCACAACCTCTTCTTTTCCTGCTTTTCTACTGTATTATCTCTATTTTGGGGCTTATCTGAGCTCTTTTTGAACTCAAACCTTTCTTTGACACCGAGGGTTCTACCATCCAGTGACAGACGTTCTCACAAGAACATAACGTGCATTTCATATTTTCTACGACCTGAAAATATTCAGTAAAAGCGTCTTTTTAACGTCTCTTTCTTTGAGTTCTACACCCGTTCAGATCAGCAGGTCTGTACTCTCTGGCTGTGACCGTGAACCTCCTGATGGGTTTGGGGAAGTTATCACCATCACTTGGTTCCACTGCAGAACCCAAAGATGTTCTGAGAGCTGAGAGTAAAACAGCAGACTGAAGTTTGCGGCCCGTTCTAAAGCCCTTAAACCTGAAGCGAAAGTGACTATTTGTTACACAACGAGCCACATCCAAACACACCCTCTGTATTTAACCTACACACACCGTCCAGCAGGGCACAGGCATATCCAGCACCCGGGGAGCAGTGATGGGGAAGGTACCTTGATCAAAGGAAACTCTGGGCAACCTGTTAGTCTGGGATCCAATTCCACGACATTCTGAACCCCAAGGCATCGTCCCTAAACGCCGCTGCCCCATGACCTGGGTCTTTTGAGCACCGCCCTCTAACCAAATAAGTGAACCGGTTGATAGAAGCAACGTCCCGTAGACAAATCAGAAATCAGGAAAA
>CM029380.1:177777-185277 GCA_017165825.1 Hepsetus odoe | reverse complement strand
CTTCTAACCTAACCTAGCATGTCCCTAACCTAACCCCTAACCTAACGTGTCTAACCTAACCTAACTATCTTTAACCTAACTTTAACCCTATCTTAACCTAACCTAACCCCAACCTTAACTAACCTAACCCAGCATAACCTAACCCCTGGCCTAACCTAACCTTTGCAGAACCGAGGCTCCAGGGACAGCCCTAACCCTTCCTAAAATAACTTTATCCTAGCCTAACCTAACCCAGCCCTAACACAACCTAACCCTATCCTAACCTAACCCTATCTTAACCCCTAACGCCCCAATATCAACCTAACCGGCCTGGCCTAACCTTTTAGAACCGAGGCTCCAGAGACAGCTAACCTAACCTAAAATGCTTACTATCTAACTAACGCCCTGGCAACCTAACCTAGCTAACCTATCACAACCTATCTAACCTAACCCAGCCTAACTATTTTACCTAACCTATCTTAGCCCTAACCTATCCTAGCCTAACCTAACCTATCCTAACCCCCAACCTAACCCTATCTAACCTAACCTATCTAACCCTAACCCTATCCTAACCCTAACCCTATCCTAACCCTAACCCTAAGACTTTCTTTTACAGACGAACGAGCAGCGCTTCAAAAGGGCTCAAATAATGTGGTGGTACAGAGCACACCCCTTTACACACTCTAGGGTTTACACACTCTAGGGCACTCATACACTCACTCTCACACACGCACTCATATACACACACTCACACACGCACTCATACACACTCACTCATACACACTCACACACGCACTCATACACACACACACACACACTCATACACACTCTCACACACGCACTCATACACACACACACACACGCACGCACGCACTCATACACACACACACGCACGCACTCATACACACACACATGCACGCACTCATACACACACACACACACATGCACGCACTCATACACACATGCACTCATACACACACTCATACACACACGCACTCATACACACATGCACTCATACACACACACGCACTCATACACACACTCATACACACACGCACTCACACACATGCACTCATACACACACACGCACTCATACACACGCACACACACGCGCGCGCACACACACGCGCACGCACACACACACACAGCAAAATGGCTCAAAATCAAAAATAGTGTCCACAGTTAAAAACACAAAGCAAAGAAAACAATGCAGACAGAGAGAGAGAGAGAGGGGGACACAGAGACAGAGAGAGAGAGACACAGAGACAGAAAGAGAGAGAGGGACACAGAGAGAGAGAGAGACACAGAGACAGAGAGAGAGAGAGGGACACAGAGACAGAGAGAGAGAGAGACACAGAGAGGCACACAGGGACAGAGAGAGAGGGACACAGAGACAGAGAGGGAGACACAGAGACAGAGAGGGGGACACAGAGACAGAGAGGACACAGAGACAGAGAGGACACAGAGACGGAGAGAGGGACACAGAGACAGAGAGAGGGACACAGAGACAGAGAGGACACAGAGACAGAGAGAGGGACACAGAGACAGAGAGGACACAGAGACAGAGAGGACACAGAGACGGAGAGAGGGACACAGAGACAGAGAGGAGACGGAGAGAGTGTGGCTATGAAGGCTGGTCTCAGCAGTGAAGTACCTGAGTCCCTTCTTAGGCAGCGTGTTCCTATCACTGTAGGAGTCGCTGAGAGAGGGATGAACAGACGGATCGATGATAAAAGGATTGGAAAAAAGAAGGAAAGAAAAGGAGGGGTAGGTTCCAATCGGATCATTGAATTTAATTACACTTTATCTGTATTAAACACACACACACACACACACACACACACACACACACACACACTATGCAGTAACAAAAGATTTTACATTTGTTTTGTGACCATTTAAGATCAGAACAGAAACTCTAAATAATATTTATTCATTTATTCCAATTAACCACCAGGTGGCGCCAAAAGAGCAGCAGCACCAAGACAAAGTGTACACACACACACACACACACACACACACAAACACTCCCACCCACACACACACACACCAAACACACTCACACTCTCTCTCACTCACACACTCACACCCCCACCCACACACACACACACAAACACTCACACTCCCACATAAACACTCACACCACCACCCATACACAAACACACACTCACACCCCCACCCACATAAACACTCACACCACCACCCATACACAAACACACACACACACCCCCACCCATACACAAACACACACACACACCCCCACCCATACACACACTCACACCCCCACCCATACACAAACACACACACATACATCAGTCAGCACACAGACACCTTTACCTGTCCTGTTTCCGAGGCAAGGTGTTGCGGCTGAATTTAGGACTAGCGGAAGGGGAGGAGAGGGGACTGGAGGACACAGATGGAAGGTCAGGAGGAGGAGAGGAAGAGAGTAGTATGAAATGATGGAGGGAGGAAGTACAAGAAGAGAAATGGACACGTTATTGGAAACGAGAGGCTCGTGTTTTTATCCCAAAAGACTGAACACACAATGGCTTTTCACTGGAAATACCTGAATTCTGCTTACACTCACTGGCCACTTTATTAGAAACACCACCTTATGGCCACTTTATCAGAAACACATCTAGCTCTCCTGCACAGGTGATCAGGTACTGAATGAAGATCTGCTGCTTCAGAACTGCTCATTTTTGGACCACAGGACCTGCTGTCCAAATATTAATGTCAAAGAAATTTTAAGTCTTAATACTGAAGCTTAAAAAGCAATTGGGCGGAGCCTCTTGGGCAGGGTTTCTAATAAAGCGGCCAGTGGGAGCCTACATGAAGTTTCCCCCAACAACATTGACTGACAACAATGTCCACAAAATGTCAGATGAAACCCAGCAGGCCGAATGGCTCGCCCTCCTCACCTCTCGGTCTTGGCGCTGCCGGTCCGTGTCAGTGGCTGGTGCATGTCGTCACGGTGATGCCCGCTACCCACGGACATGTCAATGGACTCACTGCTGGTGTGCATGCTGCTGACAGAAGGGTAACCCAGTGCAGACGAGCTGCTTACGGTGGTCCCCCAGGTCCCTGTGCCTGAATACACAGACCCCGGGCTGGACGCCTGCTCGCTGCCCCCACTGGAGTCAAGGAGCCCGCCGGAGGGCAGGGTGTGGTGTGCCAATGTGGCATGGGGGTTGGAGATGACCACTGAATTCTTCAGACTCTCAGCAGTGGTTACAGGGGGCTGCTTTGCCTTTCCACCAAAGAGCCTTGAAATAACCAAAACAAACAGGAGCTGAGTTACTGTCCAAAAGGTCTTAAAAGGTCCATGTCCTACATTTCACATCATTTTTTCCATGTCCACGTCCTCTCTCACCCAATCTATAAACCTCCTCTTTGTCCTTCTTCTTTTCCTCCTGCCTGTCAGCTCCATCATCTTTATCTTTCTCCTGATATACTGCTTGTCTCTCTCTCTCTGACACCTCCAGCTCCACCTTCTGTCTTTTCATTACCATCTCCAACACCTATAAAATAGCTGGTCTCACTACCGTCCCCAACCTGTATAACATAGCTGTTCTCACTACCGTCTCCAACCTGTAGAACATAGCTGGTCTCAATGCTGTCTCCAACCTGTATAACATAGGTGGTCTCACTACCATCCTGTAAACCTTCTCTTTCACTCTTGCTTGTCCCCGTCTGTCACAGATCACTCCTGTCACTCTTCTCCACCCATTCCAACCTGCCAGCACTCTCTTCTTCACCTCTCTTCCACACTCACCGTTACTCTGAACTGTCCACCCCGAGTATTTGTGTTAAACATGGCATGTAATGGGGCAGTGGTGGTCTAGTGGTGAGGGAGTTGCCCCACATCGGAAGATTGTGGGTTCGATTCCCTCACCAGTAGGTTGCCCTGAGGTACCCTTGAGCAAGGTACCATCCCCGTCACTGCTCCCCGGACACTGTTGCACGGGGTGTGTTTGTGCATGGGTTAAATGCAGAGGTCCAATTTCGTTGTGGTTCACTGTGTGCTGTGCTGTGACCTCGCAATGACAAGGGTTGTCACTTTTACTTTCAATTGCTTTAATTGGTTAATTGGTTCAGGTTTGAGTTGTGGTTGGGTTTTGTTTGTATTTTAAAAAAACATTAAAAAGACTTTAGAAAATATGTCTACTATGTACCTGCGCAGGGTGGGTGAAGACACCTCAGTGTATTTGCTGCCCTGTCTCGCTGTCTGTGGAATAGTCGCCGCCCCTCCACCTGAAACGATTGGACTGGCTCTGAGGTTGTCCATCTCTGAACCTCCACCCTTCTCCTTGTCCGTCTGATTGGCTGACAGAAGGCTCCCGTTCGTCTTCATGGCCGGTTCTTGCATCCTGTTGGCATTGACGGTGGTGAGGGCAGGGGCTCGGGTGCTCAGGCCTGATTCGATGCTGCTGGTGGATGAGCGGTTGCCATGGCGAGCTGCAGATCCGGAGCGTGACGGCCGAGGAAGACTGCGGTACTGCAGTGTTGATCGAACCGCCAGGTAACCGTCTTCCTGGCTTGCTAGTGTGCCGTCCGGCACCCCCTTCAGGCTGGACCTCTCCCTGCCTCCCCCAACCACCAGTGCAGCAGACTTGGGGATCTTTCCCAGGGTTGCTGAACCGCTGGTGATTGTTGCCCCGCTGGCTGTGACCATGGCAACCCCAGTGGTAGTTACCACGGCGATGGGAGCCGAACAAGAAGATCCGGGTTTCTTGAAGCCGAAGGTGCTGCCTGTGGTGGCTGCACGTGTGGAACCTGAGGGGGTGGAGTCAGGGCGGGTAGATGGGGCAGGGTCAGAGGAAGACTGGTGGACCCCGTTGGGCCGTGGAGACAGACGGCCTTTCTCCGAGACTTTAGCATCGTCTGTTTTAGCTAAAACAACGGAGATCAGAGTTAGAACAGGAGTTCGACAAAAATTCATATATTTTAAGGCTTGTTGGCTGCAGGTATCTGTACAGAGAGAAGAATTGCTCACATATGAGCAGTCACTTTACATTTATATTTATACCATATTTTTGTATATATTTAGATTACACTTAGATGTGCAATAACTTTTCCACTTCTTAGAATGTGCAGTATGTGTGCAATATTATCGAGTTCGAATACTTCTCAGAGAGTTTTAGTGTAGTTTTCATATTTTTGTGCCACTGTTCCTTCTAGCTCCATTCAAACTTTAGTTATTTCCAAACATGTTTCGCATCATTAAGTAAGTAATGTACCACCACTAATTTGTATGATTTTCATTTATGTACTAGTGGTTTTCAGGAAGAAAAGTAAAAATGGTGAAATGAATCAAAGACATGTAGTCGGTGGCTGCAGGTGGTTCCCATTGGTGCTGCCACTGCAGTTATTCTGCTCACCTGGTCCGTGCGTCTTCAGCCCGCCTGTTCCCGTGGTAACAGTCGTACTCTTCGTCCTGGGTGTGGTCACGCCTACCTGTGCGCTCATGCCCCTCCTCCAGGAGCCGGTCTGAGAGATGGACATGCCCTTTCTCCCAGAGCCACCTTTATCTGACTCATCTGACACATCTGAAGGGTTCCGTCGCCATTTTGAGCCTGACTCCATCTTCCCCCCACTGTCCGAGCCGCCGTCGGACCTTTTGACTTCGTCACCCGACCAGGTGGAGTTCCGCTCCACTGCCGAGTGCTTCTCAGCGTCTGTCTGTGGCTGCAGTTTAAACAGACCAAAAATATGAATTTATACAGATGCCTGAAGTACACTGATGGCTTACACTTGGATTTCTCCCAACACTAAAAATCCACCAATAGGGGCAAACAGCAAGTTTAAATATCCACCAACTGGAGAACAGCAGCAATGCTGCAGCAAAGATAAATACACTCCAATATGATAACAGCAAGCCTAAATCTTTGCCAATAAGAAAACATGTTTAAATGTCCACCAATAGTAGAACAGAAAGGCTCAACATCCACCAATAGTAGAACAGCACAGCTAAATAGGCGAATGGTATGGCTAAATTTCCACCAATTGAATGGCCTAAAAAGAAATTGAATAGGAAAACATCATGGAGCTTTTTTTAAATCTTTTTTTCCAGCAGATTAAATGTGTGTGGGATTTTATAGTCCAGCACAGTGAGGATTCATCAGCACTGCCCCATAAGCACATGACATTAATGTAATCACCATCTTCAAACTGTGTTGCCATGGGAAACAGTCTCCATGGTGACACCTGTCTTTAATATGTCACTATCAAAGGTCAGCAGAAAGTGTTTAAACACCGTCAGGTCCGTTCTGTTTCCTGATCGAGGAATGATCGAGTTTTCTCATGCTCAGGTTCAGAAGAGCGTGAAGTTTCCGGTTCTCTTTAGATCCCTTCAGAACTCATCTGGAATCTCCTCCCTAAAGCAGCTCGTTTGGTTTTTGGGGGTGGAATCTTAACGACCTCAGGCCTGTTCAAATATTAACCCTGGATTCTATGGATTCACCCTTTCAGACCTTAGATGACGGGGCACTAAAATAAAAAACTCAAGAAATTCAATCCAATGTCCCCCTCAAAACGCAGAGGATCCTTTAAAAGCAAAATACCTCAAATATAAGCAAAGCAAAGGAAGACTCCCACAGCGGACACCTCTCCAGCTTTAATGAACGGCCCGGTTTTTGTGTCTGAGCCTCAGTTTCTGCATCACCACAACGAAGACGAGTATCCGTCTTAACCAGGAACTGTGTGTCTGGCCAACATTAACACGGCCAGCGTGAACGTCCAGACTAACATCACAGAGAATTAACACGCCCGTCTAGACTCGCTGCTAAATTAACTACGTCTGACGACAGATTTGGATATTAAACCACATGCAGACGCCACAGCCTGATGGATCCTCAGGTTTTTAAAACTTCACTCAGGGTCATGAATGTGGACCAGCTTGATCCCTCTGGACCTTTTCTTTCCTCAGAGGGACGGGAGGGACGGGAGGGACAGGGTGTCTTGGCCTCATGCTGTTTGGCCGGGAAGTCCTGTCACTTGTTATTTGCAATTGAAAATGAAAGTGATTAGTCATTGTGAACACAGTTAACTAAACCACAACCAAACATCCTCTGTATTTAACACACCGTCCAGCAGGGGGCAGACATATCCAGCACCCGGGGAGCAGTGATGGGGACGGTACCTTGATCAAGGGAACCTCAGGGCAACTTACTGGTCTGGGACTCAAACCCACAACCTTTCCATCATAGGGTCCCTAAACACAGGGTCATTGATGCTACAGGGCTTGATCACGAAAGCCTTCCTTTATGAGCCTCGTCTCTTTACCTGCTGCTGACTCACCTGTCCGTTCCTGCGCTGAGCGGCAGGTGTGTTGGTGTAGGAACTGATGGAGGAGCTGGTGTTGATGTCATCCGTGTCGATTGTGTCACTGATTCCACTGCTGACCGAACTACTGTCATCCCAACTGAGAGAGAGAAAGAGAGAGAGAGAGACAGAGAGAGAGAGAGAGAGAGAGACAGAGAGACAGACAGAGAGAGAGAGAGAGAGAGAGAGAGAGAGAGA
>CM029380.1:166685-177277 GCA_017165825.1 Hepsetus odoe | reverse complement strand
TCTCTCTCTCTCTCTCTCTCTGTCTCTGTCTCTCTGTCTCTCTCTCTCTCTCTCTCTGTCTCTGTCTCTCTGTCTCTCTCTCTCTCTCTCTGATAGTGAAGTTTGATGAATGTTCTGGTATAAAAGAGCAACATTATTTTAATTTGGTTTAAGAGTTTCACACTAATCCAGCTGGAACCACATTAAATACACTAACCTCGTTAAACAGCTCGTTAGGGAAATGAACACACACACACATACACACACACACACACACACACACATTTGCTGATCTTGATTTTGTTAGTTATAAATCACTCTTTATGTGTGTGTGTGTGTGTCTGTAAGTAGATGTAATTGGGTGAAAGAGAACAAAAAGTATAAAAATCTTTCCATCCATCCATCCATTCAGCCATCTGTATATGAAAACCAGTTTCAGTAAGATCTCCTTCACATCACGCCACAGCAAACTGACACACACACACACACACACACACACACACACACACACACACACACACACACACAGTGTTACTGTAGATGTTTCGGTCAGAGGCTGCAAGATGACAGGAGCTGCTATTTTAAGAGCAGCCTGTGAGAATCCCTTATTTTTGATCAATAACAAACTGAAGAAGGCAACTTCACTTCCCACACACACACACACACACACACACACACACACACGTGACTATTACCAGCTTCAGCTCAGAGAGAGAGGACACAGAACTGGGAGATGAACTGAGGCTCCAGCAGGCGATTCTGCCGAGTGGAGTGGAGTCAGTTTTATTTCTGTGGATCTTTTAACAGTATCGTCATCACAAATCATGAAGGAGAGAAAAATATTCTTTCATGTCCTGCAGTGATTTTAATGTTCCTTTAGCACAACACTTCAGCAGCTTCATCTACAGAAACCGAGGGAGATTAAAACCTGTATCTTCACCTGAACCTTGATTCTGTGAATGTCTGTTTTCTTATGAACAGGAGCGAATACGCATGATTGGACATTTCCATTGATGAGACGTGTCTTCTGCTGCGCTGTTGTAGAGACACTATAAACACAAGAGGTTTATCATGAGAAACCAACAGTAACGCTCGTCCCAGCGTCGCACAGACAGGGTGCTTCAGATAAAACGAGCACAGCAGGAAACACTAAAGTTTAGGAAACTCATTAACATAAATGACACAATTAAAGTTAATCGTATTTCTCACATAATACATATACATATGTAAACAGTAAGAAGTGCAAGTGAAAGTGACTTTCAGTTGAAGGGGAACAGGACTTCAATCACGGGGTGTTCAGTAATCTGTTTTTACTTTATGACACTGTAAGACACTGTTATCTAGAACCTTGAGCTGAAACATGCAGCAAGGGACCCAACCACTGTCCTGAGCCCAGCGTCTCTTTCTGCTTCTCAACAGTGACCTAAAAACCACTCAGCTTCATCACTCCTGTCTGCTGTGTGTGTGTGTGTGTGTGTGTGTGTGTGTGACTTCATGTCAGTATTCAGAGAGAGAGAGAGAGACAGAGAGACAGACTGAGAGAGAGACAGAGAGAGACAGAGAGAAAGAGAGACAGAGAGAGAGAGAGAGAGAGAGAGAGAAATGGACACTCATGTATTATAAAACTTCACTCATAATGTATTTTTGATGGTTTTGTCTGAATGTGGTTGAAAATCCATCTTTAAGAAACTGATTTAAAGAACAAGATTAAACTTTCTATCTGCTGAACCTGTAGGGTTAAAAACCGAACACCAAACATTTCAAACACAAACAGCAAAAACTAATTTTATAAACCACAATAAAAATGACTGCTTAACAACACAGAACCCTCAACACAACACGAGGATGTGGAGACCATCTGGAGTTTCACACACACACACACACACACACTCCCCACCCTGGTGATTTGATGTAGGTCTGGTGTTGGTGAATTTTATTTTTACGACAAATTATAAAAGACTCTGAGCTCAGATCCCGTGTGTTAAAAGTTTAATTTCCAGTGTGTCTGGGATGCGTCTGTGTTCACCCCACACAACACCCAATTAAATAATGGAACAAATTAAAGTGGTGCTTTAATGGAGGCTGGGGTTACAGCGGAGTAATGAAGTGGACGTGGCATCTCCAAAACCCTATGTTCATCTTACAGGAGAAGGAAATCAGTCAGCTCTAGCGGTAAATTTAGGCCGAAGCACACACACCACTGCAGAGATAAAGAGTGAAGTTTTTGATATGAGAGGGAAGAAACGATGGGGAGTCAGAGCTTCAGGGTTCGTTTTTACCGACATGGTGAGGAGAGAAATAAATTCCTGCTTGTTGACCTGTGAGAACATTAGCTGGACTCGACTCCTGGCGCAGTAAAGTTGTGCTTAAACCACCCAAGTAGATTTAAAAGCCCAGGTCCAGCTAACCCCCTGCCAAATTTAGTCCATCAGCCAAGACATGTCTGGTGATGGACACTTCAACCAGGGCTGCACACTTCATCACCTGCTCATCGTTGTTGTGATATCAGTCCCTGTATGACCGACACTGTAGATGCCTGCAATATGCAAACGAGCCTCTAATTATTCACAGTGTGACCAATCACAGCTCCGGCTGAGTGATTCTTCCTGAGTGAAAATTTACTGGATAAAAAGGAACATGTAAAGGAGTGCTGTGACGTTGTTTCCATATTTGGACTGTAAGGGGAACTTCTCTCACCTCCAACGCTTCTGTGAGCCAGGAGTCCTATTGGTCAGTTCCTTACTTTATTTTCCGTTTAAATGGTGCAGCAGCCCGTGGTGTGAGAGAGCAGCCGCTGCACCGTTTAAGGTAGAATGGTACGTTTGAGTGTTTGGAGGTGTTCGATGTCATTGTTATCTAGAACCATAGGATAAAGTACTTTGTCACAGCTTAAAAAATAACAGCTATCAGGACAACTTTAGTCCATTGTTCTAGATAACAGTGTGCCGTGCAAGTATCTCAAATGTAGCTAAATGGTTGAAGGTGTTTCTGTTTCTAGCTCCCAAATAGAAGCCCTTCACACTCTCTCTGCAGTCTCCAGCTGAGGAGACAGGGTGATGACGTCCTGCATCTTTACGGCCTGTAATCAGACTGTTATGAGTTGGGCGGAGACATTTCCCAATAACAGGTTCTCTTCTGAAGCACATCTGGCCCAGTAACTTCACAAATGATCTTCAGGGTGATTTGAAGGACATGGAGCATTTACCCTGAACCTGCTGGAGCTCCAGCATTACACTGATGGCCATCATCCTGATCAGATTAGATTTAAAAGTTGAACGACAAATCCTTTAACCAGCTTAACCCGCTGGACACAGGTAGGACACTCCCCTCACCAGTCTGTTTACTATAATCCTGCCCCCCCCGTGAAGCTTTCATATCAGTAAGGACCTCGAACGTAATTTGTTTAGAGCTTGGATTCTGAACACAGTCGTTGGCCACTTTATCAGAAACCCCTGGTGTTGCTGGTGTTCAGTCAGAGACCTGAGCCCATCTGCTTGTGTAAGACATCCTCCAGTTCCTGTGCTGGACATGTTTTGGGTGTCAGACTAGTGACACAGTGCCTGCACATACTACAATGTCAGTGCTGTGATAAGGACCGTCCACCCCAATAATGTGGTCACCAGCCGGTCCTGTGGACAGAATATGAGAAAAGAGAAAGGGGTGATGAACTGCAGCAGATAATCTTCAGTCTTTACCTGTAAACCTGGACAGCAGAGCCAGCAGTGTTTCTGATAAAGTGGCCACTGAGTGCAGCAAGATGGTAGGTAGATTCTTAAAGCCAGACACGATCCTCACAACCTGAACATCTCATCAACCTCGTTAACCCCAAACAAGGGAAAGACTTCTTTAGGAAAAATCTAAGTTCCAGAGTAGCTTGAGCATGAAAAATGTTCAATTCCCCAACAAAGAGCCAAATGCTTTTGATTAATCACATCCTTTCACCACTGAAAGCCCAACAATCTCCATCCAGGTGAAGAAAGTCTGCTAAACTGGAATTTTCAGTTGTGTGAGTTTCTTGTCCATCAGGCAGTGTTGACACCCGTATCTTCACAAGGAGTTGGACTGGTTAAGAAATGTCCCTCTCAGTTTGTCCCCACACTATCTGACCTCCCCCCTCTTGTTTTGTCTCTTATGTTTTTGTTCCCAGGTGAGATTGTGTTTGGAATCATGAGACTGTGAGGCTGGTGTTCCACTTCAGCTGTGTGGGACGAGCAGAATGGTTGAACTGCGCAGAAGGGGGCGCTAGACTTGCAGGTAATTATGCCTGTTTTACTGCCCCCTCCTGCAGCTGAAGAAGTGAACGGTGTGAGATTGTGGCTGCAGGCTGAGGGTGGAGTGACCTGATAAACAGACTGATACTAAAGAAGCATGAAATTATCCTGATTACTGGTGTGATCGTCATAACGAATCATAACGAGGTATATGCAAAAAAAAAGAATAATGCAGCACAGCGACATGTGGGGAGGGCATTAAGGAGAAAGGGGGTATTTTTAAACTTCCTCGTTTGTGTTGGGAGACTGAAATGCCCCCCGGTGTCCTCGAGAAGCCTCCGCCATGTCAGATCACATCAGCATCAGGCCCAGTGCTAAAGTGAGAGAGAAAAACAGCAAGAGACAGAGAGAGGGACACTGAGGCTTTTGAGCTCAAAAATTTGCTTAAGAACATCTTCAGAAAACCCTCTTGAACTCTCCATGTCCACCATATCTCCAGGCAGGCAGCACAGCAGGCAGAAACAGCTCACAGTGGAAATCGCAGGCCTGCTGTCGCCCCAGCGCTGCTAAACATGGATGTGGAGGGTAAGCGGGTTTCATAGCAAGTCCTTCTGTCTGCTCTCTTGAGGATTTACCCACAATACCCTCATATAATGTGCTCTGCTGCATCACTTTACCACCCCATGTAACACGGTTCTCCAGGCTTTTCCCATTTTACAGAAATACAGGACCTTAAATAGGACCACACTGCAATTCTGTGACAGTTCAAGAAATATGATCTGAAACAGCACTTCTGGCCTTCCCACTCACAACCTTTCACAACCAACAGCAAGAGCTCTTACGACTGTCCCTAACGAGTAAAAGACCAAAAGACTGGCACCACAAAAAGGAAGAGTCCTAAAGAACAATAACCCTACAAGCAAGAGTCCCAAAGACTGGGACTGGTTTAGGTGCCTAATGTCAACAGTTATTACAGCAACACCACAGTTTGTGTAATCTTGCTTTTTACTAATTAATGTGGAAATAACCTGCGTCCAGTTAATGTAGCGCATCATGTCTGTCAGAGCACCTGCACCGAGCGAATTCTGTGTCCCCTCCCGTCCCCTCCTGTCCCCGTCTGTGCAGCTGTGAATTGGTTTTGGACGGAGGAGGACTTCCCATTCCACGCGTTCTCCTGAGGCTCTCTTCTACACGGCTGACTTTCTGAGGAGTGACAGCTCAGTCAGGGCTTTCCTTTCATCTCCCAGGCCGAATAGAGCCCGACTCTAAAGGAGGGAAATTTCAGCTGATGGATCTTCTCTTACTGGCTGAGCAGGAGGCACTTTGCTCCAGCAGGACTGTCAGACTGCTGTCACAGGACAGACTCCTCATAATTGCATGTCAATAAAACATACAATGAAGACCAATAAAGCTCTGGATTAACACTGCGATGATAAACGGTGCTGCAGAACCGAATGTTGTTATTAAACCTGCTCAGCTGATGGTCAACTGCATAGCAGGCAAATGGTAAGAGAAATGGCCTCGAAACAGTGTGGATCCATATCCCACACTTTCCTGGTGTTGCTGTTCCTGCTGAGATGCCTTTTCGTGGATCTGTGACCAGGAGATGACCTAAGAAACAAAGCCTGTGCTCCTGAAGAAAAGACGGTTGCATATTTTCCTCCACGTCTGTTTCTGCCAGTGACTCAACTCTCAGACTTAAGGCAAAACATGACATGACCATCACTAGCAATGGAAGCTTTTGCTTTAGAAAAGTTCAGAAAATTGAGAACAGACCTTAAAAAAATGATCACAGTGCACCGCGACCAGGAAAGTGTTGACCTTTCAAATTGAACGGTCTGAAAAAGTAGACAGTGTCTGGACAAAAGCCACCCAACACTGGAGCTGCTGATCAGCCGTAGCCTGACGCTCCATATACTGTGTTTCCAGATGTTTGCTGGTAGAGATGAACTTTACAGACAAAAAAAATCAATGGTAGATTTGAGAAATGCAATTTCCTGACTTATTTATAGGCAATTTGTCACTGATGTGATTGTGGACTGTCTTAAATCAAGAAAATCTGGCACATCACACTATAAACTAATGCCTTAAACAACATATATTTTACTGTGGTCTGGAGAACACCAGTGCTGTTAAAATCATCAATGACCAAAGCAATGCTCTAGATAGTAGTACTGTAACAGAACTTGACTTAATGTTAACACATAAAACTTTCTGAACATTAGAGCCATGATTTTTTAAAAAAGAGCCTCAACATCTCCTTAGAGCAGAGTAAGGCAAGAACCTTTCTTGAATGCCTTGAAGAGAATCTCAGCTCACTGTCACACAGACAACATTGCTCATGAAAATTTTTCATCATGTTCATGTTTATATGATCCACAGGCTCATCCTGACAGAATACATAGGGGGCGCTATGACTTCTACTGTTAAATTTAAAAAGCACTCTGTATTGTTCACAAGAGCCACAAATGAACTGTGACAGAATGTAATACACCACAGGACGCTTAGGGGTGATTTTGTGAAATACAGCAGACAATTTGGAAACACTGATGAACCATGAACATTTAAAACTAAAGTGCCTCATTAAAACTGGTTAGATTCGTCACGAGTTAAAATAGTCAGCTGATCCAAAGAAGTGCTGATATTCCACCAAAATCTAGAAATTAATGTTAGAAATCACTAATCTCTGTTGTCCTTACAGAGTGTGCTGGTGTCCTCCCACATTTGGAGGAAAGTCATGAAACACCACCGAGAGAATGTGGAGTAAACCGCCCTGTTGACGTTTAAATTCAAAGGGACGTGGAGGAGGTTCTGAAAGTGCCGTCTGCTGCTCAGGGACAGATAAACACCAGGCAGGGGAACCGCAGGATCCGTAAGGCAGGACTACGCGATTAAACATGCCTGCTTCTTCATTTTGGACAACGTCCCTAAAGCCGCTGGACACGTCCCAAACACAGCTTTCCCCAACGGCAAGAACCGAGCCAAACTGGCCTTCAACAGCCGCTGGATACCGCCAGAGGGAGGGTGTTGAAAGGGAATGGAAAGAGAAAAAAATTGAGGACAGTTAAAGCCAAATTTGAGCTTTTTGTAAGAGAGCAATGCAAGTAATTCCATGCAAGCGTTCCAAATCATTAGAGAGTTCAATGGATTTCCTACCAAAACAACACGCAGTGTGTGGGACAAGAGGGTTCCAGCAGTGTTAACAAATATTTTTGATATTTTTAGTTTCTGGTATTCCATTTTTCAAACTCGCTTTAATCCAGAGGAGTCAGTGACTCAACCAGCCGAACACAACTCTGAACTACATGGAGCTCGGCTGCCAGTCTTAATGGCCTTGAATGTTGGAGCATCCGTAAATAAGTTCTGGTGTAAACCAGGCTTTCACATAAATCACTGTATTTAACTTCATTTGCCACTGGCAATATTTTCCTTCCTTAAATTAAATCAACATCGCTCCTCCCTCAGCTTTAGTACCAAAAATGTGAAATTGTTTTCCAGCAACGGAAACTAACACATTCAGGCAAACGCAGCAGAAAGAGTTTCTCTCGCTGAGATTAATAAGAGAAGAAAATAGCCTCAAGAGGAGGCGAACATCAGAAATTGCAAAAAAGAGAAAAAAACCCTTTCATCCAGGGAAAGAAAAGAAAAAGAAATAACTAAACTGGCCCAACAGGGCAAAACTGAAGAGCCTTCCATTCATACAGATGAAGGCAAAGACTGTCAACAACATCCCCCAGCGCTCGGTACATTCAGGCAGCTCTTTTTGAAAGTCCATCTTTTTCAGAGCACAGAGCTTTAAATAAACTATTTCATTTCTATTAACATTTACAGCGTTAATCAGACTCTGATCCAGAGCCGCCGGACCCTGACCCTGACCCTGACCCTGACCCTGACCCTGACCCTGAAGGAGGTCCTGGGTTTTGTTCGGGTCCTGGAGAGAACAGAACCAGACTAGAAGCCACAAGCTCTCGGCCCACAGCTGAGCGTCCCACTCCTACACTACCAAAACCTTCATTATATAATATAATTATTCATTATAAAAAGAGTGAAAGAGTGAAGAGATGTTATAGAAGCTCAGCATGAATAAAGCCATAATTTGAGACAAGCCAAGTAAAATAAACAAAGACAAAGACAAAGGAAAAGACAAGTTCAGAGTCTGCTCCAACATTCAGATACATTAAAAGTGATGTTTTTATGTCATCTATTACAGGAAGTTGTGAAAATTTTGGGACTATTACAGTCTGTGCTCAGAAAGTGACTGTAAGAACTCATGTAACAGCTCAACACTTATTCCACATTCCTGCCTTTTCAATATGAGTGAAAAACACACAAAGGACCGAGTGGACCATCAGAACCAGGACCACCACACTGGTCAAGTCCAGCTGACATTTCCACACAATGTGCTTTCACTGCAACTGTTGTGAGGTTGAGCTTTACAAGATACTACAGCACCTCAGTTAAGATCTCATCATTTCGATGGGGCTTTAATTACTAGATTTTAGGCTTTGTTTTAAACTATAAATGTATATTTTTTCCTTCCAAGTTTTATGTTCTATTTTTATGCCTTCAAATCCACACAGTAACACAGTAAATACTTACCTGCACATAGCAACCACCTGAAATAACCACCCACAGAAACTTTTCAAAAAATAGTGCACACCCACTGGACACACACTCAGAAATGTAGTGTGTAAAGTGTAGAAGTGTGCAGTTTGGGACGCAGCCCGTCTGTTCTGCTGAAAACGAACCGTAAAGATAAAAACACAATCTTTAATACACCTGACGTGCAAAGACGTGAGTGACTGGTGTTCATTCTTTCATTCCCTCCCCAGAGACAGAGACACGTCCAACAGCATAAGTCCACCGTCTCCCCCTCTGGACTTTGTCTCTTTGTTGGGATTCTGTAAAAGTTCAGCATCATCAGTTAGTGTGTTTAATTCTAAACAATAGCCAGCGTTTTGGAGAAAAAACCCTGTTAAGGATCAGTGGAGGGCAGAGGGAGGAGGATCTGTTCTGCCCTCCAGGTGGGCGGGGCTTTAAGGGTGTGACATCACATGAAAATGATGAATTACAGGAGAGCCATGGTGAAATTAGTGCTGACATATTTGATTACATTGAGTTGATCACTGTGCCTTTAAAGATCCTACAGAAGAAAAAAAAAACATATTTATTCAAGCTTATGATGTTGGTTGGACTGTTGGTTAGAACCTTTCATTTTCTGGTTCTAAACGTCATCATTCCCTCTCTGTACTCCAGAGTGCGACGGTGAGTGATCATCAGTTTAACAAGGGTTTATTTTAGGACATCTAATCACATGACTGGCTTCAAAAAGTAGTGTGGCTCTAATGAGGACTCCATCTGAAAATGTGATTGGAGCTTAGACGAGGTAAATGAACCTCCACAGCTGTGTTTAGGTTGAGAGAACGTGTGTGAACAGACTGCAGAGAACATTTATTAGACTGGACGAAACGGGTGGAGCACTGGGTTTGTGAGAGAATGGAGCTGAAACTTTGGGCTCATAAAGGAAAGGTTTGGTCACTTATTCCAGGGAGCAGTGAGACGCTGATCTGTAAATTAAGGTCATAATCTAACGGCCGCTTTACACTCAGCAGAACAAGGTGACCTCTGTCTGGAGTTTTTTCCTAAACACACTCAAACAAAACAGTGAAGACCAGACCTTCAGTTGCATGTGGAAACCAAAGTGTAACACTTTTTTGTTCTGTAAGCAGAAATGAGATTCATTGAGAGAGAACCTTCCTAACACCAAGGTGAGCAACCAGGAGGAACCAAGAACCAGAGAAAACTCAGAAGGAGACACTCATAAAGAACCTTGAGGAAGAACCACAAAGGGACCCAAAGACTCAAAAGAGAAAACACCTTAAGAGTGTGAAAAAGAACCAAAGAAACTGGTTCAGAACTTGAAAAAGTTGTTGGTCTTTCCAGTGCAAGCCATGATAATGTTCATGGGCGTGTCCTATTTGTTTACTTCTGTTGTGTAGCCCCTCCTCCATTGTTAGCTGGTGGATAGGAATTAAGATAAAAAAAACTACCCCAAGGACCTTGAGGAAGAACCCAAAGGAGAATTAAAACTCAAAAGAAGAAAGAGGAAGAACCAGAGAGAGGAACTAAGTCTCAAAAGTAGAACCCTTTTCCACCAAAAGAGAACATCCCTGTTCATTGTCTCTTCAGCCAAAGATAAACTGGTTCAGAACCTCTGGTGAAGGAAAAAGGATCTTGGTGGTAGCAAGACTCAAAGAGAGAACCTGCAGAAGAGACCACTGAGAGGAACCAAAGTCAGGCTAATTGCTTGGGTAGAGACTTCCATCACTTGTGGTTCACACTGGCCTGGTGTCTCCTCAAACAGGTTCTGAATTATCTACATTTGGGAGATTTTGTCTGAAC
>CM029380.1:156685-161685 GCA_017165825.1 Hepsetus odoe | reverse complement strand
GTGTGGGTGTGTTCCCCAAGGATAGGTTTTCAGAGTATTTTGGATTGACATTGTCTCCAGATTGATATAACACATAACATAACACAGTTCATGCCACTCCATACGGCTCACACGCTCCTGCGCTGCACGCACGGAAGAGCTGATAGCTGCTGTCAGTGTGTGTGTACGTGTGTGTGTGTGTGTTTGTGTTTGACACTGACACACATGGCTGGAAAAACACACACACTGCTTCATGTCACTGAAGTCTCAGTGCTCAAACAGCAGCAGACTGTGACACACCTGTGCTAGTGTGTTCCAGACTCCACCCACTAGTATGTTACACTGTTACAAAACATCAGGGGTGTGGTTTAATATGGACTGTGTAACAATGTATCAGTGGGGGTGTGGTTTAATATGGACTGTGTAACAATGTATCAGTGGGGGTGTGGTTTAATATGGACTGTGTAAGAAGCGTAATAAGTGAGGAGGCTGCTGAGACTGTCAGAATGTCCTGAAGGGTTCAGAGGGACTGTGTGTGTGTGTGTGTGTGTGTGTGTGTGTGTTCTTCTTTATAAATGTATTGGGGAGCAGATGAGTCCATCCTTGGTGAATGTGCTGAAGCAGCTGTCAGGGTATGTGTGTGTGCATGCGTGTGTGTGTGTGTGTGGAAAAGTGTGTGTGTGTATGTGTGTGCATGCGTGTGTGTGTGTGTGTGCGGAAGGAGCGTGTGTGTGCATGTGATTTATCCTCCCCTGAGGGGATTCTCTCTGCCCCGGAGGTTTCAGCAGCTCCAGCCTGACAGCACTACATCGTCTCACACACACACACACACACACACACACACACACACACACACACTCCACGACGCACACTCTCTGCGGCCTGTCCTGACAGCATGGACTGATTCCCCTCGAGGGAATGACTTATGGACACTGTTGGTTTAATTTTGGTCTGAATGTGAGGTTACACACCCGTTTGCCCTCCGTCTCTGTTCAGACGGGTCGGGTTCAGAACCAAGCTGCTTATTCGGGCTCCAAGTTAAAATCCAGCCTGAAATTGATCCCACCTGGGCAGAGACTGCACCTGTGTAGTGTTAATAATCTGTTATAGCTTTTACACCATCAAATACAACTGTACACTAAATCAATGCGCTTTAATTAATCATTTCATTAACACACTTCAATTATTTAATTAACACTTTAGTACACTATTCATTCATTTCCAGCATTAAAGAGTAGCACTGATAAAGCCATATCACAGCTTTATAGCCTTTAATAACACATGGCATAAACCTACTCTCGTTAAACAGCCACTCTGTGATGTCATATCAAGAAGGAGTGTGGCTTAACAGGGACTCTAATGTTGTAGTAGTACACTGTAGCACACGGTCACTACACTGTTCATCACCACCACACTGTTCATCACCACACTGTTCATCACCACCACACTGTTCATCACCACACTGTTCATCACCACCACACTGTTCATCACCACACTGTTCATCACCACACTGTTCATCACCACACTGTTCATCATCACCACACTGTTCATCACCACACTGTTCATCACCACCACACTGTTCATCACCACACTGTCTATCACCACACTGTTCATCACCACACTGTTCATCATCACCACACTGTTCATCTCCACCACACTGTCTATCACCACCGTTCATCACCACACTGTTCATCACCACTGTTCATCACCACACCACCATCACCACCACCGTTCATCACCACACCGTTCATCACCACCACACTGTTCATCACCACCACACTGTTCATCTCCACCACACTGTTCATCACCACACTGTTCATCACCACCACACTGTTCATCACCACACTGTTCATCATCATCACTACACTGTTCATCACACACTGTTCATCACCACACCGTTCATCACCACACCGTCTACCATCACCACACTGTTCACTATACCACACTGTTCACCACACTGTTCACCACACACACTGTTCATCACACACTGTTATCTATACACACTGTTCACCACACACTGTTCAACACACACTGTTCATTCTGCACCACTGCCTCATCACCACATCGCCCACTCACCACCACCACACTGTTCATCACCACATCACTCATCACACACCCATCACCACTGTTCATCACCACCACACTGTTCATCACCACCACACTGTTCATCACCACCACACTGTTCATCACCACACTGTTCATCACCACCACACTGGTTCATCTCCAACTACACTGTTCATCACCACCACACTGTTCATCACCATCACCACTGTTCATCACCACACTGCTCCAGTGTAGCACTCACCACCACACTGTTCATCACTACCACACCGTTCATCACTCGCCACCGGTTCATCACCACACTGTTCATCACCACCACACTGTTCATCATCACCACACTGTTCATCACCACACTGTTCATCACCACCACACTGTTCATCATCACCACATCATCACTCACCACTGTTCATCACCACCACACTGTTCATCACCACACTGTTCATCACCACACTGTTCATTCCACCACACTGTTCATCATCACCACACTGTTCATCACCACACTGTTCATCACCACCACACTGTTCCTATCACCACCGTTCATCACCACCACACCGTTCATCACCACACTGCTCCCATCACCACCACACTGTTCATCTCCACCACACTGTTCATCTCCACTTCACACTGTCTGTATCACTCACACTCGTTCATCACCACACCGTTCATCACCACCACACTACCCCATTCTGCACCACACTGCCCTATCACCACCACACTGTTCATCACCACCACACTGTTCATCATCAACACACTGTTCATCACCACACTGTTCATTCCACTACACTGTTCATCACCACCACACTGTTCATCACCACCACACTGTTCATCACCACCACACTGTTCATCACCACACTGTTCATCACCACCACACTGTTCATCACCACCACACTGCTCATCACCACCACACTGTTCATCACCACCACACTGTTCATCACCACACTGTTCATCTCACCACACTGTTCATCACCACACTGTTCATCATCACACACTGTTCATCATCACCACACTGTTCATCACCACCACACTGTTCATCTCCACCACACTGTTCATCATCACCACACTGTTCATCATCACCACACTGTTCATCACCACCACACTGTTCATCTCCACTGGCACTGCTCTCATCTCCCACACTGTCATCATCACCACACTGTTCATCTCCACACTGTTCATCACCACACTGTTCATCACCACCACACTGTTCATCACCACCACACTGTTCATCTCCACCACACTGTTCATCTCCACCACACTGTTCATCATCACCACACTGTTCATCACCACCACACTGTTCATCACCACACTGTTCATCTCCACCACACTGTTCATCATCACCACACTGTTCATCATCACCACACTGTTCATCACCACACTGTTCATCACCACACTGTTCATCACCACACTGTTCATCTCCACCACACTGTTCATCTCCACACTGTTCATCATCACCACACTGTTCATCACCACACTGTTCATCTCCACCACACTGTTCATCATCACCACACTGTTCATCATCACCACACTGTTCACCACCACACTGCTCATCACCACCACACTGTTCATCATCACACTGTTCATCACCACACTGTTCATCTCCACCACACTGTTCATCATCACCACACTGTTCATCACCACCACACTGTTCATCATCACCACACTGTTCATCACCACACTGTTCATCTCCACCACACTGTTCATCACCACCACACTGTTCATCATCACCACACTGTTCATATCACCACCACACTGTTCAATACCACCACACCGTTCATCATCACCACACCGTTCATCACCACACTGGGTTCATCTCCACCTCACACCGTTCATCACCACCACACTGTTCATCACCACCACACTGTTCATCACCACCACACTGTTCATCTCCACCACACTGTTCATCACCACCACACTGTTCATCACCACCAATAATTCGTTCAATACCACCACACCGTTCACTCACCACACCGTTCATCACCACACTGTTCATCATCACCACACTGTTCATCACCACCACACTGTTCATCACCACACTGTTCATCTCCACCACACTGTTCAATACCACCACGTTCATCACCACCACTGTTCATCACCACCACACTGTTCACTCACCGCCAATTGCCCATCACCACCACACTGTTCATCACCACCACACTGTTCATCACCACCACTGTTCATCACCACACTGTTCATCACCACACTGTTCATCATCACCACACTGTTCATCACCACACTGTTCATCACCACACTGTTCATCACCACCACACTGTTCATCACCACTACACCAAGGTTCTGCCACCACCACTGTCTGTTGCTATCATCACCACACTGTTCATCACCATACTGTTCATCATCACCACACTGTTCATCACTGCACTGTTCATCACCACCTCACACTGTTCATCACCACACTGTTCATCACTGGCTCACCACCACCATCTCACCACACTGTTCATCTCCCACCACACCGTTCATCTCCACCACACTGTTCATCTCCCACACTGCCACCATCACCAACCACACTGTTCATCACCACTGACACTGCTCATCACTACCACACTGTTCATCACCACCACACTGTTCATCACCACACTGTTCATCACGACCACACTGTTCATCTCCACCACACTGTTCATCAAATTTCACTAATCACACCACCACACTGTTCATCATCACCACACTGTTCATCACCACACTGTTCATCACCACACTGTTCATCTCCACACTGTTCATCTCCACCACACTGTTCATCACCACCACACTGTTCATCATCACCACACTGTTCATCACCACACTGTTCATCTCCACCACACTGTTCATCTCCACACTGTTCATCATCACCACACCACCATCATCACCACACTGTTCATCACTGTTCATCTCCACCACACTATCTCCACACCGTTCATCACCACACTGTTCATCTCCACACTGTTCATCACCACACTGTTCATCATCACCAC
>CM029380.1:149185-151685 GCA_017165825.1 Hepsetus odoe | reverse complement strand
TGTTACTGCTTCCCGGGCGCTTTCAAAAGCTGCCCCCTGCTGCACGGGGTTTGAGTGCATGTGTTAAATGCAGAGGTCCACCCTCACAGGTTCATGTGTGCTGCATGACTCCTAATGACAAGGGTAGTCACTTTCACTTTAATACCTGGAACTCTCTGAAACAGTCTAAGAGTAACGCATGAGTGTGGAAGAGATGAGGCAAGAGAGGAAGGCAGGTTGGAATGGGTGGAGAAGAGTGGCTGGAGTGATCTGGGACAGAGGACCAGCAAGAGTGAATGGGTTCTATGGGTTCTAGAAGGTGGCTGTAACAAAAAGAAGTTAAAAATGCTGAGATTTGTCAGGGGTGAAAGACGATGAGTATATCAAGAGAGGGATGTTCAGGATGGAGCTGCCTGGCAGAGGAGAAGAGGAAGGACAAAGAGGAGGTTTATGGATGTGGTGAGAGAGGACATGCATTGAGGTTGGTCTAAAAGAGGTAGATGCAGAGGACAGGAAGAAATGGAGACAGATGCTCCTAATGGGAGCAGCCGAAAGGAGACAAAGAAGTGTGTGAGATGTTTGTGAAGTGCATGAGTTTTGATGTTCAGGAGAACTTTGTTCTATTTAGATTTTAGTGTGAAACCTTCAATTCCTCAGACTGAAGGAGGATAAAGTGGATTAGAGTGGATCCACTAGAGTGGATTAGAGAAGATACTCGACGATGCAATCTCCACCACCCTCCATCCGGCCCTTTCTCTGGACAGAAAGGACAGTTATGTCAGAATGCTGCTCATCGATCACAGCTCAAAGTATTCAACACCATCATCCTCAGCACCTGGGAGAGGAGAAGTTGGGAGGCTGCTGGGCCTGAGCACCTCCCTCTGTACTGGGATCCTGACTTCTGACTGGGACCAGTCAGTCAGGATCAGTAGCAGCACCCAACACCATCACACTGAGCACAGGAGCGCCTCAGGGCTGTGTGTGTGCTCAGCCCACTGCTGTTCACACTGATGACTCACGACTGTGCAGCCACAGAAAGCTCCAACCACATCATCAAATTCACTGATGAGGCAACAGTGTGGTCTGATCAGCGGTGGAGACGGTGTGCAGCTTACAGGAGAGGAGATACAAGAGCTGACTTGACTGGTGTGCAGAAACCAACAACCTGTCTCTGAACGTCGATAAGACTAGAAGAGATGGTTGTTGACTTCAGGAGATCACGTCGGGACCACGCTCCAAGTTCAAGTAGGAATTTATTGCCATTTCAGCCACATACACAGCAGCAATAAGGCAGAGAAACGAAATAACGTTCCTCCAGGACCCTGGTGCTACACACGAGACACAAGACAACAGAAGACACAACATAATACACAAGACAAGGAGTTCTTGGTGTTCACATAACTGACAACCTCACGTGGCCCCTCAACACAATCACAAAGAAAGCCCATAGCGCCTTCATTCTCTAATGAGATCGAGGAGGCTCATCTCCCCACCTTCTCCGCCTTCACCATCTTCTACAGAGGAACTATCAAGAGCATCCTGAGCAGCTGCATTACTGCCTGGTACGGGAACTGCTCAGACCGCAAGTCCCTACAACGGGTAGTGAGAACAGCTGAGAAGATCATCGGGGTCTCTCTGCCTCTGTCTGTGACACATTTTCACCACTTCAGGAGAGGAGAGCCAAACACGAACCCCCATCACTAATAAATAAAACCTATAAACACCTGATCTAGGATCAGAACTCAGACAGTGGAATCACAGCAGCTCCTCTGTTAATACAGCTCAGCTGCAGGCTGGTGACCCTCTATGTGCATACAGGTGGCAGTGTGGTGTGTGTAGTGTGTGTGTGTGAGAGTGGGGAGGTGTGTGTGTGTGTGTGTGTGTAGGGCTGTGTGTGAGCAGATCTGTGCAGAATTGTGTGTATAGACCAGGTGTAAACTGTGTTCTGCTGTGGTTTGTGTATCATGCAATGTGTGTGTGTGTGAGGTGTGTGTGAGGAGGCTGGACAAATTGACAGATTACAGCTGTAATTCCTCCGCTTGCTGCTGGCTTTCCACTGACTTCTAATCTCACCGCCGCCTCTTCCAGACCAGCCAACTGAGTCACACACACACACACACAGGACACACACAGACACACACACACACAGACACACACACACACACACACACACACATACACACACACACACACACACAGAGATACAGACACACACAGACACACACAGACACACACACACACAGATACATACACACACAGACACATACACACATACACACACACACACACACACACACACAGATACATACACACACAGACACACTACACACAGATACACACACACATACACACAGACATACACACACACAGACATACACACACAGACATACACAAACATACACACACAGGCATACACACACATACATACTCACATACACACACATACATACACACACATACAGATACACACATATATACACACACACACACACATTAGAAAGTACACATACAGGATACACAC
>CM029380.1:129185-146685 GCA_017165825.1 Hepsetus odoe | reverse complement strand
GAAAACTGGTTCACAGCAAACCCACTCTGGAGGAACAGATTTATGACTGAATGTTTTTTTAAGGGTTAATTCTCTTTTCAAGGGAGAGATAAAGGAAGGTTTGGGGGGACAGTCTCCCATTTTTCCCTCCTCTGTTATTCAGACTGGCCGAGCATGAGGACAGACGGCTGTGTCTCATTTCCATTCTGGTAAAGGTGCTCATACGTGATGCGTGACCACTTTAACAAAGTTCCAGTCAGAGCTGTATGCTAATCAGGTCGACACAAAAGCCTGCGTTCATTCTGGAAACGCCCCGTCCCGTATCAGAGACAACACACACCTCCACATTGTCCACCGAGACACAGTAAACCCGCACACCTCGCCTTATAAAGGCCAAACACACACACACCATTCACACACCACACACACACCATTCACTCTCTTATCTCTGTGGCTCCAGCTCGGCAGACCCGGTCCCCGGAGACTTTAAAGGCCTATCGTCCCACGACTCGTTGTGTACCGGCACCTCGGGCACCTGTCCACTCAGGGCTCTATTGTTGTGTCTGACGGGACCTTCACACAGCTGATCTGTTCTGCAGGGTCACAATTACACTGAGGACACGCCCATTATAGACACTGTTCTGTGAAATCTACCCATTTCTGCTCCCCTGTCCCCAGACATCTGCTTTGGTTTCTGCAGTTTAATCACTAGACTGATTTACAACCCTGTGCAAAAGTCTTGATGTCCTCACTTCTTCGCATTTTCCTTCCAAAGACTTTTTGTATAAACTGTTTCAAATGTTTTCAGGTTTTTTATTCCTTAAACACACCTCATCCAAAGGAAACCCAAATATCACTTTAATGCCCACCACACACAGACTCCAGAGAATTAACATCCACAAATCCCCTGAAATGTCACGCTTCCTGATAAGACACTGGAGAGCAGATACAGATTTCAGATCCACTTCAGCTTCAAACTGACCTTCAGAGCTAAAGCAGAATTTTAACAGCTAACAGGAAAAAAAAATGTTCTCAGAGGGATGAGTGTTGGAGAACCTACATCCCAACATTCTCTCCTTTTCATTTTTGTCCCTGAGCTGCATTTATAACATTAGTGTGGGTTTATTATCCAACCAGAACTGGCTTGAAAGCTGTAGGCTTAATTAGTGGATATATTGCTGGTGTGTGTGTGTGTGTGCGTGTGTGTGTGTTGTCTCTCCTGCTGTGTTGATGAGTGTGTGATTAGCCATTAGAGTGTAATGAAACATTTCTCGTCCAAGTTTTGCATTTCAGTGTCATAAACCCCTGCTGTGAACCAGCCTCCATTAAAGAACCATAAAACCAGTCCCTCCCTCTCTGGTCCTCTGTTCCTCCCTCTCCCCCATCCCTCAGTAGAACTGTCCTCTCTCTCTCTCTGGGTGTGTATGGTCCTCCCTCTCCTCATCCTTCAGTAGAACTGTCCTCTCTCTGGGTGTGTAGGGTGGTCCTCCTCTCCCCATCACTCAGTAGAACTGTCCTCTCTCTCTCTGAGTGTGTAGGTGGTCCTCCTCTCCCCATCACTCAGTAGAACTGTCCTCTCTCTCTCTGGGTGTGTAGGGTGGTCCTCCTTTCCCCCATCACTCAGTAGAACTGTCTCTCTCTCTGAGTGTGTAGGGTGGTCCTCCCTCTCCCCCATCACTCAGTAGAACTGTCCTCTCTCTCTGGGTGTGTAGGGCAGTCCTCCCTCTCCTTCCCATCACTCAGTGTGCAGAACTTCCTCTCTCTCTCTGAGTGTGTAGGGTGGTCCTCCCTCTCCCCCATCCCTCAGTAGAACTGTCCTCTCTCTCTCTGGGTGTGTAGGACGGTCCTCCCTCTCCCCCATCACTGTTTTACTAGATTAGTTTAGGTGTTATTTATAACACACACACACACACACACACACACAATATTGTTTTAATTTTAAAACAATAAGACAAAAAAAACTGGCCAGTAAATCTCACACTCAGTGTAAAACTGCCTTTGGCGCCCCCAACTGGCGTACATGCAGACTGTCCTGGATATGAAGAATGCTCCATCTATATTTACATCACAGTTTTCAATCCTTCTTCTTCTTCTCCTTCGAGTTGCTCCCGTTGGGAGCAGATCATCTGTTTCCATGGCTTTCTGTCCTATGTGTCGCTTTCACACCGTCCCTCTGTATGTCCTCTCCCATCATATCCATAAACCTCCTCTTTGTCCTTCCTCTTCTTTTCTGGCAGCTTCATCCTCAACATCCTTCTCCTGAAATACTCCTCGTCTCTCCTCTGGACATGTCCAAACCAACACAGTCTCACTTCTCTCACTTTGTCTCCAAACCATCCAATCTGAGATGTCTCATTTTAGTCCTGATTAATCGATTTTGATTACTGTCCCAGTCCTAATTCCCTGTATCAAGACACCCCCTGGTGGTATCCTTTAATGATGAGGCTTTAGTGCAATACTGTATCTTGGATGGATGGTGGATGGATTGTGCATATGCAGATGTTTGATCTTTAAGAAATGTGCTGATGGATGGTTTTCCCGGTTTGATGGAATCTGTTTTGGTGGCCGTTTGAGTCGCTGCTACACGGACTTCCATCAAAGGGAAGGCAGTTAAACATATTATCCTCCCGGCGGCAGCACGGATATGATCTCCAATACGAAGTTATGGGATTGTGTGTGTGCTGAGCTTTCACCAAGGCTTCCCCTCATCATCAATCTTCAACACAGCACCTCCTGGCTGATTGGCTGCTCTCGAGGTGGAGGGTTGTGATTGGTTGAGGCAGAGCTTCTCGTTAGGGGATGCAGCGGTTGACCCCCCTGGAACTTTCTAGAACAATCGTGTTGATAAATGAGCCTGAAGAGAGGTGGCGCCCAGCCCCCAGCAGCACAGCGTCTCACATGGAGGATGCCTGCTTAAAGAGATGGTTTGGTGAAAACAATGTAATTCTCCTATTGAAACCTGGTTCCACTGTCTTCTACAGTGGATGGACAGAGGATGGAATTAGTGTCCCAGGAGAACATACAGCAGCATATTCAGCTACTTTATCCAGCCTGTCACGGCGGACGATGAGGCGCTGAAAAATTTTTAAAGCTCTGAGGATACCAGTGTTGCCATAGCAACAAGATCAGCTGCGTTTCATAAAAGGAGGTGAATCCACTTTGTTTACATTAAAGTTGACAATAAATCAAATCAGAGCCATAAAAAACATTTCAGAAACTCTGAGGACAGAAAAACAATAGTATAAACTCAGTAATTACAATACATTTCAGGGGCATTTATAAATATGGGGCAACGATGTTCTAGTGTTCAGGGAGTTGGTCACATGATTGGAAGATTGTGGGTTCAAACCCCTTACCTGTAGGTTTCCCTGAGGTGCCCTTGAGCAAGGTACCATCCCTGTCACTGCTCCCCAGGCGCTGTCATAGCCGCCCCTGCTGCACGGTGTGTGTTTGAGTGCAGGGGTTAAATGCAGAGGTCCAGTTTGGTTGTGGTTCACTGTGTGCTGTGCTGTGACCTCGCAATGACAACTTTCACTTTCACTTCACTTAAAATTTATCAGGCGTAACCTCAAGGATCACGGTTGTGCCTCTAAATGTCTTACGTCCTCAGTTCTGTGATAAAGTCCTCATCTTTCTCTTCCAGACTTAGGGTTAGGGTTAGGGTTAGGGTAATATTGAACCTCAGTTCTCCAGATCTCCCTGAAGGACAGTGTTGTTGTCTCTCATTTTCATTTCACTGATTGGAATTAAAAAAAAAAAGATTGTTTTTATACATTAGCACTAAAACATTTAATCCAATCTGATACAGATCAGACAGTCTGACAGCAAACAGATTTCTACACCAAGAAGGAGATTCACTACAGGATTTACAGAAATGAGGGGGTGAAGACTTCTTACACAGAACTTTGCACTTCTGCACTGAAAATAAAGCCTATAATCATTACCATGGTAACGCAATCAGGAATAATTTTGTGCTAAAATAAATGTGTGGTAAATTAAAGAAGCTAAATCTCAGACACCAGAATGTCTGGACCGATGGAGGGATTTTTTGCCAAACTATCGCTTTAAGAGGAGATGGGGTGAGGAGGTTCTCAGGGGAGCAGAGGAGGCTCGGCAGGAATGAAGCCAAAGGTCTGCCTTTCTGGCACCAACTGCAACACACACACACACACACTTTCTTTCTCTCTCTCTCTCTCTCTCTCTCTCTCACACACACACACACACACACACACACAGACACACACACTTTGACAATGTGAGAAAGAAACATTGGCTGAATGGAAACTGAAACACATTCAGTTCTGTCTGGATGCTGCTTTTACAGTCCCTGTTCCAGCTTCAATCTAGGAATGTCCCTTAATGAGCACCATAGGAAGAGACAGGGTCAGGAGATACTTGGTAACAGTATGGGACCAAATGGAGAACTAAAAAAAAAGTATCAATAAAAAAAAAAAAAGTATCAATAACTTTTCTCCACCAACAGGGAACCAAATAAAAAATCAACTAAAATAAGGTGGTTCAGAACCTGAAACTTCAAAACCAAACTGGAACCAAAATACGGTGGACTTTTCCACCAGGAAGCGTGACGTTAGTGTGCGAGGCCTCGTTCACAAGAAGGAAACGTTTATTAACTGTGTTCTGGTTTCCTCTTGGAAGATTCAACAACGGGTTGGTTCCAGCTGGAAACACAGAGAACAGAGAATACAGAGAAACAGAACCTACAGAACCTGCACAGTGGTGACAGCATTCTGCTGTCTGAAGGTGCTTCAGGTCATTTTCTGAGAGTAAAGATGATGCTGCACTTGTACTTGCAACTGCATCATAAACCAGGCAATAAACCCCACCTACCTACACACACACACACACACACACACACACACACACACACACACACACACACACTAACATAAAACAGTGGGTGGTAAGTGCTGAGCTGAAGCTCCTGAGAGTTTCACCACTGGCTTCAGCTCAAAAAAATAGCTTCAGTTAAGGAACCTGTTTAAGGTACAGTCCATTCAAAATGCCAGACAGGCAAAAAAAACAGGCCCTCCCTACCATAACCTCGTAAACACCACATCTTTCGCCAAATACAGCCTTACTACACCTTTATTACAGCTTTACTACACCTTTATTACAGCTTTAATACAGCCTTACTACAGTCGTATTACAGCCTTACTACAGCTTTAATACAGCCTTATTAAAGCATTACTACAGTCATATTAAAGCCTTATTACAGCCTGTCAAGCATTCTCAAAAGGAATCTCCCAGTTAAATACTATAAATCTGCTGCTGTGGTTGAAGTTATGGATTCTTTTATTTTTGAACCTGAATTTCTTACAGGTCAGTCAGGATTGGGCATCAAATTAACCAGACAAACTGAGCCAGAACCACTGCTGAGCCAACCGGTCCACATGTGCAGTAATGTGCCAGAAAAGGAGGAAACCAGTCAGTCAACATTCAGTCAGAACCAGAACCAACCAAACCAGTCAGCTGTTCCCCCACACAGCTACCTGACCAACAGACACACAGAGAGTGTGTGTGTGTGTGTGTGTGTGTGTGTGTGTGTGTGTGTGTGTGTGTGAGAGAGAGAGTAGAGTGGGGTAAAAGATCATTTACACCACAGGCACCCAGATCAGCTCACTGCTGTGAAGGTGACCTCTAATCATGTCTACCCCACCATCACACACACACACACACACACACACACACACACACACACACACACATCTGAGCTCTCAGCATCTCACTGACACACGAAACCAATCTCATCCAGAATAAATCGCAGTTTCTCTCGCTCTCTCGCTCTCTCTCTCTCTCACACACACACACACACACACACACACACAAACATTGATAGTTTATATGATAAATAAATAAACAAATAAGCTCCACACTGTGCACGTTTTTATGCATCGACTCCTCAAACACCTCATTAACTAATTAATAATCATGTTAATGACTGTGGGCGGGGCCAGGAGTGTAAAGCAGAGTCACCTGGCCTCAGACTGAGAACCCCATCTAGGGACAACAGTTCATTTCTAGGAAAAAATAAACTTTTATTAATTTCTAAATAATAATATTAACAACAAAAACTTACATACACAGAATTATTTACATTAATAATCATTAAGAATTCTCACAACCAATTCAAAATGAGCAACTGAGATATTTTTACAGGACTGAATGATTATCATTTCAGCAGTGCAGCAGTCTCTCACCAACAACCAATAAATTAGCATGATTTTACATGCAATTAGCATAAATCACTACAAGCCCCTCCCCTTTAGCCATAAACTTGTGTATTGAATTAAATGACCACACAGCCCATTCCCTGCCTGAAGACACACACACACACACACACACACACACACACACACACACACACACACACACACACACACACACACAGACAAGCCGGTGCCCTCTGTCGCAATTAATAATTGATCAGCGGAACAGGCCGGGTCTGATGTCTATTGATCTCTTCCATTATCCCTTCCTTATGGTATTGATCGGGTTCTCCCAGTGATGGACTGCAGACGAGAGGAATTCAGTGCTGCCACTCAAAACCCGAACAAGATCCTCCTTCCAAAAATCTCTCAGGTCTGCTTCTCACCGTCACTGAAGAGTAAAGGGATGGTTTCACAGAAAACAACACATTCCCTCAGTTTCCCCTCCAGCCCAGCCTGGACGCGTTCAGAGTCCGAACTGTACCGAACTGTGCTCACGAAGCTGAAAGCAATGGAAGCACCAAATAAATTTACACACATCAATAAATATTCAGTTACTGAATTGGCTAAACATATATTGAATTACTGAATTTAAAAATCATTTCTGAATTATTTTGGAGGAATCTTAATAGAATATTTTGCCCTATCACCCACCTCTATGATACCGACACTGGCCCACGATTTTCTTACATATGAATCATTCTTTAACAGCCTCTGAATAAAAGAGGGGGTATTTTCAGAAGCTTGGTTTGAATAAGTTGGGACTTTAGCTAAAGCTAAAGGAAGCTGCAGGACACAGAGCAGCTCCTGAAACTCAGGACACTAATGGAGGATCCTGCTGTTCGGTGCCCGAAGCTTTACGGTCTGTATTGAGTTCCTGGGTTTCCCTCCGGTAGGGGTTATTAAAGGTTAAGATTACATCACTGCAGTGTCCTTCAGTGGGACGACCTGTCCTGCTTACAAAGGTCTTCTCTGTGGAGATCAACACAGAGACACAGCTAGTCCAGACTAAAAAAACACGTCCCTTCAGATCAGAGATTAATACACTTACAGATTTATGAGCTCTGTCCTCAACATCCTTCTCCAGGTATGAATATCATTTAAAACTAATACGGCTGTAAATTAAAATATTCTGACAGGGTTGTTCCTGCCAGTGAGATTTACATGTATGTCCAACACACACTCATACAAGCACACACAGTAAACTCCAAGCAGCCATTACACACCCAAGTGATCTGCTAGCAATTAAAGCAGCAGTGTTGTTCTTATTAAACCCACAAATACACACAATACAGCCACGGAAGAAAGGAGCCACACACACCACAGAACAGACTTTTCAATTAAGAGCTCAGGATAACCAACAAATCTCCTTTACTTCCCCAGGAAACGGACACACTGGAAGAATCAGATTACACAAATTGATTTGTCTGAGGACGATAAGATGGATTAGATCATATCAGACCTGAAATGGGAGTCAGCTGTAAATGTATTATCCACTTACAGCCATGGTGGGTCAGAAACACAGCTGGTACTGCAGGCAAGCAGTTCTGCTTCAAGCAGGGCTTTCGGGTTCCACTTAAACATGAGGTGCCAAACAGTTTCTGCATTCAGCGTCTAGTTTCAGGGACTCCTGGTCCTGGACATCCACCACCCTGAAGACATCTGCTGTAATGAGCTTTCCTGGAGCACCCGGAACTGAGCTGAACCAATGTCACTGAAGTGAATCGGACCCGGACCGGTGCTGGTGTTTCAAGTTTTTTCTACTTCAGTCCCTTTTTGTTTCTGTAAAAACCAAACATTAAGTCCAACCAGAGTTTGATTGAGGTTTTAGAAGAAAACCTTTGGACAGTCACTGTATCAGCACTACATTATTAATGGAGCAACATAGTGATTACTTAAAAAATGGATGAATCATATTCTCTAAACGTTTAACAGCAATGTTTTGCTTTACCTCATATGAGCCACTTGTAACACTAAACACTGGCAACACAAACGTTCATGAGATCCTGCTGGTGTGGGTTTCCTCCTTCCTTTCATGTGCTCCCCCTTGTGGATGATGATCAGATGGCAAAACACGTTCCCTGTTTATCATCTTCTTCTTCTTCTTTTTTTTTTCTTCCAGCTGCCCCTGTTTAGGGGTCGCCACAGCGGATCAACCGTCTCCATTTCTTCTGGTCCTCTGCATCTTCCTCCTTCAAACCAATCACCTGCATGTCCTCTCTCACCACGTCCACAAACCTCCTCTTTGTCCTTCCTCTTCTCCTCTTTCCTGGCAGCTCCCTCTTCAACATCCTCCTCCTGATATAATCTTCATCTCTCCTCTGGACACGTCCACACCAACGCAACCTCGCTTCTCTAACTTTGTCTCCAAGACAAAACCAAACACCAAAGTAACCAGGGAGCAGATTCACTGTTAACATGATGTGTGTGTCTGCATGTGTGTGAGTGTGTGTGTGTGTGTGAGTGAGTGCGTGTGTGTGTGTGTGAGTGCGTGTGTGTGTGTGTGTGTGTGTGAGTGTGTGTGTGAGTGGGGTGAGAAGCTGAGGGCTGTACTGAAGGGTGTGTGTGTGTGTGTGAGTGCGTGTGTGTGTGTGTGTGTGAGTGTGTGAGTGAGTGCGTGTGTGTGTGTGTGAGTGTGTGTGTGAGTGGGGTGAGAAGCTGAGGGCTGTACTGAAGGGTGTGTGATGCTGACAGGAGGTTACCGTGGTTAATTGATCCCAGGGGTGTGTGTGCTATGATCCCTCCTTTCTCATCCGGGAGAAATCACAGAGGTTCCATCAATTAAGGGAGTGTGGATTTCGATGGAGAGGTGCTTTACTTTGGGGGGGTAACAGTCACACAAACCGAAGGCCCTTGACGTGTCCCAGCTCATCACACCTCCGTGCTGCTGTTGAAATTGTGCTGTTTGTTTCATTTAGAGAGTTTTCAGATCGTTTGGGGCCGTTTTCTGTACAGGAATGTTACTCACAGATTAGTGAAGTATATTCCACATGTCTGTCTACTTGCTGATCCTGGAGCAGCATCACAGCTAGTGAAGGATTTAACCCCAAACAGCCAACGTCCACAGCAGGAACCTGAAAACCCTTGTGACTCTGTTTAGCATCATTAGTCTAATTTAATCACTGATTTACACACAGAGCTGAACGCAGGACCTCAGGTGACAAACGGCCAATTACGGGAGCAATTCACTCAACACAGCTGTTGGGATAAAGAACCTTCCAGTTCCACCAGCAGAAGAACAGTGCTGCCACCACACAGAACAATCATCAGGTAGTCTGTGTTTCAATCCAGCTCATTAATAGGGGTGGTCTAGTGGTAGGGTACTAGTATGGACCTGTGGCTCAAGAGGTCCCAGGTTGGAATCCCACCTCCAGTACTACCACCACTGGGTCCCTGAGCAAGACCCTGAACCCTGAGTGTCTCCAGGGGGGGGACTGTCCCTGTACTCAGGACACGGACGTCTCTCTGGAGAAGAGCATCTGATAAATGCTGTAAATGTAAATGTAAGCGTAAATTACTCCAGAAAAGTTAAATATAGATAAACCAGTAACACAGTGTCAGTTTTCCACTCCACTTTAAACGATGTAGCTTCATTCTGGCACATCAAGCACAAGCTGTCCTTCCTCCTTAAAAGGTGCAGCTTCGCCTCAGCTTATAAGAAACTTCAGTTCCACCTTAAATGATGCAGCAGTTTAAGGGGGAACAGAATATTCTAATTAAAAACCTGCACCTCTGACTTGGTGTTAGAATTTGACAGAATTTAGCAGACGATCTCATCCAGAACGATGTCCAGTTCCTGGTTGATTCCTGAGAGCAGTCTGGGTTCAGGGTGTTACTCAGGAACCCACTGGTGGAGCTGGAAGTGGGATTTGAACCTGCACCCTTGTGGTCTTTAGGCGAGTAACTGATCACTAAACCAGTTCACCATTATAAACCGTAGGACCCTGAGTGGTGCTGCAGCCCCAGAAAGTACCTGCTGTTGTAACGCGCCGGTGCCAGCGAGGTCGCTGGGCACCTGTGTGCGAGCCCTGCCCCCCGCCACGTGACAGAATGACTCCGTGAATCGGAGCAGGACGCGGGTCCTTGCGTGTTTGCTCACGGAGTCATTCTGTCACGTGGCGGGGGGCAGGGCTCGCACACAGGTGCCCAGCGACCTCGCTGGCACCGGCGCGTTACAGCTGTCCATTTGAGCTGGAAATCCCAGTGTCCTCCCTCCACCGTCCTGCTGCACCTGAGCAGGCGTGTCCACCGAGTGTGTGAAGACAAACGGCTGTGTTTTAAATACAGGGAGCATCGATGTGTGCTCATGTAAACACACACACACACACACACACACACACACACACACACACACACACACACACTCCACCACACAGCAGCAGCGGCTCATTTAAATGCGGAACACCTACACAGGTACTGTGCTGGGCAGTGGGTGATGGGAATCATTTGGGGTTCAGTGCTGAGAGGACCTCCATGAATCAGTGATACAGGAACCAAAACAGGAAACCAGACATCGTCCTCCAGCTGCCGAGAGCAGAAGACTGGGCCGACAGACACGCCCAGGTTCGGTTCTGGATTCGGGATATTTTCTGTGTTAAAATGTCTAATTCTGTGCAGCTCGACAGCACTGCGTCCCAGAGAAGTAAACCATCCGCTGGTGGTGAATGGAACCAGGCGTCCCTAATCTCTGCCTTTCACGTCCCCTTGTGAATGATCGAGTGTCTCTGAGTGTCTGTATGGGACGGTGATGATGGTGAAATAGTCTGAACTAAATCAGGTTCATCACTGAATTATGACTGTACTTCTGAAAACTCAGGTCCTCTTAAAAGAACAGGTTAATGTGCAGGAAGTCAAATAAATACATTTACAAAAAATACACTTTCTGTGTAAATCATACTGGATGAAAATTGGATTGGGTTTCATTATTAAAATAGTTTGAAATCAATGCTAATATACCAAAATCAGTGCGGCTGATTGGCTGTGTTGGGTTGATTTCTACACTCCTAGTTCAGCTCCACCTGTTAATGATCAGACTCATTATTATTCCAGATGTAGAAAAACTATTTAGATTTTATTCCACGTTTCTTCTGTGAGGGGGGGGGGGGGGGCAGAGAGACTCCTGGAGTGTAAAATTGAATTGTGTTGGTGTTTCTGAGTGCAGTGCTGCCTCGGGGGGAGTGGAGGGGAAGAAAGAGTGATCGCTGAAGGGAGGGAGGGAGAAGAACAGTATGTTGTCCAGTTATGTTGGTTTTCTGAAGACTGATGATAAGAATGTCCTCGTACCCCTAAATCCTTCCTCATCTGGATGAGTGGAGCACTGCTGTCACAGATTTGCAGGCTCAGCAAGTCAGAGACCACATTTCAGGTATTTATTCTTTTTTTTTTTTTTATGTATTTATCTGTTAACGTGTGGAGTCAATGGAGCACTCGGTGGTGATCAGCAGCCAGCAGGTGTTTACCTCCATTAAAAAACTCTCACCACACATTTAACAGCGTGATTTCAGATCAAAACAGGAAAGAACAGGAGCTCCAACAGATTAAAAAGAGGAGAAGAAGCTCCAGAATTGAAGAGGAGCTCAATCAGGACTACATTACAGGTTCACACAGACCAGACCTGTGAAATGATTCCGCTCAGGCTGAGGGCGATAATTAAAATCATTCACAGCTCCCAGAGGACGACTGCCTTCCTCCCTCAGAGCCAGACCCAGTCTGAGCCTTGTCCTGTTCCACCGTTTAATATTCACCAAGGAGAACCCGCCTCCATCAGCCCTCGTCCTTCCTGCAGAACCACCAGGGTGGTACCGCGAGGGAGGACGTTCTGAGGCACCCCAGATTGGATGGGCAGAAAAAAAAACTAATTCTGAAGCAAGTAAAAGAAAAAAGGATCCATTTTACTGAACAACTACACAATTTTCTCAGTTTCCACACAACAGCCTGCAAAATTAAGCCCCACCCATTCAGGCTACAACAGTTTAGCCCCGCCCATTCAGGCTACAACAGTTTAGCCCCGCCCATTCAGGCTACAACAGTTAAGACCCGCCCACTATAAAGAGCGCAATATAGAGCAGCCAATCAGAACTGAGCTTGTTTACACGTATCAGTCTTGCAGAAACACAAACAGTGTTTAAATCTGAGGGAGAAAGAGAGACTGGAGACTAAAATGAACAGGGTTCCAAAAAAATGTAAAAAAAAAACAAAACACAAGAATAATGTCCTGTTCTAGTCCAGCTTGACTTTGGTTCCTAGAGGTTCCTGAAGAACCTTTTTTTTTTAAATGCTTCTCTAGGTAACCAAATGTAGATCACCTATCCAAAAATGGATCTATATTCTGGTTCTCCTTTACCTTTTTAAGAGTGTGCACCTCTCCACCTCCACAGAGAACATGCTGATGGAATAATGACCAAAAGCCCAAACACAGTCAGAGAACTGAGAAGATACACATATCTCCACAGGACCAGGCTTTCACACACCTGCTCACACACACACACGCATGCACACACACACTCCCTCAGGGCTGGACCAGATCCTGACCACTGACCCCAGAACAGAACAACGACCCCTGCAAACACAGCCTGATGAAAACAGTCTGTAGTGTCCTCTCCAGACGAAGCTCCATCACTTCATCTGAATGAACCTGTTCAGCAGATCAGCACACAGTGACCCTCTTTATTAAAGCTGTGTTCATGTTATAGATTTTATTCATGTGGATCAAATGACACACGTTACTCCTCTGGACAAGCGTCTTCAGTCAATAATGTGATTAACTGGGTTTATGCTGCAATAAAACCAACATTTAAAAAACAAAACTTCAGTCTTGGCTCCAAACATTAACAGCTATTCAAGACCCAAATCAACTCGAGTTCTCAAGCCAGTGGAGTTTAATTTAAAGCCGCAGAGATCAGAATCAGAATCCAAATCAGAAAAATGCACTATATGCTCTGTATACAAATATACCCTGTAGATTAAACCGCCTGTATTCACATTATAATCCATAAACCGGTACTAAATACTACAGAAAGTCCCAAACGCACTACCTAATATTAACCTCTTATAAGCACTACATACTACATACTATACAATATATATACTATACTATATACACTTTACTACATATTTACTGATTCTGAAATTAACTCGAGTGGAGTTTAATTTAAAGCCACAGAGATGGAGACCTACTGACACCGGGCTGTTCCAGATCAGACACACCCGTCCACCCAGGCCCGGCCACCTGTCCCACAGCATAACCCTCCACACCCCAGTAAGGGGGGATGGCAGATGGCTTTTGGAGACCGGTGGAACAATCTCTCTGAAAACCCACCACCAAACCCATCAGTCAATCAGCAACGCCTGAACGAATCGAGTGCCTGAAAGAGCAGAAAATCCACTCTCACCATGAAGCGACGCCTCAAATTCAGTTCTGACCAAAAAGAAAGGAAAGGGCAACTTTATTGGCAACTATCACAATAAATCTTTATCAATCGCCCTTTTTTTAAGGTTCTAAATGTTCGTGTATCTTAAAGGAATCCAATCCAGCGGTGATTCCCCTCTCCAGTAGGTACCCTTGAGCAAGGTACCATCCCCATCACTGCTCCCCGGGTGCTTTCAATAGCTGCCCCCTGCTGCACGGTGTTTGAGTGCAGGGGTTAAATGCAGAGGTCCAGTTTGGTTGTGGTTCACTGTGTGCTGTGCTGTGACCTCGCAATGACAAGGGTTGTCACTTTCACTTTTCTTCACTTTCAATTAGTGAAGAATAACAGCAGCAAAGCATTAGAATCAAGAAAAATAATATTTATCTACTGCTTTACAACTGCTGTTATCTAAAACCAAGGTAGATTCCTAAAAGCATGAGGAAGAACCATTGAGAAGAACTAAGATTTAAAAGGAGAACCTCCCTAAAAATACAGGGAAGAAGTACTGTAAAGGAGAACTTCTCTAAGAGCTTGATGAGGAGCCACGGAGAGGAACTGAGACTTTAACTGAGAACCACTGAGCTAGTTCTCAGGAGGGAACCCATGCTGCCCCACAGCAGCACTGGAAAGAAATGAGCAGAATGTAAAAAGAACAGTATTACATCAGAACCCAACCTTCACATCATCTGCTGGCTGCACACAGTAAAAAAACACAAACCTTCAGAGTTCCTGAAGGGTTCTTGGCTTTGATCTATGCTTCTAGTCCATTAATAGAAACTGGACATTAAGTGCAGCTTTAAAAAGGTTCTTAACTCTCACTTTTTGAAGGTTAGTAGAGGAACCTGAAATGTTTCTTTTATGGAAGTTCTTCAAACAACCCTTCTTGGCACCTTCATCTGGGGAGAGCCTCTCTGTTAAGAACCTGCTCCAGGAACACAAGCTGCTGAGGAGAGAAATCAAATCCTGATTTGTCCATAACGAGAGGCTGCACATCAAGCAGATTATTCTGCACTGAGATCTCGCGCAGATCTTCAAAAAACGGGTTAAAAATGGGGAACAGTCATTACAGGTCACAATGGCACACACACACACACACACACCAATATATAAATATACAGAAGCAAAATAATTTTGTCATTAAACTATAAAAAATAGTTAAAAATGTTAAAAATTAAAATAAATATTAATGATGTTGTTGAAAGTGAAAGTGACTATTCTTATCACTGTGAAAAAGCACACAGTGAGAGACAACCAAATTAGACCTCTGCTTTTCACCCACACACACCATCCAGCAGGGGGCAGCTATTGAAAGCACCCAGGGAGCAGTGATGGGGACGGTACCTTGGTACCTTAAGGGTACCTCAGGGCAACCTACTTGTCTGGGATTCAAACTCATGACCTTCCGATCCTCGGGCCAACTCCCTATACATTAGAGCGCTGCTGCCCTATTATGATATAATAATATTAGTTACATAAATAGGAATATAAAATAATATTACCAATTATAAATATGAATATCTAAATTCATAAAAAAGAGGAAGCTCTCTAGCCCAGGAATAAATCTGAGGAAATGGCTGAATTTAATCTGCAGATTTTATGGTTTTATCCAAAAAACATCAAGAATCAGGGAGAACATTAAAACCGCCCAAACACTGAACATCAGGAGGGAGCGATCACAAAGGAGACCACCCCACCATCACAGACTGGACGATCTAACTGACCTTCTCAAGTGTCTTAAAAGGCAGGAAGGGGTTTTAAACACAGATGCTGGAGCACTGATGAGTCAAAATCCAATACTAACTGATGACCTTAATGACCTCAGCCATATGTCCTCAAAGGGATGGTGTCCCCATTAAACATCACTCAGACGTCTCCTCAAAGCCCCAGCTCTGTTCCTAAAGTCCTGTCTGAGGTGGTGATGTCCTTTATGCTGTGTTTAAGGTGGCAGATGTTCCATGTTTTTATCTGCAGCATCAACTGAGGTGCACTGAGGTGCAGTGGAACATCAAGAGGAGACAAAGTCCTCCAGAAGCAGAAAATACTTCTGTTAGAAGGTACTCTGCTACTGATTCAGTCACTTTACACAGTCTCCGTGAAAGAGTATAAACACACACACACACACACACACACACACACACACACACACACACACACACACACACTCTCTGCTCCAGCACCTACACACACACACACACACACACACACACACACACTCTCTGTTCCAGCACCTACACACACACACACACACACACACACACACACACACACACACACACACACACACACACACACCACCTGTGAGACCACAGTGAGAACCATAATCACAAATGAAAGAAAGGTTACTGATTGTAATCGGGTGATCGACTGGTTCGTTTGGAGCGCTCGTTTTGTGCTCTAACTCTTTAAACAGACTGTGACGGATGTGCTTTTCCAGACTCGTTGAACAGAGAGCGGTTCTGTGATCACTGCTGCACATGAAACATTTCATCATAAAAAGTAAATAAACTGTAAAGGAAATCAGGCTGTGAGATCAGAGCCCCTGAAATCAGGGCTGGATTCATCCAGAAGATGTGGTTTACTACAGTTTATTATAGTCAGGTCTCAGTGGGACAGTGTTCCTGGTAGCCCCATCGTTCTCGTCCCACATTACAGCCCAGCAGCTGCTCTTCGCCCATAAATATTCACACCCCAGAGAATCCCCAGTGATCAGTTCAGCACACCTGATCATATCAATAATTCAGCAGAAGGAAATGAAAGGTAGGCGCCCAGTGTCTGCACTAAAACATGGTCCCATTAGGGCTGTGAAAATATGACAGTGGACCACAGTTAAAGGGCCAATTCCATGATAATTTACTTCAATAAAAGCTGTCCGAGGGTGAAAATCAGTTGCGCTGCACACAGGACTGACCTCGTTCTGAGATTCTGAGACACTGGATGGTTTGAAGGCCTGGTCCCAGAATTCTCAGGTTTACAAAACTGAATTTTATATTTGGAAGTGCAGGCAGGTTGGAATGGGTGGAGAAGAGTGGCTGGAGTGATTTGTGACAGACGTGTACCAGCAAGAGTGAAAAGGAAGATTTACAGGACAGTAGTGAGACCAGCTATGTTGTATGGGTTGGAGACGGTGATGAAAAGGCAGGAGGCGGAGCTGGAGGTGTCAGAGTTAAAGATGCTGAGATGTTCGTTGGGTGTGACGAGGATGGACAGGATTAGAAATGAGTATATTAGAGGGACAGATCAGGTTAGACGTCTTGGAGACAAAGTTAGAGAAGCAAGGTTGCGTTGGTTTGGACATGTCCAGAGGAGAGACGAGGATTATATTGGAAGGAGGATGTTGAAGATGGAGCTGCCAGGAAAGAGGAGAAGAGGAAGAACAAAGAGAAGGATTATGGATGTGGTGAGAGAGGACATACAGGTGGTCGGTTTGAAGGAAGAAGATGCAGAGGACCGGAAGAAATGGAGACGGTTGATCCGCTGTGGCGACCCCTAAACGGAAGCAGCCGAAAGGAAAAGTGGAAGAAGAAAATATTTGGTGGATTGTTTCTCTACATTAAATGGTTTTCACCCCTGTGAGAAGGACAGTCTGTATTTAAAGTAAAGTATATAATCACATTTAAAACAATCGAAACTTTGATCAATTAAAAAAATGCCATTAACAAAACTCTCTCTTTCTCTCTCTCCTTCACTCTCTTCCTCACTCTGTCTCTCACTCTGTCTCTCACTCTGTCTGCCTCACAATTTTTTTTCTCAACTTTCTGAAACATCACTTCCTGCTGTAAACTCGCAATAAATAAAACCAGGACAAACTCTTTCTTTACTCCGTCCACAGGTTTCCAGTCAAGTGCTCTAAGACATAAAGACAGACTACTTTTCTATTTCTGGTCC
>CM029380.1:96685-124185 GCA_017165825.1 Hepsetus odoe | reverse complement strand
TCCCGAGGAAAGTATAATAGAGGTTTTTACACTAAACCCTGGGTGTGTGTATTTATACCCAGATTAAAGTCATGTATCTCTGAAGAGCTGCAGGGTTGAGGTCTGAGTGTTTGTTCTGGTCTCTACATAAACTACAGTTAGTCTGAGAGCTCTGTGTGGGGGCGTGGTCGGAGCGTGGTTCGGGGGCGGAGCGACTCTGCCCGGCAAACTGAGAGCGGGACGCGGGGAAACTGAGAGCGCGCGCACATTTACACGTACACACACCCGGGAAAATTAAACCAGGGAACACGCATACACACCGGGACAACACCTGAGGACACACTCACACACACACAGATCCGCAGCGGTGCCGGCGAGAGGGACACAGTCCGGACCGGGTCCGCCCAGGAGAGCGCGAGGAGGACCGGACCGGGTCTGGAGCTAAACCCGAGCCTTCCCCCGGGCAGAGGCGCGTTTCTCCCCATGGATCAGCTCTCCCGCTCGGTGAGGAATCCCTCCGAGAGCCGGTAAAGCGGATTAACCTTCGGCCGCGGACTCTCCGGTGGGTTAACCCGCGTTTTACCTGCTCCAAATCGGCTGTTTTACAACTGTCCCGTTCCACCTTAAATACAGTACAGCAAGTCTATTCTGGCGCCCATATTTAAGGTGGACCGGGAAACTTCTGGTTTGTTACCAGCGCCATAAAGATCAGCAGCGCGGTTTTGAAGCAGGCCACGTTATCATGATCGTGTTCTCAGTAAGCCGGGCTTTCTGTGGCGTTTTGAGTGTTTTATTCAGTTCCAACTGCGTTTCCTCACAGACCCGCGCTGGCTAACATGCTAACATGATTATCCCGCGAGGTTTCCATGAACAGTGTTTTTTTACGCAACACTTGAAGCAGTTCTGCCTGTTTTGAGGAGTTTCGTTGAGTTAAATGTTTGTCCTTTGTGTTTTTGAGCCGCGCTGCTGAGGGACACACTGTTAGCCTGAAGCTAACCTGAACCCGAGCGGCGGCTCCGCTTCAGTCCGACTGCTAAACCTGTTCAGGGTTTATTTTGGGAGTTTGCATGGATTGTGTTTTAGTTTGTGCTATTATTTTCCTGTTTTTACGTCGTTTTAAGTCTTAAAAGTTAACTTTAAGTTCCGGTTGCGAAATTCCGCGCCAAGATTTCAAAAAAGTTAGACCCTGCGCGCGACTTTGCGAAACCCCGCCCCGTGGTGCGCACCTATTTGCTGCCTACAGGACCAGGAGGCGGGTAGAGAGGTGCATCTGCGATTTTGATTGGCTGTTTGTAGAATGAGGGCGTAGAGTGATTAGTCATGGCGATGATTCGATAGAACGGGTGTCAGTTACCGCCAGGCTCCTCCCGGTCAGTTTGGAGTTTGAAATCAAAATAACTTTGATTTCCAAAAAACATAACCGAGATCAGTTTAAACCGATCAGACCGACTCCAGTCAGATCCGCGCGATGCTGTCTCCCAGGCTGTATAACGCTGTTAAGAAAAGGTAATGAGTGTACAATAACGGATCTGTTAGCCTGTTTAAACCGGTTGAATTCCTGTACCCGCCTGTGATCACCTGGGCGATCAGTCTCACCTGATCAGTCTTCAGATGCTCCTTACCTGATCAGGTACCGCTTTTCCCGTCACACACAGGTGGAAGATGTCCAGTACTTTGCTGGATGGTCATAATCTAACCCAGAAACGCCCGAGGAGCCCAAATAAGTCTAAAGCAACCAATGAGCAGGTGAGTTTCCAGCAGAATTTACAGCCAGGCGTTGAAAGTCCAGGCTCTTTTTCATATTGTCTAGGGTGTACTTTTATAGAAGCCTGTTTTCACCCAAATTAAGAAGGGAAAAAAATAAATTTCTGCTTACAAGAAAGTAGAAATATGTTTCTGTGCTCTCTACAACCTTTCCTTCAAAAGAAGAGCATGTTTGTGGAGCCGAAAACACCAGTGAAGCTCTCGGGAAGATACACGGCTGCCCTCGAGACACAGAAAACCATGGGTCCCCTTACTACCCCCACTAAAGGACCGGACGGTCCGACGGGGGAACCCTGGACCCCAACCTCTAATCTGAAGATGCTGATCAGTGCAGCCAGTCCTGAGATCCGCAACCGCGAGAAAGAGAGGAGCGCGGACAACATGAAGATGGAGGAAGGAGAGTCTTCATCGCAGGTACACCTACCGTCTGTTGTGTTTTAGAGGCCTGTTCTGATTTGGGAGGGTCTTTCCCGGTCTTGATCAAACTAACCTGCTCTTAAACCGTTCTGAATTTGATGTGGGTGGTGCTGGAGGAAAAACTAGTGCTGTAGCTCAACTCTGAAGCGTGAAGGGCCCTCAGTGCTCATTTTCCTGAGAAACACTGGGGGAGACATTTGTCTGTTGATTTGAAGTTTCTCTTTTATTTGTTGTTTATTTCACTTGACTGCATTTTGCATTAAAGGGTGTTTTTGTTGTTGCTCCACAGGAACCGGAAACAGGAGAAGAGTCTGAGAAGCTGCAGCTCAGCAGAAAGGAGAAAAGTCTTGGCCTGCTTTGCCACAAGTTTCTGGCTCGATATCCAGACAACCCGAATCCTGCCGTGAACAACGACATCTGCCTTGACGATGTTGCCACTGAACTGAGTAACGGCCCTTCATTACACATTAATAACACGTCAAATACGCACACAGACACCACAAAGACAGGACCTCCACCAACACACACAGTGGAGAAAAAACTTTCAAAATGGTATGATAATTGTGTTTTAATTGTTTGTTTCTTTTCAAATGCTGTCCTGTTACTAATTACTGAAGGTTGGAGAGGAAATAACACTTTCTAAAGTGTTAACAATTCACAAGGTTTACAGCTGGATTCAAAACAGCAGAAAAGGGCATATTCAACATGTTAAAGTGCATTTTAAACAAAAGTGACCCACTATTAATAATCTAGACCCAGACTAAAGTAGATTCTATACATTTCTGCTGATTTTACAGGATAGCATTGCGAAATGTATGTAAACGGAACAGTTAATATTAACGTTAATGATCTTTAATAACATGGAAGTTGAGCTGGACATGAAATAAAAACATGGTGCAAAATGATTTGAATTTAGATGTTTATTCTCGTTCTTCTCACGTAGATGTGGAGCGGCGTCGTATTTACGACATCATGAATGTTCTAGAAAGCCTTCAGATGGTCAGCCGGCTGGCGAAGAACCGGTACACGTGGCACGGGCGGGTGAGGCTGGCACAGACCTTGGTGGCTTTGCGGCGCGCCGGCGAGGAGAACCGGTACGGTCAGCAGATGCAGCAGCTCAGACAGAAGAGTCTGGAGCAGGAGTTCGAGCTGGATGGAGAGGAGAAGGAGAACGAGGAGGACGGAGAGGGACCGAAGGAACTGAGCTTCACCTCTGATTCTGCAGGAGACAGTAAAACAGGTCAGCGTGGATCACATCATAGAATATTAATGTATCTTCTCTGTGTAAACACACCCTGAATAACACTTCTTACTCTTCAGTTACATTATTTTAGTCACTCCAAACTTCAGGCACAGTAACTGGTGGTTGAGTTTCAGGAAGCTGAGAAAGACTGAATGAGCACAGCTGTCCATGACTTCCCGAATGTGACCTTTTCTGTCCCGTCGTGTTTTTCCTCCTGCAGCCAGCAGCCGTAAGGATAAGTCCCTGCGGGTGATGAGCCAGAAGTTTGTGATGCTGTTTCTGGTCTCAAGTCCTCGTGTGGTCAGTCTGGAGATCGCTGCTAAAATCCTGATTGGGGAGGATCAGGTGGTGGACCAGGACAAGAGTAAATTTAAGAGTGAGTGCAGCAGGTTGCACCGCGTACTGTAACTAGAAAAACACATTGAATGTCATCTTTGAACTCCGTTTCACATCAGCTTTATTCTATTTTGTGTTTGGGGCCCCAAAAACAAGCAGCGTGTTAAAGTAAAGAATTTGCTCAGAAACCCAATGATGATGCCAGAGGTAGGATTCGAACCTGCGACCTCTTGGTCCAAGGCAAGTATCCTACCACTAGACCAGAACCACCCACCAGGTGAAGTTCAAAAGCCTTGAATGAACACTGAAACTGAGCTAAAGTGAAACTGCTGGTTTTAACTCAGGATTCAAAAGTAAACTGAAACTTCAAAAATAACCAGTAGAGATATGAGTTGTATTTCAGACCATTCATAAGACATTTATTAACTGTGGGGGCTGAACGTTTAGGTGACACTGGGTTTTTTGCACGACATATGTTTTATGTATTTTCCCTGTAACGCCGACCCTGTTAGATTTAATCCCAGTTTGAGTGTGTCTGTTTTCTGTTTGAGGGTCATACATTTCAGATTTCTTTTCTTCTGTGATTTCAGCTAAAATCCGCCGACTGTATGACATCGCCAATGTTCTGAGCAGCCTGGGGCTCATTAAGAAGGTACATGTGACGGAGGATCGGGGCAGGAAGCCAGCTTTCAAGTGGACTGGCCCAGAGGACCTGCCTTCATCACAGGGTTGGTGATGGGTGGACAATATTAGTGTGAAGCTGGTTCTCTGTTTCTGTGATCTAACACTAACCCTAGAACTGTATGGAGCTTAAAACAGAGTTTTGGACAATTAGTCTTCTACAGTTTAGTTACTGCTTAGTAACCGGGTTTTTGATTGGACCCTAAAACACAAACTTGAAGGATCGTTGTTTAAACGTTCTTTATGGAACCTATATTTAGTGCAGTAACTGCAGCAGGGAAATAAAGCTGTGTAATACAATGGAACCCTTTAGTGACACTAATTACATTTGTTTTTGTGAAGAAAAGCCAAAATTGTCCAACATCGTTGTGGGTGTCAGTGGCTTTAGGATAATTTGGTCATTTGTTTTTCTTTCAGATTTAGAAGTTGCAGCGACGGCAGCCTCATTCTCCTCACGTCCGCTGGAGTCCCGCGCCTCGTTAGACAACTGCACCAAAAACCTCTTCTGCTCAACTGGAGGCAAACGGGGCTTTACCCGCCACCACTCACTGGTTAAACTGGCCAAGAGCATCCAGGACGACCGCCGGAAAATAAACTCGGCCCCAACCAGCCCCATAAAAATGACCAGTGAGTTCAGGGATTCCTTGCGCCACGGTTGCTTTTGAAGGAGATTATTTATCAATCAGCCAGAACAGATTTATTTTATTCTCCTCTGTTTCAGGTGAAGCTGTAAGTGGAGGGCTGTCCCACCTTGCAGCAATCTGTAAAATGCAGCTGGACGAACAGACTGTGTAAGAAAAACCATAATAGTTCTGCAAATTTGTTTTATAGTTTTTTTCTTGATTGGTTTATAGTTGTAGATCAGTGAACATGGAGTCTAGTCCAAGCACTATTTCTGTAAGCAAAGCAGTTAATGTGTAAGGCTTCTTGAGAGCTTCAGACTTCAAAACATGGAAATCCCCTTGGCCAATAAAGTTATTCTGTAAGATTTTACGCTTTAGTTTTGATCTCAATCTTTAATTTTCTCGTATCTATCTGTTAAAACTTAATTTTAGGAGTAATCATAAAAAGCCTGAATCGGAAGCAGCTGCAGAAGTTCATCAGGATACCTCACTCTCTTCTGGCGCTTTCACAGCCAGAAACGGGGCAGAAATCGCACCCACCTGCCCCAAAGGGGGGCATTTCCCTGCCCTGCCAGCAGGGGTTTCCTACCTCCCTTCTTCGTGTTCCTCCCTCATACCTGTACTGCTGCCTCAGCCCCAGGTGGGCCGGTCCTATGCTCTTTATGTCCACCACGCCTCTGTCAGGCCACACCCCTCTGCCCGGCCACCGCCCACCAGCCTGGCTGTGCGCTCCATGACGTTTGAAAGCCCCGGGGGAGCCAACACCAAAGAGTCTCCCGTTACCATGGCAGCAGCCGTTCTGACGGCTCAGGGTCATGACCAGACCAGCCCATCTCTGAAACGAGCCTGTGCAGACACGGGTCCAGAAGGAAGTCCTTCCAAAATGAAACGGGCCGAGCTGAGCTCCAAGGTGAGTTCTGTTGCTGCAGAAAGGGGGTTGTCATTAGTTTCTGGCTGAAGGTTTAGGTGACGTCTAATATCGTTTTCTGGTTCGTGTCCACAGAGCGGTTCCCCAAAGCTGGGCGAGATCCTGCAGGCCCGTCTGAAGGCCCGGCGGGGGGCGCTCAAGTCCAGAGCCCTGCATCTGGACCCGGAGTTCACTAAACCCCCTGAACCTCATGGAGCCCCCCTGGAGCACAGTCTGGAGAACTTTCTGGAGGAAAAAATGCAGAATGAGACCAGTGACAAAGGACCAATCCCAAACCAGCAGAAGAACAGCCCGACAGGACAGGAGACGCAGCCTGGACACACACACACAGAGGTAGAGAAAACAATAAACATTTAAAAAAATAAACTCATTAGTGGAACAGAGACTCGCTTTATATTTTATAAAATACTCGGTTTGGCTAAAACGAGCACATTCTTTATTGATGTAATTGCTCAAAATAATTTCTGCCAAAATTGGTGTCCATGAAAGTATTTTTACATTGTTAGGTTCGCTTTTAGTGGCATAAACTTCTTCTGTGTCTGTTGTGTGTAAACGTTGATCTGTTGAGAAGTGACAGTGTTGTCGTGTGTGTCAGACTTTAATACCCACAGGTTATTTGATTCCGATCTCTCAGCAGCCCACGCTCAGCTTTAAGGAAGGCCAGAGCTCCAGTGAAGGTCTTAAGGCTTCCACACCCACTTACAACATCTACCACACACCAACCGCAGGTACCCCAGCTTACACACCTGTCCTGAAATAGCACACAAGAATAAATCACAAGCAAATGATGACGTTGACCTTTAGTGCAGAACTGTATAACATCACTGATAATGATGTGTCTTCTCCTGATTTGTAAAAGAGAGTGTGTTTAATTATCATCAACATTGTTTGTGTGCTTGCAGGATCCAGGCCTCCCCCTCCTCAGGAGTTCACCCCCACCAGTCTCCACCAGCCCCGGGTGACCCCTCCCTCCCCGTTCTCCCCCACCCCCAGCCCAGCCATCCTCAACTTCACCCTGCAGAACCTGGGCCTGATCCCCAGCCCCCCTACACCCAGTGCCCCGGGCCTGGACCATCCCAGAACCAGCATCCACCCGGGTGTGGCCCAGCACAGTATGATCTTCATCAAACCAGTTTCTCCAGCTGGAGCACTGCAGAACGGAGCTCTACACGGCCAGCCTTTTACTTTAATCAGCCTGCCCCAGGTGAGAGAGACACACACACACACACAAACACACATTGATTACCTGTGAAGTTATACTGTCCTAAAGTAAAACCTTCAGCTAAAAAAAAAATCAACAAAAATCCTCACAAATATAAAATGTTCTCGTTCCGCCATGAGGACATGATCAGTCATTCTGATTGTTGATAAACGCCACAAATTATTAATCAATTGGTGTTTGATTAATAAAGAAACCAGTTTAGATATGTGGGACCTGCTGCCAGTCTAACTACACTCCTGGTTTGTTAAATATTTGTTTGGATAAAGGAGTCTCTCTGTCTTGTTCTCCTTTCAGCCTGTCCTCACCACACCCAAAGGTGGCTCTTCACTCCAGCACAGTTTCTTCCACACCCCAGTGTCCTCGCTGCCCACCATGTCCACTCCTACTGTCTCCCGGAACCTCTACATCCCGCAGAGGAAGTTGGACATTAGCTCTGAGGACTCTTAGGACAAAGTGGGTTAGGGTCTCGCTCTTCTGTGTGAGTGTGTCCTGTACTGTAGCTTCTGCTTTATGTCCCTGCGGTCCTGCAGTTTCAGTGTGTGTGTGTGTGTGTGTGTGTGGGGCTCTAAATCTGGCCAAGCTGGGTTTACTCTGAGCCTTGAAACACATTGTCCCAGGACACTGTAACCTCATGGACCTGATATTAGCATTGGATCTGCTGGAGCTGTTTTGTTTGTGAAGGTTTGTAAAAATACAGAATGCTGTAACTGATTGTAAGGGGGGGGGGTCAAAATGAAAAATGTGTCTTTTTATTTTTTAATTCCAGTATTTCAGGGACTTTCTACCAAATGTATGAAATGTGGTCAGGAAGTGAAGGTCCTCTTGTTCTGGTGCTAGACGCACCCTAAAGTGCGGGTGTGTTTATGGTGCTGCAGGATGTGTTTAAAGAAGAAACGAGAAGGTGAAGTATTAAATAAACTGCAGTGCTTTTACAGCCGTGGACTCTCAATGTGGATTAAAGTCCTGCTGAAGGGACCGAATGTGCATTAAGGATTGCTTACCTAATCATTTTAATGATTCAACGTAATAAAAATTTGCTTTTTATGACCTTAAACATTGTTCATTTCGTTGTTTTGTAATCAATAGTTTTCTTTAAGGATGTACAACTTTGATTTTAGTTTTATTTTTAAGGGCCGTTTCTTTACATCCAAACTGGACTTCCTTCTCCTGCAGTTCAGACTCCGGTTTGATGAACGTGTGAAACTAATGAGCAGCTCTTCAGTTCTTCACTACTTTGTAAATCATCTTACTGGCTCTTTAATAAACCAGTCGTTTTCATTTCTCCTTTAAAATCAGCGGATCCTGCCGGTCTGATCCTGCTTTTCTCAGAAACATGAACGTGTGCCGTTTTTGGAGGGAAATAATAGACGGCGGGCGGGAGGACCCGGTCCATGTAGGGAAGGGGGGATCCATCCTTCGGCTGGCGGGCGGGAGGACCCGGTCCATGTAGGGAAGGGGGGATCCGTCCTTCGGCTGGCTGGCGGGCGGGAGGACCCGGTCCATGTAGGGAAGGGGGGATCCGTCCTTCGGCTGGCGGGCGGGCGGGAGGACCCGGTCCATGTAGGGAAGGGGGGTCCGTCCTTCGGCTGGCGGGCGGGAGGACCCGGTCCATGTAGGGAAGGGGGGTCCGTCCTTCGGCTGGCGGGCGGGCGGGAGGACCCGGTCCATGTAGGGAAGGGGGGTCCATCCTTCGGCTGGCGGGCGGGAGGACCCGGTCCATGTAAGGAAGGGGGGGTCCGTCCTTCGGCTGGCGGGCGGGAGGACCCGGTCCATGTAAGGAAGGGGGGTCCGTCCTTCGGCTGGCGGGCAGGAGGACCCGGTCCATGTAGGGAAGGGGGGTCCGTCCTTCGGCTGGCGGACAGACTAATCGTTACTGCTGAGGACAGTGTTTAATAGTAATTAAGATCATTCTTACTGACAGGGTTTATCAGTCTTGTCCTGCAGTGATTTACACCCACATCTGTTCTAAACTAGATTTATATCAACAACCAGCTCACTTTACACACCGAGTCTGTTCATCCACAAACACCAGAAAGGGTTCAGGGTTCTTACAGTAAAGAAAAGAAAATGGTAAAAAGTAGATTTAAAACAGTCTCCCTGTAGAAATGAAGGACTACTGTGTGTGTGACTGTTATGACTCTCCAGCGTTCACCGTTCGGCTGTATATTTACACACTTTTCACAACAGGCTAGCGGTTAGCCATTTAGCATAGGTGCAGCGCGCCGGGAAAAAGGCAAACAAAGAGAACCGTAATGACGGTAAAAGTCCTTCTAGGAGAGAACAACAAGGACAACACGGCAGATTACCTGAGATACAGAGTCTAGTGATACACAGCGACAGTGAGGACCGAGTGTGGAGTATCGTTTACTGTCAGTTTTTATGTCTCTTAGACATGACGTCACGACAGTGCGCCATTACTCATTTCTAGTCGGTCAGCGCCGCCTAGTGGCGGATCGCTATCGTAACAGCAACCTAATACTCAGGGTCTGGGATTCGAACCCACAAACTTCTGATCCTGGGCCTTATCCCTGAGCACAAGGCCACCGCTGCCCCATTTCTAGAGCACATTTAAAACCGCATGTCTGTTCAATTAAACCAAAAGACCAAATAAATGAAACAGAAAATTATGAAAAACAAAAAGGAGAAAAAAGTCAGTTCAGAGCAAAACAAAAGCTGGAATCCTACAATAAACAGGTTCTAAATTTTGTTACAACTTTCTAAAGTGGGGACAAGATTATAAAGAACAGACGATTCTAGAGTCATAGATCCACAGAGAAACCTGTTCAGCTCAGCCGAGAACATGAACATCTGAGAACGTCTACTCAGAAGCTGAGAGAGAGAGAGAGAGGGAGGAGTCTAATGAAGAGATGAAGTCTGAAGGTCTTGAAAAAGGAAAAATAAAACCTGAATTTAACAGGCAGTCAGTGCAGGAACACCAGAACTGGATCTTCTGTCTTTTCCTGGCTCCTGTGAGGAGCTTCATTCTGGAACAACTGCAGGCGAGACAGTCTAGACGGTCTGGACAGATTCCCAGACGGACGGTTAAAATAGTAAACATGAGAAAAGATAAAAGCGTGAAAAACTTTCCACCCCCGTAAAGGACACATTGTTTGAGTTTTGATCTTTCTCTGAGTTACTCGAACCCTGGAATGAAACCCCTGTTTGTACAAATATTAAATAAACAGAATGTATAAACAAAACAAATTCAACTGTTAATATTTCAGATTTTAGTTTGATATTGATTGAGACTCTGAGTGTGTAAGAGCTGCTGGATGTCCTGCTGATGGGCTGTGAGTGCAGCTATTTTGGGAGGATGCTGTAATGTGTGTGTGTGTGTGTGTGTGTGTGTGTGTGTGTGGGCTGGACAGTAAGATGGCCATATATAAATGCTGTCCCTCAGTGTCCACAATGTACAGTTTAGGACACCCAACAGGACGAGTGTGAGTTCAGGAGATCAGTAAGTGAGACTGTGAGAGCGTGTGTGTTTTTCTGTGTGTTTTTGTGTGTGTGTGTGTGTGTGTGGTTTAGGATTCTCATTGCTGCTGTTTTATTGGCTGATACTGAATAATTAAAATAAAAAATCTCACAATTTCTTGAGTTTTGAAAAAGATTGAAAAAGATCAGTTTCTCAGTTATTTATAAACTTTAATCTCACTCTAATCTACACTCGTCTCATTTTAATCTGCACTCGTCTCACTCTAATTTACATTTGTCTCACACTAATCTGCACTCATCTCACTCTAATCTACACTCGTCTCACATTAATCCACAATTGTCTCACTCTTATCTGCACTCGCCTCACTCTAATCTACACTGGATCTTTATCAGAACCCAAAGTGATAAACTGGAGATGGAGAGAATATCTGAAATGATGAGTTCGTCACTGAAGTCTTTATTTGTCCCACTGTTATCACTGCAACAATACAGTCTCTGATCTTTCCTTAAACTGTAAGTTTAAAAGTTTTAAAATAAAAATGTAAGAAAAATTTCAGCCAACTCTGAAGACATACAAATTAAACCAAATGTATAAATATATTATGAAATATTGCATTATATATTAATAAAGTGTGTGTGTGTGTGTGTGTGTGTGTGTGTGTGTGTGTGTGTGTATCAGTAGCAGCTTTATTAAAGGATCTATTTGGAGAGAGTTATCAGTACATTCTTGTGTGCTGAGGCCAAAGTGTGTGTGTGTGTGTGTGTGTGTGTGTGTGTGTGTTGAGAGCAGAAGGTGTGACTGAACGAGGAGATAAGGTTTAGCTGTTTGGTGACGCTGGTGTTTAAAGGTGTGGAGTTTTGAAAACTGGACTGGGATCAGTGGAGAGTTCACCTGTTTATCTTTCATTTTTCAGTTTTATTAAAGTAAATAAAGAGACTGAATCCTGTCAGAGATAAAAAAAAAGACAATAAAGACAAATTTCCTCTACTTCTTTTCTGCTCCCGTTTAGCCATCTCCATGTGCTCCTGTCCCCCTGCACGTCCTCTCTCACCACAACCATAACCCTCCGCTTTGTTCTTCCTCTTCTCCTCTTTCCTGGCAGCTCCATCTTCATCCTCCTCCTCCTGGTATTCTCCTCTAGACTAATCAATCAGCTTAAAGATAAAGAGATGCATTTGAACAGTGATTTTATATTTTAATGGGAGACACTGGAGGTAAAGAAGGGGTTTGGGGCAGCGGTGGCCCAGTGTTGAGGGAGTCGCCCCGCATCAGAAGATTGGGGGTTCGATTCCCTCACCAGTAGGCTGCCCTGAGGTACCCCTGAGCAAGGAACCGTCCCCGTCACTGCTCCCCGGGCGCTTTCAATAGCTGCCCACTGCTGCACGGTGTTTGTGTGCATGGGTTAAAAGCAGAGGTCCAGTTTCGTTGTGGTTCATGTTTGCTGTGCTGTGACCTCGCAATGACAAGGGTCGTCACTTTCACTTTCACTTTCACCACAGAACCTTTCATAACAAAAGTCCATCAAGATCATCACATTGAGGACAGATACCCACCAAACACCTCAAACTGTATGACATCTCCCCCAGTAACACTGTGGACAGCAGGGAACGTGTCTACGTTAAACAATGTTTATCAAGGTGTTTCCAGTTTTTACAGAGAACAGAGGATCATCAAGAAATCAGAAAAATAAACAGGCTGATAGATAGATAGATAGATAGACAGGTAGATAGATAGATAGATAGAGAGATGGATAGAGAGATAGATAGATAGGGATTCTGTATCTAATGGCATGTATAAGTATGTTTAACACACAATTTCTATAATTGTGTGTGTGTGTGTGTGTGTTTGCTGTGATCTGCAGGTGGGACGATGCCGAATTGGGGAGGAGGATCCAGGTGTGCAGCCTGTGAGAAAACCGTGTTTCATGCTGAGGAGATCCAGTGTAACAGCAGGAGCTTCCACAAGACCTGCTTCATGTGCAGTGAGTCTGAGGGGGAGGGGTCTAATGCTGAATGGGTGGAGTCTGAGATAGGCGGGAAGGAGTCAGAGATGGGGGGGTTGGAGGGTTGAAACATAGCGTGTCTCGGCCGAGCTTTCAGGCAGAACAATTTACAGAATACAGGGACCCATAATCTGCTTTCACACACCCCACACCACTGGTGCAGTGCTCATCTAGAACTGGGACGCTCACCTTTAGGGTTGTTCACGTTTGATGTGAGGTGACGGTGAAGGGTGTCATGGTGGTGCAGTGGGGTTAAACTTTATGGGTGCTGGTGCTCTAGTGGGGGTTCTTCTCTATGGACCTGTGGATCAAGAGGTCCCAGGTTCAATCCCCCCTCCAGCACTACCACCACTGGGTCCCTGAGACCCTGAACCCTGAGTGTCTCCAGGGGGGACTGTCCCTGTACTCAGGACACGGACGTCTCTCTGGAGAAGAGCGTCTGATAAATGGCACAAATGTAAATGTAAACTTTATAGTAGAACAATAAATGGCTGAGGTTTAACTGTAAAGTTCACATGTTTACTGTAAAGTTTTACACTGCATTTTTCCTGGGAGGTTTTGGGCTTTAATTTACTGCAGGACTTCCATCCCGTTTAAAACAAATCATAAAGGAAGGCACATTATCACAGACTGGAGAGCAAACAGAACTTGAATGCGTCCCCAGAAGTTTGGAGTGTGGTATTTCTGTGTGAAGAGATGGATCAGCTGCTCCGGGTGTTTACCGTGTCCCAGGTCAGCTGGGAGAGCTGTGCTATGCTGATTCCCCTGCAATTAACTTCCATTCTTGGACGGTTCTTCTCTGACCTGCTTTGGGGGATTTTGTCTCCTAAAATTAGCCCCAGCAGCTTATCTCCCCAGCCTGGGGTGGGACAGCTGCAGGACACAGAGGGCAAACTCTACTTCCAGGATCTACTGAAACCAGCACTGTCCTCCACGCGGCAGCACCTCCCACCCTGCAAGACCTCCACGCAGATAAAGTCATTTTGGTGACAAACCCCCCCATTTAACATAGACAGGGTCAGACAGTCGGGGACTTTGTTGATTTAGTGCTGATTTAATGAACAGCGGAAGGAAGCCTTTATTCTCTGGAGTGTCAAAGAAACCAGAACGAACTTGTGTGTAAATGACTGGAGTGAGTGTACATTTAAGTTCCACAGCTATATTTACATCCATAAACGTGGTCTTTGTCCTTCTCCTCTTTCCTGGCAGCTCCATCTTCCTTCATCTTCATACGTTTTTAATGTGTACCGTTCATCAAAGTAAGATTAGCAAGATCAGATCAAAAAAACACAACACAAGCCATCCAGCTACCTAAACATGTTTAATGTCTCCTTTAAGCAACACGTTCTTCACTGGACAGTTAGTCTCCCGGGCAGTTTCTGACTGTTTATGAATTTATTTATTATAACTGATATTTTTATTCATGTTTGTGCAGTGACCTGTCGTAAAGGTCTGGACAGCACCACTGTGGCCGCACACGAGTCGGAGATCTACTGCAAATCCTGCTACGGCAAGAAATATGGGCCGAAAGGCTACGGGTACGGCCAGGGCGCCGGAGCACTGAGCTCAGACCCGGTGGATAAAGAGCAGCAGCAACATCAGGAGTGAGACACACACACACACACACACACACACACACACACACACTATTCCACTATAAAGTACTTCTCTAATGTTTTTCCTTTCCAGGCTTAAACCTTTGGGTGCCTCCACCAAACCTAATCCTGGGAAAATTGCGCAGAAGTTCGGGAGTTCAGACCGCTGCCCGCGCTGCTCGAAGGCCGTGTACGCGGCGGAGAAGGTCATGGGGGCTGGAAAGGTAAAAAAGATCCAAAAGCACACGTTAGGCCTGGTTTACTTCAGACTGATCGCCTCACGCTGCTCTTCAGGGTGTGATGCTCCGTGATCAACACCTGAAAAATACTCAACTGCTGCTGCCACAGCAGGAGACGCTGTGCTGCAGTGTTCAGTTCCGTCTCCTCACAGTGAGAAGGTTGTGGTTCAGTTCCAAGTCTGGGTTCTCCCTGGGTCTGTATGGGTTTCCTCTGGGAGAACTGGGTTCTTCCCCCAGTCTAAACACAGGACAGGTGGACTTGAGACGATACACTCACTCCTAGGTGTGTGTGTGTCTTCAGGGTGTTTCTTATTTTTTCACGCTGTTAGAACTGTGATTAACTCCCACCAACCGATTTTCTGAATTGAGTGATGGAATGATGCCGTTACAACTTTTAAGGTGGACTGTAAAAAGAAACGGACACAGTTTGAGGATGTGATGATTCAGATCTGCAATTTCCAGTTTATCTTCATTGCTGGGGTGTGGTTTCTGTGTTTTATCTGCAGCCGTGGCACAAGACATGTTTCCGTTGCCTGCTGTGTGGGAAGAGTCTGGAGTCGACCACAGTAACCGACAAAGATGGAGAACTTTACTGCAAAGGTGATAGCATCTAATAGCATCACTGGGACTCTCCGTCCTGAGACTCCAGGTGGACTCCTGACAAAACCACTTCTCTGCTGAGAGTGTCTGGGACTGAGTGAAGGCTTGCGCGCGTGTGTGTGCGTGTGCGTGTGTGTGCGTGCGTGTGTGTGCGTGTGTGTGCGTTGATTGCTGTATTTACACTCCGTTTGAATGGAAAGAAGAGTTGATGAGATCAGGTTTACTCACTGTAAACACACCTGACCTGCTCTTTAATCACCTGGTTGACAGGTGAGGTGATGTCATCAGTTTGGACTGAAGCCTCCTGGTGGAAAAAGAGTTACAGCACATGGAAACACCAGTCGTTTGAGCAGGAGAACTTTTGTAGTTTTTGCTTAAATAATGCAGGTTCTAAGGAGATTATAAAACGGCAGGGATTCATCTTCACTAGTAAATATCAGTGAAGAGTAAGAGCAGAGGAAGGTAACGTTTAATGGTCTCTTTGGTTCTCGGGGGTCATAATGAGGTCACTGATGTTTTTTTTTGTATTCTTTTCCAGTTTGCTATGCAAAAAACTTTGGTCCTAAAGGGCGCGGCCTGGGCAACATGGGCATGGTTGAAGAAGGAGAATAACCAGCCTTGACTGATAATAAACATCAAATTAATTATTTATTGATCTGATCATGAAGAGCAGGCCTGCAGCTGATATGAAGCCTGTTTCTGTGTAGAGGATGTGAAATAAACACACTCGCTGATTTATGCGCCGAGTGACCAGTTATTGAGCTTTAACAGAACACAGCATCACACACTTCTAGGTTTACACCAACCTTCTCTCCAGCCAAGACATTCCTGATGAAGCTCCAGCACAAACACGCATGTCCACGTCAACATTAAACTACATCAACACCAGCACTGAATTTAAACAAACTGAACCGTTACACTTCAGAAAGCTACAGGCTGGAAGTGAGCTGCTCCTCAGTTTATTTCTGAACTGCCCAATAATCCGCTTCATCAAAAAACCCAGAAAAAACGACCAGGATCCTCAAAACACACCGCAAACAGCAGCAACGGACAAAACATCTAAAATGACTAGAACAGCGTTCATTAAGAGTTACTGATAACTCCTAGCCCACACTGAATCATTCAGTCGATAAGTTATTCTGTATTTCTTATTCCTGTTTGTTCTGTTCAGGGAGGCGGGAGCTGGTGGAGCCCCTCCCACAAATACACCTGCAGTTTTGAAGGTAAAAATAAATAAATAAATAAACTAAACTGCACAGGCACGTTACAAAACCGCTGATTTTATTCCAAGAATAAAATTCCTGATGGGAAACAACAAACAGAAAGTTCTGAACAAAGTCATTCCGAGTCACTGAGCTGAGATGAACGTAGCAGAGCATTCTGGGAAATATGGAACAGGAGATCTGCTGGATAAACTAAACCCAGAGTCTGATCAATACAAACCTTCACTTTTCTCCTGTTTGACAGGATTGGGTTAAAGTTATCCAGCTAACGGAAACATTCAGCTTCTGGAACAAATCCTGAGTTTAAAGAAAGTCGAACCTAAAACACTTAAACTCGACCAAGTCCTTTTATTATGAAGAACGGAGGATAAACTCACTTTACAAACACCTCGACCTCTGATGGAGGTTTGAATAAAAATAGAAAAAGACTTGGATATTTATTATGGGATGTTTTTGTACAGAAATCTGTGCCCCCAAAACTCAGCGTGACAAACAGCTGAAAGTACAGCAGTAAAACCCTCGTTCTCCTTCCTGCTGGGCTGCTTGGGGTAAAAAATAACAAAAAACCAAAACCCAAATTTGTAGAATCTAAATGAAAGAACTTTTGATCATTTCACATTAATCAATTGCCGACGATCAGTAAACCATCATTACTGTCACGGTTAAATGACTCAGAACCGCAGGAACCCACACAGCTTATATTTTAGGAACATGTTGGTCTTGCATGATTGGAGTTTTAAAAATGATGAGTTTGAGAGAAATCAGTGCAGGACTGTTCAGAGCGACGAGCCTGCTGGAGTGACATTCAAGATGAAACTTATTTCGATTTTAAATTCAATATCCAGCCCAACTGGATCTTTTCTAATCATGTCTGATCTCTTCTTTTTAAATTGTGTGTAAAGCTGAACCTTCTAGACTGGGATGAGAGAAAGCAGTGGTTTATATCCCTATAAAAAAGCTCAGTATAAAAGTTATTTACACAAAACTGTTCAAAATATTCTGGATTATATATTTATCTTTACACATATTTCTCTTTAGAAACTTTCCAGGGTTTATAAGGCAGAAAGGACCTGATAATGCAGGCAGACTGTGCAGGTTCTGCAAATCACTTTACACAGGCGGCACCGAACGCCCCCCCCAGTCCGGTCTTTTCCTCGTGGAGCTGAAAGGCGGCTACACGTGTAGGAGGTCAGAGGTCACTGCGAGGTCAGACAGGGTCCATGCCGAACATGGGATGTTCTCGGCTCAGGCCCATCGGAAACTCCTGCGTCCAGTCCAGAACCAACGGCTTGCAGAGTCCACAGCAGCGCAGCTGGAAGAAGTTCACCAGGTTCTTCAGAACACCACGACTTCAGAACAGGAGGGAAAAAGAATCATTTACACGTTTACAGAACAGCAACATTGTGCTGTCCTTCTAAAAAGATTCAGGCTTTGAAATTAAAACACTAATCAGATCATTTTAATAAAACAAAATTATTCCAATTAATGCAAAACAGCTGCTTATAGAGGATGTAAAGTCTTGGCAATTTGTAGATTATTTCATTTTACAGGTACAAGCCAATCAATTCAGCATTTTTTAATCTCATCTGGCCACTAGGTGTCGGTTTTGAAGTAATTGTGGTTTCTGATTAACTGCTATAAATCTGCATTAATCAAACCTGAGCTGAAGGTGATTAAACACTTTAAAAAAACATCTGTTCAACAGCTGCATCCACATCCCTCTGCATGGGTTAAGGAGGTTAACAAGGTAAAGAGAGGGTGATTACTTAAAGGGGTTCTGTCTGAGAGAGAAGGACTGAGGGAGCTTCCTCTGACTGTGAATCAGACTCGACCTCTCAGCAGTCGTCAGACCGAGAAATGCAATCTGAGAGAGAGAGAGAGAGAGAGAGAGAGAGATGGATGGATGGAGAGTCAGAGGGGAGAAAATAACTGGTTTAAATATTATTTAAAACTCTGATCTAAAATTTCTGCCGCTCAGAACTGGGAGCAGAACCTGAAGGAGAACTGACCTGGTAAACCTGGTTCAACAGCAGGATCGAGGCCCAGGTGACATGAAAGAACGACAGACAGAAAATGTAGAGAACCCATGGGGAGCATCCCACCATCCCAGTCACAAAACCCCACAGATTCTGCCCAGAGACCTCACCATCACAGTGACGGGACCAGTCTGCATAAACACACACACACACACACACAGTAGATTTCAGCCTTTACTGGCATTAAAATGTTTATTAAAATTCACTGAATTTTAAGTGGCTATGAAAATGAGTGAGTGAGTGAGAGTGAGTGGCTCAGGCCCCACCTGAACCTATTCAACCTTTAAGGGACTAAACTGTGAAAATGATAACTGTATGTCTGAGGGTTGGATGTGTGAAGGTGGTGGAGATGTTTGAAATGTAGATGGATCATAAAAACAGCTCTACCTGCATAACCAGAACCAATCAGAACCTTCATATCCTGAATCAGTCCAATCAGACTCTGATCAAACAGGCAGGAAGTCCTGGAGCTGTTAGTGAGGAACTTACACATAATACTGCCGTAGAACATCCAGAACCCCAGCAGGTTTAGACTTATGAGGAACAGAATAAAGAACGGATGATTCCTAGCACCTGGACAGAGAGAGAGACATTTTATATATATATATACACACACACACACACACACACACACACACACACACACACACACACACACACACACACACACACACACACACACACACACACACACCAAAAAAACTAAAGGAACACTTTAAAGGAAAACTTTAAGGAACTTTAAAGGATCTCCATACTGGTATGGAATGGGTGATGTGTTAAGAACAAAAGGATGAACATGATTTGGTGAAAATGAGGAACCTACAGAAGGCTTCATTCAGTCACTAAGAAATTTAACCGATGCGTCAGACGAGTCCAATCTGCTGAAATGTCACTACAGCAAATCAAAACTGTCCTCAGTAGTTTGTTTGGTCCCCACGTGCTTGCATGCATGCCTGACAACGTTGTGCCTCCTAATGAGATGAGGGATGGTCCTGGGGTATCTCTTCCCAGATCCTGACCAGGGCATCACTGAGCTCCTGGACAGTCTGATGTCCCAGAGATGTTCTATTGGATTTAGGTCACGCGCGCATAGAGGCAAGTCAATGGAATCAATTCCTTCATCCTCCAAGAAGTGCCTGCAGACTCTTGCCACATGAGGCCGGGGAGTATCATCACCAGGAGGAACCCAGGACCCACTGCACCAACTAACAACAGGTCTAAGGATTTCATCCCGATACCTAACGAAGGTGCCATCGTTCATCCTGTACAGGTCTGTGCATCTCACCATGGATCTGCCTTCACCAAACCCATCATGCTGAACAATGTTGCAGCAGAACATTCACCACAGCTTCTCCAGACCCTTTCACGTCTGTCACATGAGCTCAGAGTGAACCTGCTTGTGAAAAGCACAGGGCTCCAGTGCTGCACCTGCCAATCCTGGTGCTCTCTGGAAAACGCTAGTCGAGCTCCACGATACCGAGCAGTGAGCACAGGGCCCACTAGAGGACATAGGGTCCTCGGGCCACCCTCATGAAGGCTGTTTCTGATGGTTTGGTCAGAGACGTCCACACCAGTGGCCCGCTGGGTGTCACTTTGTAGGGCTCTGGCAGGACTCATCCTGTTCCTCCTGCACAAAGAAGCAGATACCGGTCCTGCTGATGGGTTAAGGACCTCTGACGGCCCTGTCCAGCTCTCCTGGAGTAACTGCCTGTCTCCTGGAACCTCCTCCATGCTCTTGAGACTGTGCTGGGAGACACAGCAGACCTTCTGGTGATGGCACGTATTGATGTGCCGTCCTGGTGGAGCTGGACTGGCTGTGCAGCCTCTGTAGGGTCCCGGTATCGACTGATCAACTGACCAGTTCAACATCCCACCAGACCAACTGACCTCATTCTAAACTCTCATTAAAAAGGCTTCCTTTCTTTTTTTGAGCAGTGTGGGTATATATTTTTTTAAAAATGAGAGAGAGAGAGAGAGAGAGAGAGAGAGAGAGAGAGAGAGAGAGAGAGAGAGAGATTTGGTCCTGCTGGTTACCGATGCAGCTGTTGATCCAGACTGAGTGATGATCCTGTTTAGCGATGCAGGCATTACAGGAGAAGCAGTGATGCGCCCTCATTGGCTTCCTCATCTACACACACACACACACACACACACACACACACACACGTTAGTGATACATCCTGACAGACTGTAATTCACTACAGGTGTAGAGGGCAAAAAAGCTTCTATTAGAAGATAAACTTGTCAATGTCGAGAGAGGAAGAGATGAAGAAGGAATTTGAATCTGTTAATGAACATTTACGGCATTTATCAGACGCTCTTCTCCAGAGTGACTTCCAATTCCTGATTACAGGGACAGTCCCCCTGGAGACACTCAGGGTTCTGCTCAGGAACCCTAGGAGGTGGGATTCAAACCTGTGACCTGGTGGTCTGTAGGTGAGTGTCCTACCACTAGACCACCACCGCCTATTGATTAGATATAATAAATGGATCAGATGTGCATGATCTGTGTGAAGAAGCTCTAAACCCTTCCAGGCTCTAGCACCACTAAAACACTGTCAGTGTGAACTGGGTGTTGATCTGGATTGGTAACTCACCATGCAGGACGTGCAGAAAATCCTAGGGTCCAAACAACCTGCTTCAGCCAGAACCACAATGTTCTGCAGAGAAAACACACAGAACCACTTTATTCACCTAAACAGACCCTGTTTAATGTGGAGATCAAGATTCTATTCCAATCAGACGGATCCACATTAGTGTGAACTCCCCACTTTAAACCAGATTTTAATCTGAATCACTCAAACTGCTTCAGAAACACCACTTCATAACTTTGTAGTGTTTTTTATTGTATCTTTTTCGTTGGTTAGGGTTAGACCTTCTGTGGGGTTGTATGATAATCAGTTTCCTCCAGGATCAATAAAGTTTTCAGATCCAGACTGATCCAGGTGATTAAGAGTGTCTTGTGTAACTGTGGGGGATTTTAAGTCTCTATGGCTCTGTTTCCCTTCCCATGCCTCCAGGTGGTTCTCCACTCTGCTAGGTGACCAGGTGAACATGGCCTTTAACACTTGGAAGAACCGACCAGAAAGTCAGAAGGTGTGGCTGGTGTTGTATAGTGATTCCTTTTACCTTCTTCTTCTCCTCCTCGGTGGCTCTAATGACCCCGGGGTCCGTCCTGCAGGTTCGGAGGAAATAATAGAGCAGGGACGTCACGGTGAGGGTGAACAACACCTGCACTGCTGCGCCGGGAACATGTAGACAACAGGTTAAGGAGATACCAGATACCGAGACACACATTCACCTTAAAGAGGATCTGCAGCACCCCCTCTAACACCAGTGTGTTTTACACACACACACACACACACACACACACACACACACACACACACACACACACACACACACACACACACACACACACACACACACACACACACACACACACACACACCTCTCTGTGTGAAAGTTAACACCAGCTGCTCCTCCATTGATTTTTTAAACCAGTATTTTAACTGTAATTCACATATTTTCTTACAAAAAGTATTTTTTCTCCATTTTTAATGACTAAATATATTTACATTTACAGCATTTATCAGACGCTCTTATCCAGAGAGACGTCCATGTCCTGAGTACAGGGACAGTCCCCCCTGGAGACACTCAGGGTTCAGGGTCTCAGGGACCCAGTGGTGGTAGTGCTGGAGGTGGGATTGAACCTGGGACCTCTTGATCCACAGGTCCATAGACAAGAACCCTACAATTAAACAACCACCACCACCTAATATAATAAGCCACACCATTACAAACCCCAGATTTTATGACTTAAGTCAATGGAGATGTCAATATTGGATTATGTAGATTGTGAAATAAATTGTAGCCTTTAATAAAACAAAGAAACCTGATGTGAGGGTAAAGGATATCAGGTAAAAACCAGAAACACCAGGTGACCAACATCCAGAATATTGAGGCCATCAGAGCTGTGGAAGGAATCAGGGCCTGTACAGCTGCAGTCGCCCACTGCCTGCAGACACACACACACACACACACACACACACACACACCTTAAAACTCTGCTTTCTGTTACAACAGCAGCAAGAACAAAAACACCTTAATTCAACATAAAAACTGAAGACAATACATTACAGCCTATAAAACTATACATGCAAACTGTACATGCAGTGCCCCTTGCAGCGATCAACAAAATTGCATCTGATGTTTCTTGGTGATGGAGTGGAGGTTTTTTTTTTTTTAAAAACTGTTAACAAAACTCAGACCCTCAGCCAATCAGACTGCGTGTGTGTTTGTCAGTGGTGGATTATTATGCACTGAATTCCTTTGACATGTTATACACATCACACATGCACTGTGATGATATTGGTTGTTAAATTGTTAAATCATAGCACATTTCAGAGTGTCCTGAACTGCTGTTCCAGCACCAGCCTGCAGGGGGTGTGCAGTGATGCAGCAAACCATCAGAAATATAATCCGGTACTGATCACTGTGAGTGTAATGAAAGTACACTGTGTGTAGTAATCTGGATTATTGTTTTGTACTGTGATCACTCCTGAAGCTTGTCCAATCTGACTGCATGCGTTTCTTAAATGAGGTTATTTGTTTTATTACAGCGTGAAGCATCTAAAAATGAAACCCTAACGAAGCCCAAATTCTCCTAAAATCACACACAGAAAGAACAGATCAGTGTATTAATGTCACCAAGCAGGCCTGGCACCTCTTTTTCAGAGGACAAACACAAATTCTATTCTAATCTTACTGTAGATAAGGGTGTCCCACTCTGGACCGGGACACACTGGTCCTACTCATCTGATCCCACTACTCAGCTGCACTTGAACTGTGTTCCTCCACCATCGGTACAAGAAACCCGACACTGTGTGTAGGTGTGCGTTTACCTGCAGGTGAGGTTGGTCACAGCAAGGACACATGCCAGCAGCACACCTTTCAGCAGCCATGACTCCGAGTTCATGTCCAAAATAGCTCCTATAGCCCACAACACACACGCACTGAATACACACAGTACACCCACCTGACACACACACACACACACACACACACACACACACACACACACAGGGTTCCAGGTGAGAGAGCGAAGGTGGGGGAATAAGTCTGTGAAGCAGATACTCAGAGACTGATCTTCAGTGTCTCCTGTCCCCTTTAGTCCAAGTAGTAATATTCCCAGCAGAATTCCACGACTGCACATCATTCCTGATATAATCACAGTCCATACAGCAGGAGCTCAGACCTTTTAATGTTCTCCTTGTTTTATATTTCAAAATCTAAACACAATCCTCCTAACTGACAAAGCGAACACAAGTTGTTAGTTTATCACAAATAAAAGGAGGCACAGTTCCCCACAAGGTGTGTGGAGGAGACCCTGAACATCCCCATCCCTACAGTAAAACATGCTGGTGGCAGCTTCATCTAAGAGGGAAGCCTTTTCAGTAACAGAGACTGAGAGACAAGTCAGAACAGAGGGTTACTCTTCAGCAAGACGGACCAGAAACACCCAGAAGAAACAAAAGAAGCTTAAAGAAAACTGTACACAGCACACAGTGCCCCACAACCAAACACATCCTCTGCATTTTACACACACCGTCCAGTAGGGGGCAGTCATATCCAGCACCCAGGGAGCAGTGATGGAGACAGTGCCTTGATCAAGGGAACCTCAGGGCAACCTACTGGTCTGAAATCTCCTGATCATAACCCTAGGACACCACTGCACTTTCACAGTACTTCAGTCTTTTATCACTGATATACTGACCAAACACCCTGCAGGACTGTTTAGATGAAATACAAAAGAACGGAGCATAAAATCATCCGCTAGCAGTGTGTGTGTTGGTGTGTACCCGGTATCTGGTGAACACTCTCAGGCACGGCGAGTTGGATTTGATTCGTTCATTCTGCACCATGCTGAGCATGTGGATCAGCAGGGGGCTGTGAACCTGGTGGGCGAGATCTATGGGTGTGTGACCCTGTTAACACACACACACACACACACACACACACACACACACACACACACACAAAACGAAATGAGCCCGTTAGTACCAGTAACCATAATACAAACATTTGCAGAGAGACAGGCAGGCAGACAGACAGGCATAAATAACTGTATTATGTATTGTGAGTATTAGTGATTTAGGTGTCTATTTCTGGTTCCTCACGTTGATGTTCTGCAGGTCCACGCTGGCTCCAGCCTCCAGCAGGATGTGAACCGCGTCCACGTTTCCAGCCAGGACAGCGCAGTGCAGCGGCGAGTTCCTGTTTACCTTGTCCACCGCATTCACGGACGCATTACACTTCAGCAGGAAGTTGGTGGGCTCTGGCCTGGAAGACAAGTTCAATAAAGAAGATTCAATCATGATGGAATAAAAATTGAACACCGAGTAAATAAAAAGCTTAAGAATCTCTTTATAATAAATACATTTCTATATTTTCATGCAAAGAAGAAATTCCCTTTGATTAAACATAAAGGAAATGAAACAGACTCTCACCCAATGATCTTCTGAGCCGCCAGCATTAAAGCAGTCTGTCCGTTAGTATCTGTCACGTCCACTTCCTGTGAGAGAACACACACACACACACACACACACTTCAGCAGGGAACATTTAAACAGTGTTGCCCATACAGTCTCCTTCAAAAGTTTTAAAACTTTTGTCATTTTCTGGGCCGCTTTTGTCATTTTCTGGGCCGCTTGTCCTAATCAGGGTCGCAGGGGGGTGCTGGAGTCCATCCCAGCTCACACAGGGCGAAGGACGGAGATAAACCCTGGACAGGTCGCCAGCCCATCGCAGGGAGGAGTGAACCAACGGGGACGGCACCTTGCTCAAGGGTACTTCAGGGCGACCCGCCGGGAAGGGGTTCGAACCCCGATCCGGGCCAAACTCCCTAACCAGCAGGCCACCGCCGCCCCACTGTTTTGAAACATCAAGGCCAAAAGTGGGTTTGAATGTGAAAGATTTAGAAGAGTAGACTAAAAAACCATGACTAAAACACAAGGTTCCCCCCTAAAGTTATTGACCATGATTTAATAATATAATTATTATGTTGCAGAATTATAAGAATATTTAATCCTTCTGAAAGCTTACGAAGGTAAAAGTGAACTAAAATGACGTAGTGTAAGTTAACTTACATTTAAAGGGTTCCGAACCTGGATTGCTGTGTGTGTGTGTGTGTGTGTGTGTGTGTGTGTGTCCACCTGTCCTTTGGCCATCAGGTACGCTGCTATAGGCATGTGTTGGAAGAGAACAGCGAGGTGCAGGCTGCGGTAACCCTCCCCATCAGCTAGAGACGGGTCAGCACCGTAACGCATCAGCTGGATGACCATCTGCAGGTGACCCTGCCTACAGAACGAACACACACACACACACACCATAAAACACCTGGATCAGAGACTCTTCATTCTCACACCTCACACGTATGTAACCGTCAGTGAGATATCTAGAACCACCCAAAGGCCTATAGTGGTGTGTGTAACTTGACTTTACAGAGCAGAACATCCTTTAACTGATTTTCATCAGTGATGCACTTTAACACAGGGAAAGCGATGGTTCTACCCAGCATGTCAGTGTGGAACCCAGGGGTTGTAGGTCCAGTTCTACTGCTCGGAGTGGGTGGAGAGGAGTTTTGGACGATGTGTTAACTGAAAGGATTTGGTAACTATTGATTTCTGCTGTCAGCCTTAAAGCTCTGGTTTAGAACTAAAAAACCTTGGTCCTGTCCCAGCAGGACAAGATCATGTGCACAGTGGATGTTTTGTCCCAGTAAGCGATGCAGATGGGACAGCAGTGCGTGACATAAAGAACACTATGGGTAAAGTGGGACACTGACCTTATGGCCCAGTGGAGAGGGGTGGAGTTGAGGTCTCCACCCAGCTGATCAATAGCCGCACCTTTGGCGATGTAGTACCTGCAGAGAAGCAAGACATCAGCAGGATGCAGAGGAACTGCTCAGAGAAACAGAATGTGAGAAACATCTTCTTACTTTACGAGGTCCGCTCGGTTATTAATCGCAGCCCAGTGCAGGAGGGTAACGTTCTCCTTATCAGGCTGACGGACGTCATAACCAGCTTCCACCAGCTCTTTACAGCGTTCTAACACGCCAAACCTCAAACACACACACACACACACACACACACACACACACACACACATTTACTGTGGGAGCAGCAAAAGCGTCAGAATTGGATGTAACTGCATTCCTGTGTATAATCGATGATGATGATGATGATGATGATCTAATGTGGAAAAAAAGCACTGCTGTAAGTCACTCTGGATAAGAGCGTCTGCTAAATGTCGTAAATGTAAATGTAATCGGGTTTAAGTCAGAGAGTTTAGCCTCTAAAGTTAACTTATTTCAGCAGTGAAGATGTCCAAGATCACAGTCAGCGACCCATCAGGGACCCATCGATGGAAACCAAACACAGAGATGATCATCTCCTCAGTCGGGTCTAGAGCAAACGTCTGGAGCTAAAGTTCACACAGTTGTGTTATTGTTCTTTCGAGTGGAGCTGAACCACATCACAGCTCTTTACCATCAAGATCACGAACAGAACTTCAGTCTGATGCCCTCGATGCCAAAACAATCTGCTCACAAATGTAATAATATAGTGATGTAAATATTTGATAAGAAAATAGTAAATGGTAATTGTTAACAGTTTGCTGTCCTTTAACCTCATTAACTCACTCTTCAATCTGTCTCCGTTCTGAACAGAGCGACATTTCAGAAAGTGCGGCACTGACTCAGTGAAAGGACCGCCGTCTGCTGGATTATGTATTAAAATCATGTAAAAGTTTTATTAGTTATCAGAGTCAGAACACTCAACTTTCCTGCTGAACTCAAAGTTACCCAGGAAGAAAAGGTGCAGTTTCTGATGTCCTGCGTTCCTCTCCTGACTCCTGGTGGAGGAGGCGTGTTCAGAGATAAGAGATCAGGGACCAGCGAGTGGCTGAAAGACTGGAAATGCCACTTTAACATTCTTTACACTCTTTTTCAGGCGAACCTACACCAGGGTTAGAACCCGGCTCATTCTGCAGCTCTGACCTGACTTCACACATACTTCAGAGTCACGATGGAGAACCGAGTCCCACGGGTCACAGGTACAGAGTTCAATTATTTAGCTGAATTAAAAAAAATAAATAAATAAAAAATTATAATAATAA
>CM029380.1:41214-56685 GCA_017165825.1 Hepsetus odoe | reverse complement strand
GAGAGAGACAGAGAGAGAGAGAGAGAGAGAGAGACAGAGAGAGAGAGAGAGAGAGAGAGAGAGAGAACTCACCCCTCCCCTCGCACGTGCAGCAGAAGGAAACGAACCCATTTTTCTAATGCACTGTATCCAATGCTCTTTCTCTCTCTCTCTTTCTCTCTCTCTCTCTCTCTCTACCTCTCTCTCTCTCTGTACCTGTCTCTCTCTCTTTCTCTCTATACCTGTCTCTCTCTATACCTGTCTCTCTCTACCTGTCTCTCTCTGTAACTGTCTCTCTCCCTTTCTCTCTCTCTACCTGTCTCTCTCTCTCTCTACCTGTCTCTACCTGTCTCTTTCTCTCTATCTGTCTCTCTCTCTATCTCTCTCTCTCTCCCTCTGTCTCTCTCTCACACACTCTCTGTCTCTTTCTCTCTCTCTCTCTCTTTCTCTGTCTCTCTCTCTCTGTCTCTCTCTCTCTCTCTCTCTCTCTCCCTCTGTCTCTCTCTCACACACTCTGTCTCTCTCTCTCTCTCTCTCTCTCTCTCTCTCTCTCTCTCTCTCTGTCAGGGTGCTGGTGTTCTAGTGGTGGTACTTGTCTATGGACCTGTGGATCAAGAGGTCCCAGGTTCGAATCCCCCCTCCAGCACTACCACCACTGGGTCCCTGAGACCCTGATCCCTGAGTGTCTCCAGGGGGGACTGTCCCTGTACTCAGGACACGGACGTCTCTCTGGATACAAGCGTCGGATAAATGCCGTAAATGTAAACGTCAATGTTCCTCCAAGTGTCTCTCTCTGTAAGACGTTCTGTATTTCTGTATGTCTGTTCTTACCAACCACCACTTATTTATTTAGTTACACCTTCTTAAATTAATTTACCTGTGGAACACTCTGAACTGTACTCTGATATCTTTTACCTCCTGATGCCAAAGGGTAAGCAGAGCTAAATACTAACTACTCACAATCCACACATCAGTCTCTCTCTCTCCATCTCTGTCTGTCTGTCTGTCTATCTCTCTGTTTCTCTCTCTCTCTCCCTCCCTCTCTGTCTGTTTCTCTCTCTCTCTCTCTGTGTGTTGTTTACACTAATTGGAAAATGGAAATGCACTGAGCTGCACAATCATCCCTCTAATACAACACAAATTATACCAACTGGGAAAACATACAACAGGTCTCACACACACACACATACACCACACACACACCACACACACACACACACACACACACACACACACACACACACAGGGGTGCTACTATCTGTATGGAAAGCTATTTGTTTGGGTATTTGTTTAATCAAGTTATTTGAAGCTTCAGATGAAAATACTAGCAGATTGTGCATTACACAGGGTGACCACTCTACACACTCTCCAAACAGTCTCCAAATACACTCTTCACTCTCCACACACACTCCTCACTCTCTAAACACACTCTTTGGAGCAGCGGTGGTCAAGTGGTTAGGGAGTTTGACCACAGGATCGGAAGATTGTGGGTTTAAACCCTTTACAAGTAGGTTGCCCTGAGGTATCCTTGAGTACCGTCCCTGTCACTGCTCCCCGGGCGCTTTCATAGCTACTTTATTGTTGTGGTTCACTGTGTGCTGTGCTGTGTTCTCACAATGACGCGAATAGTCACTTTCACTTTCACAATCTCTGCACACTCTCCTCATATACCCAATGGTGGTGGTTCTGGAAGTGGGATTTCAGCCTGTGACTTCTTATCCTACCACTAGAACACCACCCGACAGACCCCAAACCTACAGAACAACCTTCAGTCTACAAATCACAGGCCAGACAGGGCTAAACTGCTGCAGGCTGAATGGGCGGGGCTATATCGCTGTAGGTTGAATGGGCGGGGCTACTAAGAAGAGAGGATATGATGGAGGACATCACAGTTGCTTTGTGGACAGTTTTTATTTATTTAGTTTTTTGTTTCTTATTTTATTCAACTGTAAAAATCTATAAAGCAGTTTTTTTTTTGCCCAAATAAGCCCAACTCTGAGACAGTAAAACATTCTTCTGAAGTGGCGCTTGTCTTAAGCCTCACACTCAGAAAGGAAGGACGACCATTCTGTCCATCAGGCGCTTCACGGAGGAGACAAGGGGAAGAAAAGAATCTCCTCTTAAAGCTGAGATGCCAAACGATGAAGATGTGGGCATCCTTTCAGACGAGCTTTAATAACACATCTCCGGAATAAAGAAAGAATAATTTCTTTCAATTTATCTTTCAAAAAAGCTAAAAGACTAAAGGGAGAAGTGCAGCCTTTGAAGTTTTGGCTCCTCCCCTTTCTTTTGTGGATGGGGTCGGAGGACACTCCCGCAAAAAAATAATAAAAAAGTCACAAAAGAAAATTATGCACCTTTAATGCAGCAGCAGCCTGTAATTTCTGAAGACTTTAGAGGGAGGCTGGGGGTTAAGTAGGCCCACACACTCACACACACACACACACACACACGTACACACAAACACATGCAAACACAGACACAGTCACACACACACAGACACTCACACACACCTTCAGACACACACACACACATAGAGACACACACACAAACACAGACACTCACACACACACTCACTCACACATACATGTACACACAAACACAGACACAGTCACACACACACAGACACTCACACACACCTTCAGACACAAACACACACACACACACTCACCCACACATGCACACACACTCACACAGACACACAGACAGGCACACACAGACACACACACACAGACACTCACACACACACTCACACACACATGTAAACACAAACACACGCAAACACAGTCACACACACACAGACACTCACACAAAACTTCAGACACACACAGTCACACACACACACTAACCTTCAGAAACAAAAACCCTCTCTCGCACTGTGAACTCACACTTTCCCATAAAGTGTCACGGGTGAGGTTCGTTTTGTGCATTGTAGAGGGTGCTCTGTTCTGACTGAGCACACCCGAGCTCATGAAGGCACAGGTGTGCTTCACTGGGGCTGCTATTTAAGCCCCGATGAGTCAGAACAGAGCGTGGTTCATTCACGAGGCAAAGCCTCACGTTGATGGTGGTTTTGGTAACTCTTGGTAACTTGTTTAAGTCAGACTGCAGTTCCTTGTGTCTTGGTTTGATTAGACGCGGCTGACGTTGGATATCCCGCTCGTCAACAGCTTAGGGCCCAAGCTAGGCGCGGACTGGTACAACTTCCTTCTTCAGAGGCTGGCCGCTCTAGCAGTGAAGACACAGCGGTGCCTGGACGTTTTAAGCCACATGTCTTTTCCTGCTCCCGCTCCGGAAAGCAGGAGGATGGCGGAGAATTTCCCCTGCGTCATTCAAAGCGGGACGTTGGTAGTGGAGGCGCCCTGCGCCGTTCAACGCGGGAGGACGGCGGAAAACGCACAATGCGTGAATCACAGCGGGCAGACGGGCAGACTTCTGGAAGAACTGGCTAAAGTAAATAGGGAACTTGAGGAAAATCAGGCTGGTTACCTAGAATGTGAGGAAGTCTGTAAGGACCTAGGTGAACAGGTAGTTTGGTCAACTGACAGCTTGGGCAGTACCCAGGAGAACCTAAGGGCTGAATCAGAAAAAAAATTATACAGGCCAATGTGAAGCAAAGTGCACTTCTCACGAACTGATCACTCAACAGAAGGAGTTGCTGACGAGGCTCAACCAACAGCTGACAGACAGTGAGGCCTCTGCTTTGCAGGCAATCACCTCAGCTGCAAACGAAAGACTGAAACACGAGTAAAGGATCGCCCATCTGCTTTCTCGACTTGAGGAGACCAAATGACTCGTCTCTTTGCCAGAGTGAAATCGAAACCATGGAAATGGAAAGAAAGGCTCTAGCTCAAGACAATGGCGAGCTTCAAGGAGATTTCAGTAAACTACTGCAAGAGAGGGAGGTACTGAGGAAGGAACTGCAAGCTGCGGTTGTTGTTCGGAGGGAATGGCTGAAGAGAACAGAAGAACAGGAGATGCTGGAGACTAAAGTGGCCACGATGGAAGAACAGCTAAATAGGACCAGAACAGAGCTGAAGCAGGTGCAGGACAACAGCGCCGCTCTGAAGGCTGAACTGGAAAAAGCCCGGAGAGAGGCCAGTAAGCACACAGAGCTGCAAGAGCTTGTCAGAGGTATTGATGCTGAATGGAAAATCTCAAAATCTCCACTCACTCAGCAGACCCCAGTGCATGCTGGGACCCTGGTGGAGAGCTTCAAAGAGGAATAGCTGAGGAACAGTCCGATGGAGAAGCAGAGGCAGGTAAAGATTCCAGCGACTGAGCAGCCATGTGAGAGCTGGAACTCTGCCACACTGAGCTCCAAGCAGTAGAAAGACAAAAAAAAGGTCAAGAAGAGGAGGAAGAAGGAGCCAAAAAATAATATCAGCAAGGAAGTGTGCTTCGAGAAAGTGAACGACAAATTCTGCACTTAAGATTCTGAGACAGGAGACATGGATGCGAGATGGGAGCGAGGATGACAGGGGTTAGATGCTGAGCTCGAACTGTGTGAAAGACTCTATCCCCTTTGAACCTTTGAACCTCTTCGTCCTCTTCACATGGGAGCTTGGGCTCCCAGAAGCTCATGCAGTCTTTGGCAGAGCAGCACCCAGAACAGTCTGACGGACGAGAAGAGCAAAGAGAAGAAAATCAACACTGAACTTGAGCCTTTCCACCCCATCAATACCTCACTCTATCTCTTCAATAACTTTCACACTGAGGCTCCCACAGTATTGTTGTCTAACAGCAAGTTCGGCTTCATCGTGATCGATGGTAGCCGTGTACGATATGGGACATCACAGGGCAACACTAGAGAAGTTCTACATAAGGTTGCAGCAGACCCTCCCAAAGAGCATGGTCGAGGAGGGCAGTCTGCACACTGTTTTGCATGTTTGAATATGGAAAGGAAGTTAAGAAGTCACTATTTTTCTGAGAACCTGGACACCATGAGATTAATCCTGCAGGTACAAAGGGCAGAGAGCCACAGGGCAGAAAGGGACAAGATCATTTGTCTGACATCCAAGCAGGAGATGGATTGTCCTTGCTTTGCAGGCAACGGGACAGGACAAGAGTGTGAACTGAGTAAGTGTATGCCTATGTTGAAATGGTTTGCTAAGAACTATTGGAAACTCTTTGCCCCTCTGGAGATCGTCGTTGACAAAAGTGGGAGAAGCTGCCCTTATGACCATGGGGTTCCACAATGGACCGAGACTTTGGGATACCCCTCACCACCGCCAGCAGCCCTGGACGTGGCGGTGGCTGGTCAGGGCCCCCTTTTTGGTTAAAGTTAGTTTTGTTTTGTGGACCTGGCCATGTGCCCCATAAAGGGGCTGTTTGTGTTATGTAGGTTTTTTGTTCTTGGCCTCCCCCCAGAGGCTCAGCTTGGGGTGGGGCTGTGTGTTTGCGCCCCGAGAGTTGCGCCTTTTGGGGGGGGATTCTGTCACAGGTGAGGTTCGTTTTGGGCATGGTAGAGGGTGCTCTGTTCTGACTGAGCACACCTGAGCTCATGAAGGCACAGGTGTGCTTCACTGGGGCTGCTATTTAAGCCCCGATGAGTCAGAACAGAGCGCGGTTCATTCACGAGGCAAAGCCTCACGTTGATGGTTGTTTTGGTAACTCTTGGTAACTTGTTTAAGTCAGACTGCAGTTCCTTGTGTCTTGGTTTGATAAGAACTGGAGTATTTGGATCTTGTTTTTGTTAATATGAGCAATAAAGTTATGTTCCTGCCTCCTGGCTCTGCACTGATGTCCTTCCCGCCACTGTTACATAAAGCTCCACTGTCGGATGAATACACATTCTGCACGCTTCCTAAAAACTTACTTCTCTTTGATCTTAAAAGTTTACTATAAAGACAAATAAACAGTCGTTTTTTATTAATTGAAGGGAAAAAAACGTCCTTCAGCACGTGCCCCTGTGTGATAAAGTAATCATTCTTTTCATTCATAGCCCCCGTCTGTGGAATAGACCTCCAGACACTGTCCAGGACTCAGACACGTCTCAGTCTTAAAACCTACTTGTGTCCCACCTCTTTCACACCACTTGGCTTAACTATTCATGGTTTATTTCTCTGTAAAGGAGAGAGAGATGAGGTCTGAGATGCTCAGAGACACTCTCTGACATTTTCACTTTGTAATTACTATTCATTCCCTAATGGAGTGCTGTGTGTGTGTGTGTGTGTGACAGGAGAATATGTCAGATTAACACTGGGGCAAAATTATTTGCCTTTTGAGATGAAAACACACATTTGTGTTGGAAGGGGTCCCCCATGAAAGTGCTGGGGGAGTGTTGTGAGAGTGTTGTGAGTGTGTTGAGGGAGTGTTGTGAGAGTGTTGGGGGAGTGTTGTGAGAGTGTTGTTAAAGTGTTGGGGGAGTATTGTGAGAGTGTTGGGGGAGTGTTGTGAAAGTGTTGGGGGAGTATTGTGAGAGTGTTGTGAGAGTTAAAGGGTAGTGTTGTGAGAGTGTTGTGAGAGTTATAGGGGAGTGTTGTTAAAGTGTTGTGAGAGTGTTGATAAAGTGTTGGGGGAATATTGTGAGTGTTGGGGGAGTGTTGTGAGAGTGTTGGTGGTCCGGGGATGTTGGTTGGGAGGACTCTGCTGCCATTTCCAGCCTGCTGTTAGCATGTTTTGGCTAATTGTGCTACATCAGTGTAAATGAACTGCTCGTTTCCTCCACTGTCTCAGTAAAAGGTGAGCGGCTCAAGGCAGACCAGCGTATCCTTTAAAATGAGGATTTACAACGGCTGAATAAAGAGGGAGGAAACAGTAAAACACTCAGAGGTCACAACATCAAAATCTCAAATATTCCCCAAATGTAAGAACATTTTCAAATACTGTCAATGTCTTATAATAAAGTCGAAGTTCTGGAATATTCTGCAGAAACGTGTCATTTTTGTTGTGATGAAATCTCTCTTTTTTTTGCTGGGGAAAATATATTTGAGATGGTTTAAAAAATCTGAATTTGCTGATAAATCTGTGTGGAAATTTCAGGATCAACAGACCAAAATAAAAACTTCACACATTTATTTTTGGACATGTCATTCTGAGTTGAGCTGATTCAAATACACATCTGAGCTCTGAGAAAGTTTTTTAGTAAATATTTCACATTTTCATTACTCAAGACCAGACATTCTGACTGAAAATCACTCATTTCCGTCTCAGGATGAATTTTTATTTCTTTTCTGTTTTACTTACAGACATTTAAGCTTAAAAAAAAAAGATTCTTTAGTTGTGAAGCTGTTTTGACTCACAGAACAAAAACAAGACAGATTTAAAAACAGCAGGAGTGCACTGTGCAGTGATAAAAAAATTATTTTGATGAGAAAAGATAAAGATGATAAAATAAAGATTAAATAAAGATAAAGTAAAGGTGTTTAACCCGAAACCCTCCAGTCAAGAGCAGAAGACTGGAGGTCGTTATGAAAGCTGTTTATTTTTACCTGTTTTTTATTTGGTTTTTATCTGAATAGCTCGGTCCTCGTCCTGTCTCACTACGCAGCTGATGGGACAAAGGACCGAGGTGGCAGGGGTTTGCTCTGTGTCTCTCATCCAGAATAAAAACTGAAGACCATTCTCTCAGAACCAGAACCAGGACACAAAAATCAATACCGTGCAATTAAAGCAGAACTGAGAGTGGAGGAGAGCAATCTGTAACTGATTCAATTTACCCCCCACACAGCCTGCAGTGTGTGTGTGTGAGCGTATATGTGTGTGTGTGTGTGTGTCCTGAGAGTTGTTCAGGCAGGAATGCATTGTGAGGTCACTGAACTAAAGCTTTGAGAACAGAGCAGGAACTCAAGACAAAATAATGATCTTCTCAACGTTCCTGTAATCTAGAACCAGAATGATTATCAGATTGCGTCTGAAGGTGTGGCTGCTTAAACATGATCTCATTGACATGAATAAATAAAATCTGATAAAGCCAACCTTAATCCTTCCATCCATCCGTTCCTCCATGATCCAAGCTGCTTATCCTAACCAGTGGGCAGAGCCTGGCACACCTCGGTGGGCGGAGCTTGTATGGGGTAATTAAGCTATGCAGTTTCCCCTCTAACCTTGTTCTTCATCACTGCTGACACTCACACAGAGTTCTAAATCTCCAGCCTTTACCTTCACCCAAAACCCAGAGGAAATCAGAGACCTTGTGTCGATGTTTTCATGTTTCATGGAACTTGTTTAGTTTTCTCTCTTTCTCTCTCTCTCACTCTCTCTGGTAGGGGTCTGGGTGTGAAGTCTGGGTGAGTAAATGAAATATTGATTGCTGTTCTGTGGCCTTGCCTTCACCTTGTCCTGCTGTGAGTTACTGACTCGTCCATAGCGCAATTACTGCAAACTGACCTACACTGTGTGTGTGTGTGTGCGTGTGTTTACAGATTGAGTTTATACACAATGTATATTTCACAATGTATGCTGAAGCTGCTTCTGTGTGTGTGTGTGTGTTGATGTATTTGTGTTGCCCCTGGAAGAAGTAGCCATTTGTTAGTATGATGGATCTGCAGCAGCGTGTGTGTGTGTGTGTGTGTGTGTGTGTGTGTGTGTGTGTGTGTGTATGTGTGTGTGTAATATAAAATGGGCATAAAGCAGAATCTGTATCAGGGAACTCTGAAATCTTGCTGTATTAATGCCTGTGTGTGATTGTTTAGTAATATAAAGAATAACAGCTCTTGAAAACTGGGTTAGTTCTGCTTGATAGCAGAGACACTGAAGAGAATCTGAGGGTCTGGAGATCTGGAGATGTCCAAAATTAGAGCTTAAGGTTAGATTAAAGGTGTAGGTTATAGTTAGTTTTAGCTTAGAGTTTTAGATTTTGGGGTTGAAAGATGTGGAGTTGTGGTTTTAGGGTTAGTGCTTAAGGTTTAATAGAATCTGTTTCTCTGAGCTTTAGAGACCTTTAGCTGAAAATTACATGAGCATCTAAAAATGTTCTGTGGGAGCCCCTGAAAACAGCGTGACTGAAACAACAGAAGGGCAGCATGTTGGTGCATTGGGTGACACTGTCTTCTCAGTGTGAAGGTCCTGGGTTCAGTTCCCATGCAGGACGGGCCAGGTCCTTTCTGTGTGGAGGGGACGTGTTGGCCAGGTCGTTCTCTGTGTGGCTCAGAAAAGAGAGCAAGAGCGTGAAAAACAACAGAAGTCACTTTGTCCCCACACTTCATACAGGGTATTACAGTCTGTCAGAATGACCTTGTAGATTCTGTAGAAACTTCTCTGGAAATCCAGTTTGAGTCCTGATGATCACCAGCCACGGAGGGAAGCTCAGCTGGAAAAGGAACAGAATTATGTTTTAACTCTGAAATTTCATCAAAAGACAGAAAGCTTTCCTTTTCCTGCATGACTTTAAAGAACACTGGGTGATGAGAGGAGGATAAACGAGGGATGAGATGGAAGTATGACAGGCAGGGTCTTCACCTGCCAGCCGCAGAAGAGAAGAAGAAGAATGGAGGAAAGAGAGGAAGAAAAGAGAGGAGACATTAGAGTGCTATTAGAAGTGCCCCCACCGCTCCCCCAACCCTCCCTTTGGTTTCCGTCTGGCATGTGTCCAGAATCTGTCCTCCTTAACCGGATCAGCCTGGCGCTCATGGAGTCCATTACCTTCCTCAATCAGATTCCATCTCCGTCCACGCGGCCTCGGCTCCGCCCGCGACCTTGTCCCAGGAAAAACCTCTCGCCGCTCATTACAGACGAGAAACAGGCTGAGAGTGGTGGGCAGAGTGGGAGGGGAAATCAATAGAGCAGGAGATGAAGATTGACAGGTGGGGGGCGGAGCTTATCCTGATGATGCAGTAGAGCCTCAGGTGATGGGATACTGGTGTGAGTGCATCGATAGAAGATGCCATTTGTGTGTGTGTGTGTGTGTGTGTGTGTGTGTGTGTGTGAACCATTTCTCCATCAATGCTGAAGATCTGATGGGGTGGAGACTTTTATTCTGCTCCAGAACTGGAACTGCAACAAAAACATTATAAAGTCAAATTATTATCTAGAATACATTTTAATGAAATCACACCAGAATGTTTCAATAAAATATTATTATAATAATGTTATATATAATATATATATTTTTTCCTTTTTACAAAAGAAGTGATCTCAAAGGCAGGCAATTAAATCATTTAATATAAATGATTTATTATTAAATGTATTGCAGGTATGTCTTGTTTAAACAAGTGCAAATATAAACAATATAAACACAAATAAAAACAAATTAATAAGAATGCTGTAACGGTGGCGGGCAGTGTGAAGGACTGCGCTCTGATCCATGCGCAGCTCGGGATCCGGGGTGGGACCGAGTGGGAGCAGCGACGTCACATTCCTCAGACGGCGCTCAAGCTCCTTGGCCGTGGCCGTCGGTGTCCGTCGCACCCATTCCTCACCCTCCAGACGCTCGCGGAGGTCCAGAACCGCTTCCTCCGTCTCCCAGGCCTTTATCAGCCGCAACGTCTGCTCGACCACGTTCGCTGCCGTCCATAACGCGTGCTCCTGCTCGCGCTCTTGGCTCGCGACGTCCAGGTACTGGCGGTTCATTCTGTAACGGTGGCGGGCAGTGTGAAGGACGTCAACGCAGAGCCAGTGGTTCCGAAACGTAATTTTATTAGCCAAAGTAACCACACAAACCAAAAGTGCCACCACTAACTGTGAGGCGTAGCCTCGTTAATTAACCGCGCTCTGTCCTGACACACCGGGGCTTAAATAGCAGCCCCTATGAAGCACACCTGTGTCTAAACAAGCCCAGGTGTGCTCAGTCAGGGCAGAGCGCCATCTGTCGTGCCCGATCGGAACCACGGGTACGACAGACCGTGAGTAGCCCCCCTGTGGAACGCGCAACTCCTGAGGCGCCAAAACAGATCCAACCTCAGGGGAGGCTAAACAAAACCCAGTTAAACTGGAACAGTCCTTTACGGCACCTGGGCCAGCCTACAACACCAAATTACAACAACAAGGGACCTCTGGCCAGCAGGTTCGAGGTCCTATGTGTGGTGAGGGGTATCCCAGAGTCTCAGTCCATTCGTGAACCAAGTCCCTTTGGTGTTTGGGTCCGCACAGTCCTTCGGTCTCTCTCTGCTGTCCCGGGTTTCCTCCGTCACCTGTCTCGCTGACCCTGCAGCGACCTCTGAAGGACTTCCACTGGCTCGAGCCCTGTCTGATCTTCACCTGAAAACAGCCAATACAGGGAATCTCTCTGTGTTTCGAGGGGAGAGTTAGTTACCTCGCATGTGCTTCGCCCAGTCGCTGTCCTTCTTGCTTGTCAAGGCTTTACTTCTTGGCAACCTGGATTACTTCCATTTTTCTGAATAGGCGGGTTTCACATCCCGGCTCTGGTGTCCATGGGTCCTCCACAGGCACATCAGGTGGGGCGGCTGGATTGTCGTCAGCGGTAGCTCCCACAAAGCCTCTGGAGCCCTCCTTCTCTGGATCACCTCTGACAGGTCTGCAGCTCAGTGGGTTTACCAGTCTCTCTCCTGGCTTTTCCTGAAGTTCCCAACCAAGAGCGACGCGTTGGTCTTGCACCTGTCTCAATCCCCGCCCTGGCTGGTTCAGTTGTTCTTCCATAGTGGCTACTTTAGCCCCAGCTTCTCCTGAATGGCTGAGTCTCAACTTTCCCTCGTTCAAGGTAGACAGTTAGGTTCCTCTGTTCATCCGCTCTCTCCAGCCTTTCTCTTTGGACAGCCGTCACAGCGCAGCTTATTCTAGAGACATCTCCTTCTGATTACATTTTCTCGCTAAGCTCACTGTCTTGAGCCAGAGCTTTCTTCTGTTTCCATGGCTTCAATCTCCTTGGCAACTGGACAAGAGTCCTTTGCTTCCAGCTGAGGAAGCAGATAGGTGATCCTTTCTATGCTTTCAACCCTTCATTCGCGGACTGAGCATTCACCTGTAGCATCGAGGCTTCTTCTTCGCCATCAGCCGCTGGCAGGTGAGCCTGTCAGCAACTCCTTCTGTTCAAAGTGAGCTGAACATTCATGTAGCTGATTTGTCCATCTCTGAGGTGAGATTGGATTGTCTTTGCAGCTCTGATCCGTTTGGCCAGATCCCTTGCCTGCTTTCCTCTGAATGACTTTGCAAGTAAAATTGCATGTCTGAACAGCTACACTGCTTTTGTTGATGCCCAAGCTTCCACCTTCTGAACCTCCTCTGAAGAACACTTACTGCCCAGCACTGCTTCTTGAAAACCAATCTTTGCTGGTGCATTCTTACTACAATGCCTGATCATGGCAGCTTTGTGCATTGCAGCAACATCTTTCGAACAGAAAACCCTAAAAGCTGCCTGGATGCATATCACTGACCTTTCTGTAACACCTGAATCTTTCATGTTCCAGTTTACCTGTAATGTAAGACCTATAATGTCTTTTGAATGATGACATGACACCCTTATGGCCTGGTACTTGCTACCTCCTCTGCGGTCCTCTGAACGCCACTTCGTATTAGGGAAGCTGCCCCGATGTTGCCGGACAATCTCCTCTGACCTCTGACCTCTGACGAGCTGCAGGAACATTGCAGCAGAGCTGCACCTAAGAATTCCTCCCTCTGCTTTCTGGCATCAAGTGTGGAGCGATACCTAAGCTGGATGGCAACAGCAGCATATTTCATACATAGATATCGCGCCCGGAGCACAGTGAGCCCTGTAAACGCATTGAATCACTGTGGCGGCCTGGTGTTTCTCGTCTCAGAGTCTGTCTGGCCTTTATCTCTGGAAATGCGGCTTGCAGAACAACAGCAGCCCTCCTTTTCTCCTTCAAAGACCTCACCCTGCTTCATCATCTTCAGCTCGGGTAATGTTGCTGCACAGTCCTGGCTGCCCACAGCAGCTTCAGGTAGTGTTTTCTGCCTAAGTGCTTTCTCACCTGTGCCTGAATGGTTACTGCAGCCTCATGTTCAATCCACATCTGTACCCGAACTTTCATTTCAAAATACCCACTAACCTGGAGCTGCTGCTTCTCTGCTTTCAGCCCAGCAGATGGGTTAGTAGTGATCTGGGCTCACTTCTGATGCCGCTTCTTGTTGCGACGTGGCTTTGGTCGACTTCCTGGTTGCACGATGCAGGAAGTGGTCTCCCCCATCCTCCTGCTCTCAGTGTCAGGGACATCTTTCTTTGCCTTTCTGTCGTGAGGAGGGGTGGGCGAGCTCCGCATGCGGAGGGCGACGCGCTGGCGCTGTAAGCTCGCATTGGCGCCGAGGGGCGGCGCGGCTGGCGCTGTGCTTCTGCATTGCGCGGGGGGCGTCGCGGCTGGCGCTGTGCTTCCGCATTGCGCGGAGGGCGGCGCGGCTGGCGCTATGCTCCGCATTGCGCGAGGGCGGCGCGGCTGGCGCTGTGCCTCCGCATTGCGTGTGGCGCAGCTATCAAAGAAGCCTCGCCTCCATGTCGCTTCTGTAGAAAAACACCACGCGGTTCAGCTGGCAGAGGTAGCGCTGTGCCCTTGTAGCCATGGAGACCAGCATCCAAAGGAACAGCGCGAACCGATCCATGCGCAGCTCGGGATCCGGGGTGGGACCGAGTGGGAGCAGCGACGTCACATTCCTCAGACGGCGCTCGCTCCCTGGCCGTGGCCGCCGGGTGTCCGGCCGCACCCATTCCTCACCTCCGACGCCGCGAGGTCCAGAACCGCTTCTCCGTCTCCCAGGCCTTTATCAGCCGTTAACGCCTGCTCGACCACGCTCTTCGCCGCCCATAACGCTGCAGGCTTCCTGCTCGCGCTTCTGGCTCGCAACATCCAGGTACTGGCGGTTCATTCTGTAACGGTGGCGGGCAGTGTGAAGGACGTCAACGCAGAGCCAGTGGTTCCGAAACGTAATTTTATTAGCCAAAGTAACCACACAAACCAAAAGTGCCACCACTAACTGTGAGGCGTAGCCTCGATAATGAACCGCGCTCTGTCCTGACACACCGCTAATAGCAGCTCCCTATGAAGTACACCTGTGCCCAAACAAGCCCAGTGCCTGGGGGCAGGAGCGCCATCTGTCGTGCCCGATCGGAACCACGGGTACGACAGACCGTGACAAATGCATACAGTAAACAACCTGTGGTATTAATACACAAATCAGTGATTTTTAACTGAAACGGGATGCAGGAATATAATTGTATAAACTGCTATTAAATATGCTAATGGTTAATTATATAATTGGAAAAAAAAATTAAAAAGTAAATGTCTTGTCTATGTCTATGTTTATTTTTTTCCATTTCAATCTTTTTTATCTGTTTTGTCCAGCGTCACAACACATACAGACAATTTTATTGTAGGACGCTAAGACACACACACACACACACACACACACACACACACACACACACACACACACACACACACACACACAGAGCTGAAAATAACCCAGCAGCAAAGCAGTCACAGTCACTGCCTAGTCTCCCTGCTGCCGTATTCGGAGTTTCAGCTGTCAAACACACACACACACACACACACACACACACACTCTTCCTCATCACCTCCCACTGTCTCCCCCGACACCTCTCCCCCCAATACATACAATTTGGGGGAATCGATGCTGGGCCTCCTTGTCTCTCTGCCGGAATTTTCCATTTCACTGGAACGCAGTTTGGTCCGAGTTGGGCTCCGGATGCAGCTGTCACTAATCTGACACGCCGAGGATGCTGGGAATGAGATGCGGACAGACAGTGTGGAAGCCGCTGGAAGAGTGAGACCCCCCCCCCCACCCAGGTACCTGTCGACAGTGCCTGTTCGCCCTGCTCCCTCCTGACAGCACAGCTAATTAGTTTTTCTCCCCCAAATTGGGAGGGAGACGAGACCAGACTGGAGAGAGTGCAGGAAAGAGCGAGGCTGTTTGTTTGTGTGTTGAACGAGGAAAAGGTTGTGAAAAAGGAAGGCAGGCCCTGTTTTGTTTGTCTGATTTAATGACTTACTGCTCCTCAGCACAACTAAACGCCAGTGTCGGGCCACAAGCGCTCAGAGACTAATCTCTTTCTCCGACGTACCTCCATCCTGTTTGTCCTTCACTCAGCAGTCTGGGAGGACGGATTGACCCAGGTGTTCGGAGCTTATTCCGAGCGCTCCGGGAGGAACCGTCTCCTTTATCTGTTGGAGAAAGACAGAGATAACATCATTCACACTCACACTCAAGCAAGGCCTGAGAATCCTGGGAAACAGACGTCCTCAGTGGAAGTGAAGGGACAGTGTAGCGGGTAACGCCACTGTGTCTCAAACAGAAGACCAGGGTTCAAACCTGTCTGATTAGACTCACAACACTACTAGTCCTTGGGCAAGACTCCTAACCTCCACCTGCAAGACCGGACCGTGCGGTGGACAGGAACACCGGAGAAACATAAATGTGGATAAAGAAACACTCCTCTATTTGCTGATGGTAAAGAAACTTATTTAGCCTTGGCTTCCAGAACCTGAACTTTCACAGAAAGAAAGTAAAATGTTCTTCTCTCTGGAATCTAATTCTCTCCTGCAATGCTTTCAAAAATAAAATAAAAAAATAAACTCATCCGTTAAACTGATGAGTATCACAGAAACGCTGAGCTCAGCCGAC
>CM029380.1:27201-33216 GCA_017165825.1 Hepsetus odoe | reverse complement strand
CTACTGAGTGATGGGGGAGAGGGAGGACCACCCTACACACCCAGAGAGAGAGAGGATAGTTCTACGGAGTGATGGGGGAGAGGGAGGACCACCCTACACACCCAGAGAGAGAGAGGACAGTTCTACTGAGTGACTCTGGATAAAAGTGTCTGCTAAATGCTGTAAATGTAAACATTGTTTCTCTTCCTCATTCCTTCCATTTTCTCCCTTTTCCTTTGTTGTTGGTTTTCCGAGTCTATCGAGCCGGTACCTGAGTTTTGTGGGCAAAGGAAAGGAGGTGGACGGAAGGAGGAAGGGCCGCCAAAGAACTAATTGGTTTGGCCTGTTTGAGCTCGGCTCTGTTTCATGTTCTCCTTTTGATCTGCAGAGCTCAGGACAGAAACCTGAGTTGCTGTTGGGTTTTCTCCAAAGTCTGCATCACCACAACTCACCGTAACAACTGAGCCGAACTGCAGTCCGGCCTCAGAACCCAGAGGTCCCATATTTATCATGTTCTAAAAGAGGGTGTGGCTTCGACACAGTGTTTTAATTTGCACTGCTGACCTGCAGCTGCAGAGACATCTGTGAAGTGAAAATGACCATCATCGTGTTCACTGAACCACAATCAAACACATCTTCTGTCTTTGACGCACACACACTCCGTCCAGCATGGGGCAGACATGTTCAGCACCTGGGGAGCAGTGATGGGGACGGTATCTTGATCAAGGGAAGCTGCTGGTCCGGGACTTGACCCCATAACCTTCCCATCATGGCGTCCCTAAATACTAGGACACTACTGTCCCCTTTAACCCACAGATGCTGCTTCCAGGGTTGTTGGTGGAGGATACTTAGGTCATTAGTGTTTTTAACCTGACAGAGTGTCTCAGTGTCTCAGTGTCTCAGTGTCTCAGTGTCTCTGTGTCTCAGTGTCTCTGTGTCTCAGTGTCTCTGTGTCTCAGTTATGGACGGACAGTGTGAGACCGACTGCCCAGGTTACCTGACTCCACCTGTCCAGATCCGGTCCGGCTCGGCTGAGCAGAGGACGTGGATCTGAGTGAATGAAGCTGCTGTGTGTTGGGAGCTCAGGTTACATGGACTCCTACTGACGTGTGAAGGAGCAAGACGTTCTTTCAGCTCCTCAGGAAGCCCTGCTGTAAAGGGGGTGTGTGGGGGTCAGGAAGAACACACACACTTTATTATACACTCCTATACACAGTTCTACTGCACACGGTTCCACTGTGTGGACATCATTGCAGCTCTGTGGTTCTCCTCACTGAAGCTGCACTGTATCACCTTTCAACGTAAATAGGAAATTGATGATTTTAAACAACGTGATTAGTAATTACCGTCATGTGTTTTCAGGATATGAACCACAGGAACCGGTGCACTCAGTAAAATCTGGAAGAGTTTCATTTTGCACCAGAAAGGGGACACAGCTCAGCGCCTTTTATAATAGTTGAAAAAGTATCACTTTGTTTTCTTTACTGCTTGTTAAAATAAAAGATCATCAAAGCTTCAGCGTGTTAAAGATGTGTGTGTGTGTGTGTGTGTGTGTGTGTGTGTGTGTGAGTGTGTGTGTGTGTGTGTGTGTGTGAGTGTGTGAGTGTGTGTGTGTGAGTGTGTGAGTGTGTGTGAGTGTGTGAGTGTGTGAGTGTGTGTGTGTGTGAGTGTGTGAGTGTGTGAGTGTGTGTGAGTGTGTGTGTGTGTGTGTGTGTGTGTGTGTGTGTGTGTGTGTGTGTGTGTGTAAAGCAGTAAACAAAGCAAAGGCTGTTAAATAACAGGTGATAATTAATGATCAGTCAATACGAGACTCTGGCTCTTAAACTAATCCTCCAGGATCCACAGTCTCTGACCTTACACACACTGTAACCCTCCACACCTCTCACTGTGTGTGTGTGTGTGTGTGTGTGTGTGTGTGTGTGTGTTCTGCCTGGCCTGTCCCTGAGGGTTAGCTGAGCGTCCTGTTGACCTCCTACTATGACAGGTTGATCTATCAGAGCCTCACGGTGACCCTGCAGCTCTGAACACACTGAGCGAGCGAGGGACCGAGAGTGGAGTCTGTCCTCTCCAGGGAATTTCAGCACGTTCTGCTCTTCACTGCACACCTGCGCTGTGGGACAAAGAGGGAGGAGAGTAGAGAGTCCCAGTCCCACCACTAGACCACCACCACCCACTGGATCAATCGTCATCTCACACACACACAGTTTCATTTTTACTTGTGGTCACATGGTGGTGCTGATCTTTTACAGAGCAGTAAAAACATAACAGTTCGAAAATGATGTGGTTTTAAAAAATCACTCCTGAGGAACCAGAGAACCTGCTGAGAGAACCGAATAACAGAGGAGCGAAGAACTGGAGGAGCGGAACACAACACAGAGCTGGGCTTTACAACGGGACTCACATTCAGGGAATTAGTATCTATATCGATTAGTGTCTATTGATTAGTGTCTATTGATTAGTGTCTCAGGATTGATTAGTGTCTCAGGATCGATTAGTGTCTCAGTATCGATTATTGTCTCAGGATCGATTAGTGTCTCAGGATTGATTAGTGTCTCAGTATTGATTAGTGTCTATTGATTAGTGTCTCAGGATCGATTAGTGTCTATTGATTAGTGTCTCAGGATCGATTAGTGTCTCAGGATCGATTAGTGTCTCAGGATTGATTAGTGTCTCAGGATCGATTAGTGTCTCAGGATTGATTAGTGTCTCAGTATCGATTTGTGTGTGGGTGTTCAATCGTAATGATGAAGCTTCCCTGCCTTTATAAGCGTTACTCTGGGCTGATTGAATATTGATGAACTCCAGACTAAATTTGTTTCTGTCAAACCACAGGTACACACACACACACACACACACACACACACACACACTCACACACACTCTATGTATAGTACAGTTTAACAAGAGGTGATATTTAACAGGTGGTTAGATGGAGATGTGATAATTAAGGTTAATACTATAAATAATATTAAAATAAATTTGATTTCAACAATTTGCCCCTTTCTCATCTCTTTCTAATCTTAAGTCTTACACTTATTGTAATTATAACACCAGACTGATACAGAAAGTGTTTTAATACAATTTTTTAAATAAATTTGAATGAACACAGCACAGGGATTACAAATGATCATGTGATTTAATGAAGGGGTTCGTCCAAAAGAAGTTGTTTCTTTATGTATGAACTGTTCGCTGCTCTTCTTTGCGGTGGACAGAAGAGACCTGGGTCAGTGGTCTCCTAGGGTTTAGGGACTTGGCCTCAGGATCAGAAGTTAGTGGGTTTGAATCTCAGACCAGTAGGTTGCCCTGAGGTACCCTTGAGCAAGGTACCGTCCCCGTCACTGCTCCTGGGCACAGATGTTGCATTTCGCGGTGTTTCACTGTGTGCAGTGCTGTGTTTCACAATGACTTTCACAATGACACAGTCACTTTCAGAATCTTTATTTTATAGTTTTTCAGACACTCGGGTGGATTTATGTTTGAACTTTACACCAGATTTAATGGGACACATGGGTTTTTCTACCTCTGACTCATCTGTTCTCAGAACATTATCCTGAAGGTTTTGGGTTTATCAGGGTGGTTTTCTGACAAAAGCTACCAAGTGGAAACAACACTGACGTTAGTGAAAGTGACTATCCTTGTCATTGTGAAACGCAGCAAAGCACAGTACAACGAAATTCAACCTCTGCGTTTCACCCACACGTGCAGCAGTGGGCAGCTATTGAAAGCGCCCGGGGAGCAGTGGCAGGAACAGTACCTTACTCAAAGGAACCTCAGGGCAACCTACTAGTGAGGGAATCAAACCCACAATCTTCCAATCCGGGGCGACTCCCTCACCACTAGACCACCGCTGACCCTATTAACTGATTAACTGATCAAGATGGTGACACTTGTTTAATTCTGTTTTTTAATGTGTGTGTGTGTGTGTGTGTGTGTGTGTTTTCAGGACCCCTTGGTTCAATGGGTGGGGGTTTAATCTGCCCCGTGGTCAGTCTCTGCTGGATAAGTGGAACCTGATCCCAGAGGGCATCGACATCCTAATGACCCATGCCCCCCCCCTGGGTGAGCAATTAACCAATACTAATGCCTTTAGCAATTATTCACATATGTGTGTGTGTGTGTGTGTGTGTGTGTGTGTGTGTGTGTGTGTGTGTGTGTGTGTCTAAATGAACAATATCCAGTGTGCAGTCCTACAGGGGGTGCTGTGTGAGGTTCTTGGTATAGTGGTTTAGTGTGTTCTGGTGTGTCAGGTTTTCGGGACTGGGTGCCTAAAGAGCTGCAGAGAGTCGGGTGTGTGGAGCTGCTGAACACAGTGCAGCGGAGAGTCCGACCCAAACTACACACCTTCGGGGGAATACATGAAGGTATACAAACACACACACACACACACACACACACACACACACATTACACATACACACACACACACACACACACATTACACATACACACACACACACACACACACATTACACATACACATAGTATTTGCATACTCTACACATACATACACACACTACATAAATGTACACTTTACATGCACACAGCGCTACAGTGATTACAGCGCTACAGTGATTACAGCGCTACAGTGATTACAGCGTTACAGTGATTACAGTGTTGCAGTTTATTACAGCGCTACAGTGATTACAGCGTTACAGTGATTACAGTGTTGCAGTGATTACAGCACTACAGTGATTACAGTGTTGCAGTGATTACATCGCTACAGTGATTACAGCGCTACAGTGATTACATCGCTACAGTGATTACAGTGTTGCAGTGATTACATCGCTACAGTGATTACAGTGCTACAGTGTTGCCGTGATTACGGTGTTGCAGTGATTACAGCGCTACAGTGGTTACAGTGTTACAGTGATTACAGTGATTACAGCGCTAAAGTTATTAGTGTTGTGGTGATTACAGGGCTACGGTGATTAGTGTTGCAGTGATTACGGTGTTGCAGTGATTACAGCGATACAGTTATTAGTGTTGCGGTGATTACAGCGCTACAGTGATTACAGTGTTGCAGTGATTACATCGCTACAATGATTACAGTGTTGCAGGGATTACATCGCTACAGTGATTACAGTGTTGCAGTGATTACAGCGCTACAGTGTTGCAGTGATTACAGCGCTACAGTGATTACAGTGTTGCAGGGATTACAGCGCTACAGTGATTACAGTGTTGCAGTGATTACAGCGCTACAGTGGTTACAGTGTTACAGTGATTACATCGCTACAGTTATTAGTGTTGTGGTGATTACAGGGCTACGGTGATTAGTGTTGCAGTGATTACAGTGTTGCAGTGATTACAGCGCTACAGTGGTTACAGTGTTACAGTGATTACAGCGCTACAGTTATTAGTGTTGCAGTGATTACAGCGCTACAGTGGTTACAGTGTTACAGTGATTACAGCGCTACAGTGGTTACAGTGTTACAGTGATTACAGCGCTACAGTTATTAGTGTTGTGGTGATTACAGGGCTACGGTGATTAGTGTTGCAGTGATTACAGTGTTGCAGTGATTACAGCGCTGCAGTGATTACAGTGTTTAGCATTACAGTGAGATCAGAACAGAGGATTTTTTTTCCAGATTGTCTAACTGTATGGGCATGGAATTAATGTTGACTCCGCCTCTTCTCGCCTCCCATAGGCTATGGCATCATGACAGACGGGTACACAACGTTTGTTAACGCCTCCACCTGCACAGTCAGCTTTCAGCCAACGAACCCCCCCATCGTGTTTGACCTGCCGAACCCCCCGAACTCCTGAACAGAGCTTATTTCTCTTCAGTGTCTCTTAAGGAAAAGCTTGGCCTGTAATCTGTGCATTTAAAGTGGGGAAATGTGGGGATAAATGCTCCCTAAAAGTTAAATCTGTAAGATAAAGTCTGTGAATTTGTAAAATGTCTTTTTCTCCAGCTGCATTGGTTTGGATGCCATTGTTCATCTGTATTTTCTCTTGAGCACTGTATTTTCTTTTGGATGAAAAGGAACTGCCTTAAATAAGCTTTAAGCCCCAGCCAGACCCTCTGCCCTGCCTGG
>CM029380.1:17201-22201 GCA_017165825.1 Hepsetus odoe | reverse complement strand
ATGTGAAGGTGTTTCTGTGCTTGGGGTTACTGCGTTTGGTGTGATGGTGTTACGGTGTTTTCATTCATTTTCATTTGAATCTGTGTTTGGTGTGATGGTGTTTGGTGTTACTGTGTTTGGTGTGATGGTGTTACTGTGCTTTGTGTTATTGTGTTTGGTGTTACTGTGCTTTGTGTTATTGTGTTTGGTGTTACTGTGCTTGGGGTTACTGCGTTTGGTGTGATTGTGTTTGGTGTGATGGTGTTTGGTGTTACCGTGTTTGGTGTGATGGTGTTACTGTGCTTTGTGTTATTGTGTTACTGTGTTTGGTGTTACTGTGTTTGGTGTGATGGTGTTTGGTGTTACTGTGCTTGGTGTTACTGTGCTTGGGGTTACTGCGTTTGGTGTGATGGTGTTTGGTGTTACTGTGCTTGGGGTTACTGCGTTTGGTGTGATTGTGTTTGGTGTGATTGTGTTTGGTGTGATTGTGTTTGGTGTTACTGTGTTTGGTGTGATGGTGTTTGGTGTTACTGTGTTTGTTTGGTGTTACTGTGTTTGGTGTGATGGTGTTTGGTGTGATGGACCATGTTGATCTGAAGCTGATATACAGATATAATTAATAAACAATAAAGAAACAGAACTGCTAATGAACTGAAATAACGAAACCATTCTGAGTTAGTTATTCATCATAAATAAATAAATAACACACACTGAGCTGGACCATGCTGGGAGAGTTTGGTGCCACTTCCTGAGAACCCAGTTCCCTGATGGGGCCTGTAGGTGGCAATGTTTTCACACCAGCAGCAAAGAATTGGGTTCTGTTTTTCTGGTTCTGGATGCCACAGTTTGCAGTAATTTTATAAATGTGTGTGTGTGTGTGTGTGAGAGAGAGAGAGCGTTTAACCCTTTCTGTCTATATGTATTTTTTGTTATTTGATTTGATCTTAAATGACACTGACCTTCTGTGCTGGTTCTTTTATTTTTGAACAGCAGGATCTCAGACACGTTCCTCTGCGGGTTGTGTTTGTAAAGTGCCTGAATAACCCTTGATGTGGTTCGAGCAGGATGAGCAGGTGAACAGAAGATTCTCTCAGGGACATCCTGGACCCAGTGGAGATCACTAATCTCCACCTGATCAGAGCACAGGGTGGAGGGGTGTGTGTGTGTGTGTGTGTGTGTGTGTGTGTGTGCAGTGGGGGGGTGTTAAGGTGTCTCTAACAGGAGTTTAGTTTAACACGGCTCCAGATTTAGAGCTCCAGATCAAGCACATTCTCCATCTTTTCTTTCAGCTCAATTTCCTGCCTTATTTTTGGGGGGATGCCTCTCTTTGTCTGGGTCGGTGCGTCTGGATTTTTGGGGGTGGTGTTGGGGCTCATTAATATGCATAACACAGTGTTGAATGACAGCTCTTTAGGAATCTTTCTGGTGGTTGTTGATGATGTGGAAGTTCATTCTTTTCCTGCCCTGCAGGGGGGTGGAGTCTGTGCCCCGGGTGACCCCTCAACTTTCTCTGGGTCAAATACACACACACACACACACACACACACACACACACAGTGAAAAAGCAGGGTGAAGGTGAAAGTGACTACTATTCATTGTAAACACAGCGAACCACAACCAAACCCATCCTCTGTATTTAACACACACACACACACACTACTGGTGTCCAATTTTGGAACCCATGAGCTTCTGATCCTGGAGCCTCATCCATCAATTCTAGGACACCACTGCCCCAGACATTCTCTCTCACACACACACACACACACACAAACACACTAATAAAGAGAGGAGGCCGCTGGAGAACATCTGTAAGAGAGACGTTTATTTTCCGTTCTTTTTTCCCGGAAGTGTTACTGGGATCTCAGGTATGTTCAACCATGAAGGTCTCCTCCAATCACATGATGTTCTGAACTGGGAAGCTGAAGGTGAGCAGATATTTCCTCTGAGACACTGAGACTCCACCACATCTCAAATTCAGTACCACAGCTGCTTCTTCAGGTTCCACCAGGTTCCACAGCAGTGTTTACATTTACATTTAAAAACATTTAGGTTTATGCCTTCTTTTCTAAAGATAAACATCAAGTCTGCTGAGGTACAAAGTCTGCGTGTGTTCAGATTATATTCAGGTCAGGATAATTCCGTTCAATTTTACAGCTTCAGCTGGAACTCTGAGCTTGGTCTGATCTTCAACAAGAGCACAACGACCCACTATGGGCGATTCAGTATTTACTGGGAGTGATTCCAGATCAACTGACCATGATTCTGTATTTACTGTGAATGATTCAGTATCCAGGGGCAGCGGTGGCCTAGTGGTTCGGGCGTTGGCCACTTGATCGGAGGATCAGGGGTTTGAACCCCTTCCCAGTAGGTTGCCCTGAGGTACCCTTGAGCAAGGTGCCGTCCCCGTCCTGCTCCTCCCTGCGATGGGCTGGCGACCTGTCCAGGGTGCGTCCCCCGTCCTCGCCCTGTGTGCGCTGGGTTGGACACCAGCACTCCCCCGTGACCCCGTTTGGGACAAGCGGCAGAAAATGGATGGATTCAGTATCCAGTGTGAACGACTCAGTATTCAGTGTGAACGATTCACTATCTAGTAGTTGGTGTGTAGGTTCTGTAGTTGTGAGTGTGAGGAAGTTAAAAGTGTTTGTTATTGTGAATAATGTAAATATAATGTAAATGTAATTTTAATATAGAAGGTGACCTTGAAACAGAAGCTCAGAGTGCCCCCCCCGGAGACTGGGGTGAACTGAGGGTGTAATTGTACTGATTAGCTTGTGGAGCAGGGGCAAGGGGGTAGGAGGGGGGTCATCCAGTATCACTGTTGAGCTTTGGATCCCGATCACTTATTGAACTACAGGCAGCTCTTAGGAACGAACACACACACAGTCTCTCTCTCTCTCTCTCTCTCTCTCCAGCTGGTTCTGGTCAGAATTCACAGAATGGACCTTTGAACAGTAAGTGGGTCTCAGCTGACAGCTGTGATGGAAAATGGGGCAAAATTACAGCCCAGCTCCCAACGTCCCACACTTCTAATTATGTTAGCTCTCAAACTGCATGCAGAGTCTGTCAGGTGTTTGTATGTGTGTGTGTGTGTGTGAAATAAAGACGGTTGGAAATGACATGTGACTGATGTTGAGTGAAGGGTGTTTCTGCTCTGAATATAAAAGTCTCAGATTTGCTCCAAACACAAAAAATCAGTATGAGGACATGAACAGGAACGCTGTGACTACACACTTATTCAAAGCCTGTGTGTGTGTGTGTGTGTGTGTGTATGGATGTAGGTCAGGCCTGTCGGAACTAGAATATACTGCCAACTGATGAATCCCCAAGTAGGGCCTTCGGTGTGTGTGTGTGTGTGTGTGTGTGTGTGTGTGTGTGTGTGTTTGACCACTGCAGGCAGAGACAGTGGCAGCATGTGGATAAACGCCCACACACACACACACACACACACACACACACACACACACCTCTCCTAACAAGGAATCAGCAGGACAAGTGTGTGTATCTGAACTGTTTCTCAACACCAACTCTGATCCCACATTTCTCCAAACAGGAAACGCTTCATTTTGTGCTTCTTATTTTTCACAAGGGTGAAATTCTACCCATTTACCCTAAATAAAACTCAGAACCTTTTCATGAAGGAGCTTCAGCGGTCTGCTCCCATCCACCACTCTAAGCAGTTCTGAGCATTACACACCAAGCACACAGAAAGGGAATTCCCCTTTAAAGCCCCCACCCAGACAGCCTGCACTCCCTTCATAAATACTGGTTTATTTTCAAAAATGACAAAAATTTCCGGTCCCACACAAGCCGTCAGTTCCTGGGTTCGATCCTCCCATCGTTCGGGTTTTCTCTCAGAACCCCAAACCCGTGTGGTGGCCAGAGCTGCAAAAATACACACACACACACACACACAACAACAGGACTAAGAATCGCCACTAAGACTCACAGATATCTAGAACCATGGACTAAAGTTAATTAGATGGCAGCAGCTGAAGACAGGTGTGTGTGTGTTGGGAGTGAAGGACAGCTGTGTGAGCAGAGACACTCAATAAAACACTCTTTCTGTTCAGCTGGACTTCACCTTTAAACACACTCTCCCTCTGATCAAGCCGTACGGAACTGGGCCATAACTGCGGGAATCAGTGGAGTTCTGAAGGTTATCACCCTCCAGCCACACATGACCTCGCGGTACCTATACACGTTCACCCACACACACACACACACACACACACACACAGGAACACATTGAATTTACAATTATTGGATAAAAAAATAAAGATGCTTGCCCACCAAAAAAACCCAGACCCCTGGTCCACCAAGACTGGGTCTGAGAGCAGTGGTTCTGTTCTGTGAAGATGGGTCAGGGAAAGAACCCAAAGCTGAACCTTTTTTCAGCAAGTTCTCTCTGAGCAGTGAAAGGTCTCACAGCAGCTCATATGGCAGAACTGATCAGTGGGCTAAGCCTGGAGTGGAAGACCTTCTCCTGGTTCTGTGAACATTAGAACATGTACCTCGGTTCTACAGAGAGAATAGTGTAAATATGCAGCAGCAGCCTCATCATCACATTCCCACAGGTAAGATCACTCTACTCTATTTTCCAGGTGTAATTGTGTTTCTGGAATTCTGAGGTGGGACAGATCACAGACACATAAAAACACGTAACTCACGTAGATGTGTGTTTTAAAGCCGCCCATGGTTCCGCTGGTCCAAATTTTATCTCCCTCTAATCCCACCACTCGCTTACACACGTTCAGCTCTGGGTTCCAGGGGCTTTTAGCAATCACTACATCTCCCCTGAAACACACACACACACAGCGTTACACACACAGTGCAGCGCTACACACACACACACACACACACACACACTCTCTCTCTCTCTGTTTCTCACTTTTCTATCCTGTACAGGTGTCGGCTGATCCGCTCTGAGAAAACGATATCATTGTTGGTGATGGTCGGCTCCATAGACGGTCCAGAGCACTGCAGGAAAAACACACCAAAGAAGCACGAATCAGTAACCAGCG
>CM029380.1:0-16701 GCA_017165825.1 Hepsetus odoe | reverse complement strand
ATTTAAGCTCAAATCCCAGACCAGTAGGTTCCCTTGAGCAAGGTACCGTCCCCATCAATACTCTAAATAGCTGCACTGTGTGTGGGTGAAAAGAAGAGGTTCAGAAATCACATCACATTTACCAACAAAAACATGTAACTCCTGGTTAAATGAGTTTGGTTAAAACAATTTGTACTTATTTTTTCAGTTTTACATATTTGGACTAGGGGGCAGTGGTGTCCTAGTGGTTCGGGCGTTGGCCCTGTGATTGGAGGATCAGAGGTTCGAACCCCTTCCCGATAGGTTGCCCTGAGGTACCCTTGAGCAAGGTGCCGTCCCCGTCCCGCTCCTCCCTGCGATGGGCTGGCGACCTGTCCAGGGTGCGTCCCCCGTCCCCCGTCCTCGCCCTGTGTGCGCTGGGTTGGACACCAGCACTCCCCCGTGACCCCATTTGGGACAAGCGGCAGAAAATGGATGGATGGATGGATATTTGGACTAGAAAATTGTTTTTTTTTGCGTATGAATGTAACCAGGTAGCTCATGCTAACATCATACCGCAGCAATGTCTAGAACGGATGTGTGGGGTGACCAAGTGCGTCGACTTTGTGTGTTATTTGGAGGATTGTGGCACCGCTGCCAACACCCGGGACACTCCCGGTGATCCTGAGGGGTGGGACGTCTGCAGTTCCTTTCCCTTCAAGTGCACCAAACCTGAGGACGTGCCGACGAATCAGAGGCAGTTTTTAGTCGATTCAACATAAACTCAAGATGCGCAATTTACGGATTTTTACTTCAGCAGTTTTTATAGATTGATGGAAATGTTCCAGATCAGACGCAGATCGGAGTGTGCCCGGGGCTCCAGATCGACTCTTGGTCGCTGAGAAAACATCATCTGAGAGATTCGCCGACGCCTCGTAGATGCCTAACAGACATCAAGCAGTTTAAATAGCTGGACCCGAGTCCAAACCCGGTTGTGTGAAAGTGCTGACCTGGTTGAGACGCCGATGAGCCACAATGTTTATATTCTTCTATTCTGAGTTTATACTCTTCATTTTTCATACCTTTTTCGTCCTTCTGGCACAAACAGCTCAGAGCCTCCATTTCTCTTCATTTGTAGAAGAAAATGATCCCCTTCATCTTGGACGCTATCGCCTCATCCTTTGTCTCACTGCTGTTTCTTTGATGGCATGTAGTTCAGAGAGTGGACAGACTGGTGGGAGGTTCCTCCTGGTGAAAGATCATGCAATTGTCCCTGATCAATGTCCTCCATCCCCACTTCAAGGGGTGTGAACAGTATAGACCCGTGACCCTTCTGAAGGTCATGCGGTCTGAAGAGGGAACATGTTTCACGCTGCCACATTGGACTGCCAGGAAGATGGAGCAACGTTATCCAGCACACACTGGTTAAGACTGGGTGTCTGTTGTGAGGCTGACTCTGCTGCTGGAGTCTCTGAAATAACAAAAGAACAGAACAACAGGATTCTTTGTTGGAGATGTTCTGCTCATCCTGTTCGTCGCAGATGTTGCATCGCATACAATTAGTCTCACGCCGCTCTGACTGACAACAAACTACACGGCGCAGTATGGAACTCGCCCGTGCAGGAGATAAAATAGAACAGCCTTGTTATACCAAACAGGAATTAAGAGGCTAAATTTGGGACTACTACCACATGCATAATGCATTAGCGGCAGAAACCAGAACATTCCTGCTCACTCTTGTTTAAAGGAAACGTCATGCTCGGGGCTCCACCAGGAGCCAAAGGATGATCAAAGGCAGGCGGAAAAGGTGATCGAACCCAACCCTCTAATTGCAAAACAGATGCTTATGCAGGCAACAACCAGAAAACCCCGAACCCGGATCAGAAGAGAAACTAACGACTACAAACGCAGCCGAGTGCTGGGCCTGAAATGGTGACTGTGCTGATTATTCCCTAAAGAGAAAAGTCCCACAAAGCAGGATTTTGCAGGACGCTAGATAATGTGACACATAACATATTTTACATTTACAGAAAAAAGAAAAACCTTTTAGAGGGAAAAGTTAAAAAGTGTATAAGAGACTAAAGACAAACAGATTTTTGTGCAAAAATAAAATCAGAGGCACCGATTAACTGAAGACAAACTGGTAATAGTTTTGGGGCAGAGTTCCAGCAGGGGGCAGCATAATGGCAAAATGCCATTTCACCCTGTTTAGATTCTGGGCACCACCTGAACTCTACTGATCTAAGAGGCTCGCCAGGCTAAAATTCATCATTTCAGAAAGAGCTTTAGGGCCCAAAACTGCTGAGTGACAATAAGAAAAACTTTGTACTCAATTCTGTATCTAAACCTAATCCCAAATCCCACCAACAGAAACCCCAAGTGAGGATTAACCCAAATTTAGACAACTATCATATATTCGTGAAATAAATTAATTGATTAAAAGTTAATCTGGTGGCCAAAAGATTTGATTTTGCTCTTAAAACATTTGGGTTTGAGATCAAAAGATGAACATGAGAGATCAGATTTTCAGATGTTAATTTGTTAAACCTGGAACAGAGAGTTTAAAGCAAATTAAATGACAAAATGTATCTGCATAACCTTTGTTGGTAGTACTGCATCGAGCCTGTGACCCACTGACTTCACCAAACTGCTGGTGTTTTCCAGGATTTTAATGCAGAATCTTTCAGCTGTTTGCTGTGAGGGGGGGTTCTCTCTGCAGTCTCCTCTTCAGGAGATGAATTGCAGGTTCTGCTGGGTTTAGATCTGGTGATTGGTCATTTGTTAACTTGGCAGTGTGTCTAATTTCACTGTACGGTTTTGACTCTCATAATCAGCTTTTGATCTCAAATCTAAAAGCTTTCAACGAGGAGCAAAAACAAATGCAGCTTTGAAAGATATTTTTTTGGCATCTACCAGGAGTTCAGCAGTTCTTCCACCTCCCCAGCACCCCCACTCGATGCAGCATTTAGATAAAAGCATGGAGGCCAACGTGTGAATGTTCCTGAGGGATCAGGAGGGCCGAGCTGATAAACTGGGTCGATGGTGAGAAAACGTGGCGAAACAGTCAGCACTGGACACCAGACGTTCCTCCGGAGCCTCCGACAGGAGAAGCCCAGACGATGAGGAGCAAAAGCAGCTCAATTAAAACGACCCCAGAGAGGTGAACGCTTGCAGACTGAAGGCTGGACATGAATAACAATGATCCACCTTAAACTCAGCCAGCATTACTCCCACACACACACGACAAAGAGGTAAACGCATGCAGCATCTCGCAGGGACGGAAAAAACACTTGCACGACTGACCCGAGACTCAAGGAGGACACGAGGAAAATTCTACAGAAGACAAAAACCTCAATCCGGTGATAAAGAGAACTTTTCAGCTTCAGATTCCCATCACGGACTTTCTTGTATGTTTACTATATTGTTGAGAAACAATTCTCCAGATCTTCCTGAAGGACAGTGTTGTTGTCTCTCATGTTCAGTCCAGTCTCTGTACCTGAGCAGTTTGATAGTTCTGTGTTGGTTAATCCACACAGTGATCTACGTCTGAACCTTCAAGCAGAACAAAGCGTCTAACTGAAGACATGAAGCAGTGAAGAAGCAGGAGCAGATGATTCCAGATGATCAGGGGATTCATTTAACTGAACACTGCGTTGGTGGAACCTCTTTATATAGAACCTTGGCTCTTTAGACACTGCGACCTGGAGCGCTAAGACATTTGTTCCTGTTTTGCTCATTTAATGCTCAGTATTTTGTTCTTCAAATTCTCCATTTCATTCCAGTTTTCCCCCATTTTTAGTCCTGGTCCATTCACACCTGTGAGCTAGATCTCGCTCATGCTGCTAATCTGAATCTTCTCTCTTACGTCTCCTTCTGTCTGTCCTGCACCGATGGACACACAGAGTGTGTGTGTTCATTTAGTCTGAAAGGGGTCTGGATGTTGGGAAGGTGATGGACTTCATTAAGAAGCTCTTTCTGATTTCTGAAAGTGACTGTCAACACTGTGAACCACAAATAAACACATCCTCTGTATTTAACACACACACACACACACCGTCCAGCAGGGGGCAGACATATCCAGCACCCGGTGAGCAGTGATGGGGGCAGTACATTGATCAAGTACCTAACTCAATCTTCCGACTGTCACTTCCTAGTGCCACGGCCACGCCTGCCCCCATTATTGCCCAACATTATGGCTTGCATTATGTAAGGATGTGTGTGTGTGTGTGTGTGTGTGTGTGTGTGTGTACTTCCTGAGAAAACCTAAACTAAACAATGCCACTCTGAACTGAAAGGGGCTAATTATGAGCATTGATCTTGGGAGGATTTTGACAGCTGACGTTTAATTGGCTGCTGATCATAGAGCATCTGAGACAGAAATGAAAATGTTCTGCAAATAATGCACACACGCACACACACACACACACACACACACACACACACGTCTGAAAGCCAAACTGAACAGACTGTGTGTCTCGGGGGAACTCGGATCCCCGCCAATTTCTCCTCTTTAGTTTTGGTCAATCAGACACAATATCAACAGAGCACAGTTTATCCCCCCCCCCCCCACCCCACTGTGTGATATGTCCTTAATATTACTACAACAATATAAAGCCATGTTTAATAAATATAAATGTACTATAGTATATAACACAATGTTATATTTACCATACATATATTGAAATTATTTCACACTTTCACACACACACTTTCTCACACACACTTTCTCACACACACACACACACACACACACACAGGGGAGTAGCTGCAGTCAGGATGTTAAGCTCAGTTTACTTGATAAGGTCAAGGTGAAGGACACTGCAAGACAGAGTGGGGTCTCCGTACACACACACACACACTGCTGCCACATTCCCACATCTCTGTTAATGACCTTCTCTCTCACTATAAATGTCAGCCGCCGGTCCCTGAGCGGGATATGTAAGTGGTTGCTGTGCCTCGGTTCTGTAGAACTCTGGAGTCCAAACTCAGTTTAGAGATGAAGCTGCAAGGCTGCTGTTTCTGATACTAGAGGTCAATAATCACCCAAACCTTTTTCACAAACTTATCCTCAAAACATCTGTCCATCCACTGAAACCTCAGTCTGTGCTAATATGACAAAACAACAGTCACAGCCGAAGTTCAAAGGGCCAATCACAGATGAACTGTCCTCCCTCTCCCCCATCACCCAGTAGAACTGTCCTCTCTCTCTCTGGGTGTGTAGGGCGGCCCTCCCTCTCCCCCATCAGCCTCAATAGCTTTATGTTCCAGATAATAAACCCAGTTCAGATTTTAAAAAAATGTTTAGTATTACTGTCATTTTACAGAAAAAAAATAACATTGGTATAAATATCTGTATTTGAAACGTGTGTGTGTGATATGTGTGTAATGTGTGTGTGTGTGAAATGTGTGTGTGTGTATGTGAGAGAAATGTGTGTAATGTGTGTGTGTGTGTGTGTGTGTGTGTGTGTGTGTGTGTGTGAGAGAAATGTGAGTGTGGAACCAGTCATTTTAAATAAGGTGTTTTTTTCAGATTTATTCTTCAAGTTATTTTTTTAATGGATAAAAATGGAAAAAAGTAGTAAAAATATACACTAATAAAGCTTTTATTAACACAGTATCACAAACAAAGCCAAAAGCCTCTTCTAACGGCTAAAATTAACACACACACACACACACACACACACACACCACGGAGACCAGCCGGCAGAAGAACTCCTGCTGTTGAAAACCAGCCTGGTGTACTTGGCTAACAAGCAAAGCGTGTGTGTGTGTGTGTGTGTGTGTGTGTGTGTGTGTGTGTGTGTGTGTGTGTATTGGGGGCTGTTTGGTAGGGCAAATCTGCCAACCCAGCGCCTTCATCTGCACATCTGGCACCATTTCTGATGAGACAGAAAGTAAAGTAGCCCACGACCGCTTAAGGAGCTTACAGAAGTTCTCCAGAAGAAAAGTTTGAGAGTTTCTTCATCGTCTGTAAATAACGACCCAATTGTGAAACATTAGGAGGTTCTGAGGAGAAACCGGTGCTGACGCGGGCGGCCACGACGAACCGCCGAGCGTTTAGGGCGGTAAAGTAACCACAGACCACGACGACGCCCCTGGGACGAAGATTAGACCCTGAGCTCAGTCCTCAGCGGCCTTGATTTAACCCTGCTGAAGATTAAACCAACAAAGCTCTCCAGCAGAGCCTCCGTATCCAGACGGCTCAGCCCTCAAACTCGGGCTAATCAGACTCGCTCAACAAGCCCACGCTGCAAAATAATGATGTTTCAGGAAACAGAAAATCATCTCAGACCCACTCGGTGCAATTCACATCAGACGAGAACGATCATCTGCAGCAAGGAACACGTCTCCAGATGAAGGAAAATCACGTGGAGGCACCACGTCTTGGGCACAAATCTAATTTTCCTTTCTTTTTCAATCAAGTATCCGAGAGTGAGATGTTAACGCCTCAGACCTGCGAGAACCAGCCGAGCACGCCGAGCCGTTCAACCTGCTCCTTCTGAACGGTTGTGACGTCACAAAAGACAAAGCCACGCCCACTCGAAGCAAACATTCCAACAGTTTTTCTGTCAACACTGCCCATCAGTGAGGGTGGATTTATGAACCAGATTTAACCTTTAAAAAGTTAGGGTTATACTGGATTTCTTCCAGTTGAACTAATTTAATTTAAACTGATCAGAAAAAAAAATAAATCAAAAATCAAACACTAATTTAAATTTACATTTGTGGCATTTATCAGACGCTCTTCTCCAGAAAGACGTCCATGTCCTGAGTACAGGGACAGTCCCCCCTGGAGACACTCAGGGTTCAGGGTCTCAGGGACCCAGTGGTGGTAGTGCTGGAGGTGGGATTGAACCTGGGACCTCTTGATCCACAGACAGGTACCACCACTAGAGCACCAGCACCCATCAATTTAAATGTATTAAATGGAACGGATTGCTCATTTAACCTGCATCACCAGCAGCAAATGCAGGTATTTTTGTAAATATTTGTGTTAAATCTCACTAATAAAAGAGATTTATGTCAAAATTAGACACAAAATCATCTCAATATTTCCAAAAATCCAGCAAATAGACAAGAATATATTTCAGAAATATCAATAATGATTGTTTATTTTGATCAGTTTACAAAATGCAAAGTGAGGAACAAAAGAAAAATCTAAATCAGATCAATATCTGGTGTTTCTACCTTTTACCTTCAGAGCAGCATCAGTTCTTCTAGGAACACTCACACACAGTCAGGGATTCTGTAGGATTATAGTCGGTGTCTGATCAACCCGTTTTACCAAACCGGTACTGATGATCATCAACGTCACACGGAGGAGAAACACAGTCATGTTTGGAACGACCGACCGGCCGAGCTCCTTCAGAAACCGTGTGCGAGTGTACCTAGAAGAACTGATGCTGTTTTGAAGGCGAAGGGTGGTCACACCAAATACTGATCTGATTTAGATTCTCTTTTGTTCATTCACTGCATTCTGTTGGTTGATGAGAATAAATGATCAACACTTCCATTTCTGAAAGCGTTCTGTTCACAGCGTTTTACACACCTGACTAAAACTTTTGCACAGAACTATGTACAAAACTGGAGTTACATGGATCTGGATTAAAACTTCTGTTATTTAAAAAGAAAAAGAAAAAAAGGTAACATTTTAGTTTAACGCCACTGTCATTCCGCTCTGTGCCACAGTTACGGTAATAAATGTTCGTTTACAACTGACCGGTGTTTTAAATATCAACATGATGACGATGCAGAAACGATCTGGACATTATGGAGGAGAAAGGAGTTTCTGAACGCTTTTAGAACGGAGTCAGACTCTGCAGCCATTTCTGCTTTAAGCCACACCCACTTCTGCTCTGTCCCTCGAAAAAGTGTCAAGGTATGAAATAAACTGCATAATAAAAGTCCCGACGAGCACAACAGCACCACCTACAGCCAGTTTCCTGCAGACCAGTTAAACAGGTCCTGCAACCGGTTTCTGGCCATCGTTTATTTTAAAACCAGTCTGTTCTCTTTAGTCCGTCATCGTTCTGTTGACCTTGACTGAGACAAACACCAGGTCATTCTGCACCTTTAAAAGACTCAGAACTCTATTCAGGGTCTTATCTTAGTGGAGTTTAATCACAGATTAAAGGAAGAGTTCAAACTGAAAGACTCCGCTTTGGCTGCTTTAAGCACTAAGCCTGTTCAGAGAGCACAGAAATAAAAGCCTACGTGCTGTTTCAGAGCTTCAGGACGGGGCCACACGGCTGCAGATCAGATCAGCTGATCCTCGAGGGTCCAAGAAGAGCGTTCAGGACTAAAGAACCTCAAAATTAATGATCATTTAATGGAGAAGCTCATCCGAATCAAGGCATTTTTCAAATCAAATTTGGCAGCATTGCTAAGAAATGAGCACAATATAAATCTGACAGTTTCATTAGGCCGGCCGATGACTGGGACTTTCTCTTTAAAAACAAGTTCATCAACAGAATGATGACCAGTATAGTCGGATACGGTCATTAGGTCACGGTTTAGCGATGTATTTACTCTGAACAAAGCCGATTTCAGAGACGGCGGTCTTACTGGGATGTGCTTTCTCTTCATAACAAACACATTTAATCAGCTTTATTTAAAATTCAGTTAATCAACCTAAACTCTGACCCAGTTTTAACGGCTAAAACCACGATTCCATGACATTACCTAACAGAACGGCACACACCGGCTGTGTGAGTCTGTCTGAATCTGCAGCATGTCCTGCCTCCAGCTCCTTCTTACAGGACTGTTTCCTGAGGGAGGCTATTCATTCACATTCTCCGCATTGCTGATGAAGAAGGCAGGGGATGAATTATTAAAATCAGTGGCACTCCAGATGTTCCTCAAGCATTTTTTTGACAAACAACTTCCTCCTTTTTTTGGGCCTCACTCAAAGGCCTGGAGAAATGCATAACGAGGGCTTGATAAACCTCCATGGGCTGCAGCGATTCCTGACTCGACACCTCGGGCGACGCATGCACCCTCAAAGCCGGACGGAAAATAACGCAACAGAGATGGTGGTGGTGGGGGGGGGTGTAATGGCTCTGTATTGACAGAGATGGTGCACTCGCAAATAAACCCCCAGCTAAACACCCCCAGTGATGAAGACATCCTCTTATTCCTTCTGAGCGAGCTTTCTCTCCAACTTGATAAGAGCAAAGCAGCGTTTCAAGTGGGCCAAGGCTCCCCGCTCGCTTGTCGGCCAGGGACGCTCACTTATGTAAGGAATCTTAATGAACAACGTGGTTCCCTCCTCTGACAACCTTGCCAAACAGCCCACTGCTCTGAGACACAGTCATAATCTCCGCTCTTCGTTACGCTCCTCACATCCCCACCTCGCAGCGTCTGAGGTTGGAGTTATGTAACACCAGCACCAGCGCACAGGGACGGTTCTGTTCAAATAAAGATGCAACGCGACTGGATTATCCACTGAAAGCTGTGGACATTGTCCTAATTTTCTGGGTGGGACATGTTTGCACTGGAAATACTCCTTGTGGTTTAGGCGAAGGGTGGCTCCTTGGAAGAGTGCGATTTACTGATTACAGCCTCTCGCAGTCCTAAATTTGACGGACAATTTCATCAACTGCCCAGGGTTCCCCAATCTCCTCGTCTCTTTCATTTTAGGGGCACCTTCATGTAAATGACCTTTACATTTACGGTATTTGGCTGACGCCCTTATCCAGAGTGACTTACATTTACATACTACAGGGACAGCCCCCCCCAGAGACACTTGGGGTTCAGGGCCTTGCTCAGGAACCCAATGATGGTAGTGCTGGAAGTGGGATCTGAACCTGGTCTGTAGGACCAAGTACCCTAGCACTAGATCAACATCACCCCATGGAGCTTCACCCTTGGATGTTTGTTTTCATTCCACTTTTATGATCAACAAGGACCCAGACACTGCATGGGGGACAGGGGCAAATTCTGGTTAATATGAAACTAATTTGGACATTTGTGCTCCCCCCTTTACATTGACAGCATTCAGCAGACACTCGTCCAGAGGAACGTCCATCAGTGCTTCCTCATCTGATCTTCAGTCCAGTAACCTGGTCAAAATCAGTCAATCAAACTCTCAATTAACTATTTAAGTATCAAACTCCCAGGCCCTGAGACTGACCACATACAGCTCTTCTGGGCACATGATCCTATTTATAGATCTGTACGATGGGCGGAGCCCCAGAGAAAGGCTTAATAATGAATATGCTAAAAGCCCAGAGGGCTTAGTTTGATTTTAACGTGTGTAACACAGTCCAAGCTGCAGCTCCGGCTTTGCATTCAAGTCTTTTTTGCAGCAAAGCACCAGTGACGGCTCCTCCTGGTTTCCTTTTGGAACATTTCAGCTGTGACAGAAAAGCTTTCGATTTGGAGCATTTGTGCCTTTCACAGGAGCTTTCTCTTCCAGCGGTGAGCCAGGCACGCCGTTGGCATTTGCATGCCTGTCTGTCCTTTGGAATCTCCTACCCTTCCAGAAACAAAGCCAACGTCTGCATTCGTGCAGCTTCATAATTCCTCCATGTGGACTGGTCACTTACAGGAGCCCTGCCTCGGAGAAGCTCCTCACACCGTCACGGCTTAATGGTCGCCAAAAGCTATTGTGGCATTCGGTGCCATCGGTCACGCCGTGTGACGTAACTCCGTGGACGCCATGTGGAAGTGAGCTTCCCTGGAGAAGCGCAAGTCAGGACGCGTGACCACAGTGTCTGAGGCTTTTTTGTGGCTTCTTCAAAAGCTCGTTCACACGGCCTTGTGCCCACCATCACTTTCCTTTAGTCATGGGGTTCAGCAGAACCTGCTTTAGTCCCGAATTTGTAAATCTTAAGACTCGGCATACATGCTCTGGATTTGTCCCAGACTTGTGTGGTCCTTGAGTATCCGTGTGCTCACAGTCATCTGTAACTTCTCCAGGAACCTTCTGGAAATGTAACATTTGTGCCTTGTCACTCCAGCAACACTAGTCTATGGTCCTCCGCCCATCCTGGAGCACCTGATATTACAAAGCCCAGCCTGATGCTTTTACAAAACCTTCCACATTTAGCAACATGGAGGATTCTTCCTTCAAGATGCCCTTCAGATAAATCCACCTCACAGAGCCTGTCCTCCAGAGAGGGTGATGGTTTCTGCAAAGATCTAATGAGTGGTCAAGATCACCCACACCAGTATAATCGAATATTGCAAGAAATTAAGGACAATTCATATTTTTCTCTCAATAATTCCATCTTGTTCATTTTACTCAGGGATCCCAGGACCTGAACATAAGCGGTTAAGTCTCCGTTCCGGAGAAGAGCGCTCTCTACCTGGATGTGAACGTGTTCTGTGACATCACAAAATCTAATATTTGAACAAAGGCTGGTTTTGCAGTTTTGTTTGTAGGTGTGCACTGTGACAATAACACCAGTATGAATGGGCGGGGCCTAACCGCTGTGGGCTCGAGAGGTTCCATCTACAATGTCTGTTTTAGTGACCTCACAAATAAAAAAGCCAAATCCAATATGGACAGATGGGGATGAACCAAAACCAAGTCTGATGCATTTAATACTCAATTCAGTCTGGAAAAAAAATACATCTTTTGGTAAAATAAATGGAATTCAAAGAAAGCAATCACAGTACTGATCAATAAAAATGCAATTAGACAGTCTCAACAAATCGTCCAGTCCGAATTCAAAACAGGCTGGTTCTGCAGCTTAGCTGCTGTTCACGGATTAAATGGCGGTGATGTGAAGACATCCTGAAAGTAAAGTGAGGATAAGGTCCCTTTAATAATATCTAAGCCATCATAATCACAACCCTGACATTCAGTCCAGATGGTGCAGCCCTACTGTGTCCTGCAGAGGAACCTATTCAGTGCAGTTTTTGTTTTTCCGAGTCTTCTGCTTTCATCAGTGAACAGGGGTCGGTCCAATTTGTTTTGTAGTTTGCTCTCAATTAGCTCCAAGGTAGACGAGGTCTTTAGATGAAAGAGCCTCCAATCTTCCTCCTCTGGTCTCAACTAATCACAATTCCAGGCTCCTGGGCAGAGGAGGAGCAAACCAGACCCAATTCAGACCCAATTGTCCAGCGGTCGCTTTGAGTGAAACAGAAAAGCGGGCTGGTGGATACTTGCCCATGCTTCTATGGATCAAGTGGTCACAGGTTAAAATCCCACCTCCGGGTCCCTGAGCAAGACCCTGAACCCTGAGTGTCTCCAGGGGGGACTGTCCCTGTAATCAGGACATGGACGTCTCTCTGGAGAAGAGTGTCTGATAAATGCCGTAAACGTAAAAGCCAGTCTTGTGATCCTGCACCTCCTGATTGGATGAGATTTTTAAAGGAACTCTCAGTCTGTTACATGGTTGATATAATAAATATACTTTCCTCCACTGGGTTGTCCCTCACCCTGCAACCCGCAGGTGTATCTTGTTGCCACACTAAGGCACCACAACCTTGATGAAGGGAACCTCAGGAAACCCCTGACCTTCTGACCCAGTCCCTAAACACTAGGCCACCTTTCCATTTTCAGAACTTCCCTCCATGACATGACGGACAGCAGCACATGTTCTTGAAGCATCCCTTACAAATACACAACTCCGATATTTCAAAATGAAAAGTAATGAGAATATACTTATTTGTTACTAAAAGAATAAATGATGTAATCCTACAGGAAATTTGTGCATTTCTGTTGTGGAATAAACTCTGTGTTCTTCATGGATGTAGACATTAATATTCAACTCCAGTAAACACCATGAAGACAAAGCAAGAGAAGTGAGACAAATGAGACACGTCCAGAGGAGAGACAGGAAGGATGTTGAGAATGGAGCTTCCAGGCAAGAGGAGAAGAGGGAGTTTATGGATGTGTTAAGAAAGGACATGCAGGGGGACTGTGTGAAAGAGAGCCGCAGAGGACAGATAGACGGTCCTCAGTGGAGGTCCCCGACAGGAGCAGCCAAAGGGAGAAGAGGTCAGCACCATCTCACTGACGTATTCCTTTTGAAATCTGCATTTTAGCGCTCTTTACCTCCTGCGCAGTACGTTTTGCTCTTTAGTGACCACTGTAATTACCTTTTGTTCCCTCCGTGCTCGCCCGACGCGAAATCCAAGATCCACCCCCGTTACTCCCGCTGGTCTTTGATCAAGCATCGAGCCGATAAACAGTCGGCGACGGAGCCTCACAGCGGGGAACCCGACAGGCCGAGCTGTGAGTTCTGCTGAGATCCCAAGGCCAAAAATCTTAACCCATTAGTGTCAGAAACAGGAAGTCATGAAGTACAAACACTCTATGGCAATTAAGTAGACTTACTGCTTTTCACACCCAAACTTCAAATATCCGTTCTTTCTCCTCCTTCCGTTTGCAGAACAAACCAGCTCATTTTCCTGCACATAAATATTCAGATTTCTGCCGGAATACCACAATATCCCGAGCAGGACGTGCTGCCGTGGCGTTTAATCAGAGGAAGTGCTTTGCGTGTAAATTGGAATGTACTGTTAATTGCCGCGCAGTTAAGATACACATAAAACCAGACCCAGTTCTTCTCTTTAAAGATTCTAACTGGATCACAAAGCAGACACAGGAAGGGAAGAAGTACAAACACTGATTCTGGACTTCAGTCCAGCTTTCAGGCCGAACGTTCATAACGCAACGTCCACCATAACCAACCCATCAGTGTCAGCAATGGGAAGCAACGAGGTACTAAAGTAGACTTCGCTCGAGTCCCTTCCTGAAGACCTTTTTCTCTTTTCCTCCATAAATTTGACTCCTTCTGTCCTTCCATCTCCAGAACAGACTCCTCGCTTTAGTCTCAACATCTGAGCTGCTCCATTATTTTATCCTCCATCACCGTCCAGACCGTCTCAGACTAAATGGACACAAACACAGAAGAGACTTCCCTCTGTGTGTCCATCGGTGCAGGACAGAGTGAAGGAGAGTGAGAGAGAGGACAGGGAGAGTGGACGGTGGAGTTCAGGGTGTGTGGAGTGTGTGTCCGTGATGGAGAACTAGTAGAGACGGTGATGAAAGTGAAGCGGTGAAGTTCATGTGGATTATTTTCAGTAGATTGTTTTTATTGGAGTTGAAGTTCGAGGCTTTAATAGTCTTTAATTCTATTAATATGGAGTGAGATTCAGTTCACCTGGAGAAGACGCAGGAGGAGAAATATAACCGGGTTCTCTGTAGAGCACCGAGAACCGAGCTCACATCCTCAGAGAAACACTTCATGCAAAACAGTCCCTTTCTGTCCTCATTTCCATGAGCTGGACAGAAGGGACTCTACAACGTCTTCTGTTCCCTCATCGACTGAACTGACTGAATAAAAACAGACCGTCTCAGTTTGTCATAAAGACATGAAACCAAAAGTTTACAATTTTCCACTGAGCCTCATTAAATACAAGCAAAAAGCACAATTCATCTGATTAAAACGTTCTTCAGGGTCGTTTCCTCGAGGTCTATCTCTGCTGCTTAATATGATCTCAGCCTGGATCTTCCTGGATTAGAAAAATAAGATTTGTTTTTTTAAATGAGGAAAGAATTAATAAAATGAATAGATTTTAGGATGCATGCATGCAGATCAATACATGAAATACGGATCAAATATGAACATTTGGCAAATACTGATCTATTTTCATGCAAACGTCCTGCTCTACTGATACACTGAGGCGTGATTAGTAGAAAGCAGAAGGAAAAAAAAAAAGTAATTTTAATTTATTTAAAATTTATATAAAGTTTCTGTCAATTTAATTTTAGATTACTGGTCTACAAAGTGGCATTTGTTTTCTCGAATGGGAAGATATTAGAAACAGTAAATCCATTTCTGTAGGTTAATACAGACGTATTTTACTACAAGAACTCCGATAACGAGATAAACAGAGAAAGCAGCCGTCACTTCCTCTCCAGAACGTCTACTGAAAACTGTTTTAATGAACATTAAGCACTTTTCTCTGCTTACGGTTCAGTTTTATCTCCAAAAACACGATCGTCCAAATCCAGCCTGAAGAAGAAAAGAACTCTTAAGGTCAAATCAGAATCTAAACGGAGCCTCGTCATTGGAGGACGCGTCCTGCAGCAAACGCTCGCTGTGGATTTCATTTTCACAGCAATGAAAACTGACCCTTCACTGACGGACGACCTCGCCTTTAATGACTCCATTCTGATGCAAATTTTCCTGCAATGCTACTTTCTCCATGTTCAAAACATCAACAACCACTGGGAACCCTGTGAAGAGCTCAACAGCTGTTATATGGCCTTAATAATTACTCCACAAAATGGAAATGAAGATCAGCTCTACTGAAAGATTCCATGGCAGTTATTGATGATCAATAAAGGATCGCAGGCAGAGTCGTCCATACTTTCACAAAAACACAAAATATCGCCAGTGCAAGAAAACGGAACGATAAAAACACGCTTTACTGATGTGAAGCTAATCAGAAACGATCTCCGTTCTGTCTCGGTTCTCTCTCAAAACTCAATTCTGCCTCAAACGTCTCGTTTGTTTTTCCCCAAATTACTTCAAGACGAGGTCAAAAAACAACACGTCACCTTTCCTGTTCGGTTCAGTGCACGAACCCCTGACACAGGAAGGTTAAAGCCTTTAACGCCGGCGCTGCCCTGCTAATGTCCTTAATTGACATTTTTCAACATGAATTAAATATTACAACACAATTTTTACCAAACGAAAGTGAACCGAGACAATATTGCGTGGTGTACTACACGCGGAAGCAGGTAAGAATTCAAGGAAGAATTTTAGTTCTGCAGGAAGAAAAGAAATACTCAGCAAATACACAAATAAACGACAAATATATGAATAAACAAATAAAGCGTGACTGCATGAACTGAGAAACGTGCTCACAATCTGTCCTCGCAGGGACGAGTCGAGTCACAGCCTCCGCTCTTCACACTCATGATTCATACGTTTCAATTAACCAACCCAAGCAAACCAGCTCATTTTCCTGCACATAAATATTCAGATTTCTGCCGGAATACCACAATATCCCGAGCAGGACGTGCTGCCGTGGCGTTTAATCAGAGGAAGTGCTTTGCGTGTAAATTGGAATGTACTGTTAATTGCCGTGCAGTTAAGATACACATAAAACCAGACCCAGTTCTTCTCTTTAAAGATTCTAACTGGATCACAAAGCAGACACAGGAAGGGAAGAAGTACAAACACTGATTCTGGACTTCAGTCCAGCTTTCAGGCCGAACGTTCATAACGCAACGTCCACCATAACCAACCCGTCAGTGTCAGCAATGGGAAGCAACGAGGTACTAAAGTAGACTTCGCTCGAGTCCCTTCCTGAAGACCTTTTTCTCTTTTCCTCCATAAATTTGACTCCTTCTGTCCTTCCATCTCCAGAACAGACTCCTCGCTTTAGTCTCAACATCTGAGCACCTCCATTATTTTATCCTCCATCACCATCCCACCATCCGGACCGTCTCAGACTAAATGGACACAAACACAGAAGAGACGTCCCTCTGTGTGTCCATCGGTGCAGGACAGAGTGAAGGAGAGTGAGAGAGAGGACGGGGAGAGTGGACGGTGGAGTTCAGGGTGTGTGGAGTGTGTGTCCGTGATGGAGAACTAGTAGAGACGGTGATGAAAGTGAAGCGGTGAAGTTCATGTGGATTATTTTCAGTAGATTGTTTTTATTGGAGTTGAAGTTCGAGGCTTTAATAGTCTTTAATTCTATTAATATGGAGTGAGATTCAGTTCACTTTCAGCACAGACAGACACTCCAGACGTCCTTCAGAGGAGACACGTCTCA
>CM029379.1:26629651-26647357 GCA_017165825.1 Hepsetus odoe | reverse complement strand
GTAACTTTCACTTACTGTAACTTTCACTTTATAAATTAATGAAAGTTAATAACTGTTTCAGATCCTCTTCTATTTGTTCTCTAACTTTACATCTTCCTTCAGGAATTTATGGAGCAGTTTATTTTAGTACCATAATTAAAACGATTAAAGGATCTGCAGTGCAGCCTGATCTCTAGGGGACTCTTTAAACATCTACACCGGGGTGCCCAACTGTGTTCCTGGAGAACAGACATCCCACACTGGTAGAAAACTGTCTCCTCAAAGAAACTCACTAAACCTGCCGGCCATCAGGGGAGCTGAAGTGGTGTGTGTGAGCAGAAATCACCAAACTGTGCTGAACATCGTCCCTCCAGGACTGGAGTTGGACATGCATGACCTGCACTCTCAGACCTTTCAAATGTTCTTTTTTTTATCTTTAATTGTTATAAAACAGTTTGTGAGTGTGTGTGTGTGGGTATGTGTGTGTGTGTGTATGTGTGTAAGCAACATTCTAACACTATAATTGTATTTCATGAATTTTTCTGAAGCTCCGTGAGGCAGATCTCATTAAAGCAGTATTGCAGTTAAAAGCCAGCAGTTTATTAATGGAGAAACTGTGGCAGTTACAATGTAATCTCATCTGCAAAACTGTATTGCGTTGTTTGTCATTGTATCATTTGTCTGCACAAGTTTAGTGATCTGTTGTCTGTCTGGCACCACGGTTCTGGTCGAAAATCATTGTTTCATGTGGAACTGTTTCTGAAACAACACAAAATAATAAAGAAAAGACCAAAGTGACCAGACTTAAAGATCAGTGAGGTTTCAATCAAGACACTTTATTACAGCCTGGATCAATAGAAGTGCAAAATTAATAAATTAAATTTCTACATTTTAGAAGGTAACGGTGTTCCATCATTACTGTTTTCTCCTCCAGCAGATTGTTGACCCCTGCAGTGCTGCAGAAATGATTTAGGATTGATTTATGGAACATGAAATAGACTTCAGAGGTCTTGTGGAGCAGTTCATGTCTAAACAGGTCTGAGCTGTTTGAAGAAGCACCTGCACAACATAATTCTGTAACGGTGTGGCCTACTCTGAACACAGGGAGCCACACAGGGTTTGGACCCAAATGCAGTGCCTGAAGCTGCCAGTACCCAAAAACAGGTAGAAAACAAAAAGCCCAAAATGGGTAGAAAACAAAAAGCCCAAAACGGGTAGAAAACAAAAAGCCCAAAACGGGTAGAAAACAAAAAGCCCAAAATGGGTAGAAAACAAAAGGCCCAAAACGGGTAGAAAACAAAAGGCCCAAAACGGGTAGAAAACAAAAGGCCCAAAACGGGTAGAAAACAAAAGGCCCAAAACGGGTGAGCGTTTGAGCTTGAACATTGTAGCAAAAAGGAAAAAATTAGAATCTCGGAAGGGAGGGTGCAGCGTCAGTCAGCACAACAAACCGAAGCTCGAGGGTGCTGAACTGATGCAAACACAAAGCGAGAGAGACAGGGAGTCGTTCTGTAACGGTGTGGCCTACTCTGAACACAGGGAACCACACAGGGTTTGAACCCAAATGCAGTGCCTGAAGCTGCCAGTACCCAAAAATGGGTAGAAAACAAAAAGCCCAAAATGGGTAGAAAACAAAAAGCCCAAAACGGGTGAGCGTTTGAGCTTGAACGTTGTAGCAAAAAGGAAAGAATGAGAAACTCGGAAGGGAGGGTGCAGCGTCAGTCAGCACAACAAGCCGAAGCTCGAGGGTGCTGAACTGATGCAAACACAAAGCAAGAGAGAGACAGGGAGACCCGAGAGAAATCCCAAGGATCTTTACCAAATTACCGTCTGCGTCAAACAACGACCCAGCAACTCTGACTCGTTTTCTCTCCATTTAAATAAGCCCAAGCACAGGTGAACCAAATCACTGTTGATCACTGTGCCTGATTGGCAGGTCTCCCAACAGCGGTTCGGCTCCCCCTAGCGCCCCGTCGGGGTAGGTCTCTTACAGGACCCCCCCTCCTAGGAACGGCACCGGAAGTTCCCAAACCAGCAGCCCGGTCCCGCCGAAAGGACCTGATGAGTTCAGGGTCCAGAATGTGACGAGCAGGGACCCACGAACGCTCCTCAGGGCCATAACCCTCCCAATCGACCAGAAACTGGGAGCGGCCCCGAACCCGACGTTCCCTCAATAACCGGCGTACCGTATACGCCGGGGCACTATCAATAAGACGGGGTGCCGGGGCCGGGGTCTGCGCGCTACAAAGCACGGGCTTAAGGCGAGACACATGAAAAGTCGGGTTGAAGCGCATAGACCTGGGCAGGCGCAAACTGTATGAAACCTTGAAAGGACCCACATACCGTGGGGCCAGCTTCCGAGACTCAACACGGAGAGGCAGGTCTTTAGCAGAATGCCACACCATCTGCCCAGGTCTAAAAGTCAGCCCAAGGCGTCACTTGCTGTCAGCCGCCCGCTTTTGGGCCGCAGAAGCACGCTGAAGGGCTCTACGTGCTTTCAGCCAGGAGCGGCTGCAACGTCGCACCAAAAGAGCTGCAGAGGGAACCACCCCTTCCTCTTCCTGTGGCGGGAACACAGGTGGGGCAAAACCGAATTGACACTCGAAGGGGGACATACCCAAAGATGAGTGCCAGAGGGTGTTATGTGCGTATTCAGCCCATATGAGCTGGTCAGCCCAAGAGGAGGGACGTTCGGAAGCTAGGCAACGGAGGGTTTGCTCCAAGTCCTGGTTAACCCTCTCGGCCTGGCCATTAGACTGGGGATGGTAGCCAGACGAGAGACTAGCGGTGGCTACTGAACTGAGGACCCCGGTCCGAAACAATGTCCACAGGTAAGCCATGGATGCGGACTATATGGTGGAGTAGCAACTCTGCCATTTCTTTGGCAGAAGGGAGTTTGTGCAGCGCTATGAACCTGCCTGCTTTTGAGAACCTATCCACAACCACTAGGATTACAGTATTACCACGAGAAGGGGGAAGGCCTGTGATAAAATCCAGAGAGAGATGTGACCATGGGCGTTTGGGAATTGGCAGTGGATGCAAGAGACCTGCAGGTCTGGCTCTGGGATCCTTATTACTGGCACAAACCCTACAGGCTGACACATGAGCTCGAACCTCTCGGCCCATTCTTGGCCACCAGAATCGCCTTCTGAGGAATTCTAGGGTGCGAGTAACCCCTGGGTGAGCAGTGAAACTCGAAGCATGTCCCCAGTCCATTACTTTGGCCCTTACAACAGACGGGACATATAGCTTGCCAGGAGGTCCACCCCCAGGATCAGGCTCTGAGGCCAGGGCATTACTCACTTCTGTTTCAATCCCCCAGCGTATAGGAGCCACAATTCTCTGCCGGGGAACAATGGGTTCAGGGGGACCCTCGGAGAAAGGAGTGTCCCATTGGCGAGAGAGAGCATCAGGCTTGAGGTTCTTAGACCCAGGGCGATACGACAGCAGGAAGTCAAATCGGGCAAAGAACAGAGCCAACCTAGCCTGATGGGGTTTGAGGCGTTTGGCTTGCTCAATATAGGCCAGATTCTTATGGTCGGTCCAGACCAGTACCTGATGTCGAGCCCCCTCAAGCCAATGCCTCCATTCCTCAAAGGCAAGCTTAACCGCCAGCAGCTCTCGATCTCCTACGTCATAATTACGTTCGGCGGGAGAAAGGCGGTGGGAAAAGTAAGCACACGGGTGCAGTTTATTTTCGGGAGCCGAATGCTGGGACAGAACCGCCCCAACTCCCACCTCTGACGCATCCACCTCAACAATAAAAGGCAGCTCAGGATCAGGATGCTGCAAGACAGGGGCCGCGGACAGCCTATTTTTGAGTTCACTGAAAGCCTCCTGGGCCTCAGGGGTCTAGTGAAAATGCGCCACTGTCTTGCGGGTAAGGGCAGTCAAGGGGGCTGCTATCGTGCTAAAGTCACACACAAAACGACGGAAAAAATTGGCAAAGCCAGAAACCGTTGCACTAGGCGGACCGAGGTAGGGCGTGGCCACTCGGCCACTGCTTTTATTTTATTTGGGTCCATGCTCAGCTGCCCCTGGGAGACTACAAAGCCCAGGAAGGCGACGGAGCAAGCATGGAATAGGGACTTTTCAAGTTTTACAAATAAATGATGCTCTAAGAGCAGTTGGAGGATCCTTCGCACATGAACCTTGTGTTCGGCCTCCGTTCGACTAAAAATGAGGATGTCGTCTAGATAGACGAACGCGTAATGATTCAGGGCCTCTCTTAAGACCTCATTAATGAAACGCTGGAAAACTGCTGGAGCATTCATAAGCCCAAAAAGCATAACAAGGTACTCATAATGCCCTGATGGCGTGATGAAGGCAGTCTTCCACTCATGTCCCTCCCTGATCCGGATGAGGTTGTAGGCGCTGCGCAGGTCCAGTTTGGTAAAAATGGATGCCTGTTGCAGCGCCTCAAAAGCTGTTGACATGAGAGGCAAGGGGTACCTGTCCTTGATAGTTATCTTATTGAGGCCCCGATCATCAATACATGGACAGAGACCTCCGTCCTTCTTACCCACAAAAAAGAACCCGCCCCTGCGGGGGATGTAGAAGGCCTAATAAAACCCAGAGCCAGGGCCTCTTGGATGTAATCCTCCATGGCCGCCTTCTCGGGACCCGAGAGGGAAACAGGCAACCCCTAGGAGGAGTCGTGCCCGGAAGCAAGTCTATGGCACAATCATAGGGCCTGTGAGAAGGAAGGAGTTGGGATTTCTGTTTACTAAAGACCTCTTGGAGGTCCCAATATTCTGAGGGAACTGTGTTCAGACCCGGAATCATCTCAGAAGCGAGTGGAGTTTTAGGGGCCTGACCAGTGATAAAACAAGAACGCGTACAATGAGGTCCACAGGCCACTACCAATTGGGTTAACCAGCCCAAATGAGGATTATGTCACTGTAGCCAGGGAAATCCCAGAATAAGGGGTAGATCAGGAGCCCGAACAAGAAGCAGGGGCAGCCGTTCACAATGCAGACCAATACACAGAGTTATGGGGAGGGTTTGATGAGTAATAACCCCTGAAGCTAAGGCCCGCCCATCAATAGCTGCCACGGGGAGTGGGCGATCCAGGGTCTCTATGGGTAAACCCCATTTCCTGGCTAGCTCTGCATCTATAAAGTTTCCGGCAGCCCCTGAGTCTATGAAAGCCCGAAGCCGTTCTTCTCTACCTGAACCCCAACGTAAGGAGGAGCTGAGAAATACCCCTGAGGGCTGTGGGAACACTGGAGGGCCTGCCACAGAGTCCCTATGCTGTGACAGGCCTCCTAGTTTAATTTTAGCTCAGGGCAGGATGCTCGAAGGTGACCAGAGCAACCACAATAAAGGCATCTGCCTTGCCGCATCCGGTCCTCCCTTTCCTGACGGGAGAGACGAGCATGACCGAGCTGCATGGGCAGAGGTTCTTGTGAAGTGTCCTCAGCCTGTGGAAGAATGGGAACCACGTGTTGTGGGTTGGCTCGTGGTCGTTGAGACCTTTCGGTCTCCCGAGCCTGTCTGCGCTCCCTAAGGCGGTTATCAATCCTCAGGGAGAGATCAACTAAGCCCTCAAAAGAGTCAGGGGGGTCCAGTGGAGCCATTTCGTCTCTGAGGTCACTATTGAGACCCTGAGAATAGGCCGCCATTAGTGCCGTTGCATTCCAACCGCTTCCTGCGGCTAAGGTACGGAACTCAATGGCGTAGTCCGCAACTGACCTCCCTCCCTGTCGTAGTCGGAGCAGGGCAAAACTGGCCTCCCTTCTACTGCTGGGATGGTCGAAAGTGTCCCTTAGTGCTGAGGTAAACCGATTGAGGGAGGGGCATACCTCTGGCTGGTGTTCCCACACTGGGGTGGCCCATGATAGGGCTCTTCCTGTGAACAATGAGACAACATAGGCCATCTTAGCTCTTTCAGTTGGAAACCGAGCAGGTTGCTGCTCAAATACCAAAGAGCATTGGAGGAGGAAACCACCCAATCGTCCCTGGGCACCATCAAAGTGCTCGGGAGGCGGTAAAAAGGGCATAGGCGGTATCACCGTAACGGGAGAGGGGGCTATAGATGCGGCTACAGGAGGTTCAGGTCTATTTTGCAGGGCAGTATAGATTGCCTGCAACTGTGACGTTATCTGCTGCAGGATTTGTTCGTGCCTGCCTATGGTAGCGCCCTGAGCAGCTAGAGCCGTCTGAAAGGCATCTCCGGGCGATGCTGGGTCCATACTGGCTGGGTCGTTCTGTAACGGTGTGGCCTACTCTGAACACAGGGAACCACACAGGGTTTGAACCCAAATGCAGTGCCTGAAGCTGCCAGTACCCAAAAACGGGTAGAAAACAAAAAGCCCAAAATGGGTAGAAAACAAAAAGCCCAAAACGGGTGAGCGTTTGAGCTTGAACGTTGTAGCAAAAAGGAAAGAATGAGAAACTCGGAAGGGAGGGTGCAGCGTCAGTCAGCACAACAAGCCGAAGCTCGAGGGTGCTGAACTGACGCAAACACAAAGCGAGAGAGACAGGGAGACCCGAGAGAAAACCCAAGGATCTTTACCAAATTACCGTCTGCGTCAAACAACGACCCAGCAACTTTGAATCGGTTTCTCTCCCTTTAAATAAGCCCAAGAACAGGTGAAACGAATCACCGTTGATCACCGTCCCTGATTGGCAGGTCTCCCAACAGCGGTTTGGCTCCCCCTAGCGCCCCGTCGGGGTAGAGCTCTTACAAATTCAGATGGTTTTATTGTTAAGACTAATTTGTATATTTATATTTTATTGCTGATCAAACAAAAGTTCTTATCTATAAAATCCATCTTTATGAGGAATTAGATAAACATTTAAATGTCAAATTATAAGAATTGTTGAAGCATTTGTATTGATCTGTTTCTGTCAGTCTATAGTCAGTATTCAGTTTTCAAACTCAGATCATTTTTGTTTCTGTTCAAGATCCTCATCTCTTTATTCCTTTCATCTTCCATCCAGAATATATGCAGTCATTTATATTCCTGCCATATTTATAAAATGTTTTTTTAATGCAGGCTGGCATCTAGAGACCTCTTTTGCACCTGCAGCCTCAGTGCTCTGACATTTGGTGAAAGTTTTTGGTAAAATTCTTTTCACAGATATGGATTTCATTTTAATAAGCAAGTCTGATAAACATTCAGTATTTATAATTTATAATGTTCCAGGTAGTATTAAAATAAATCACAGAAAAATCAATCTGAACTATATCTAATAAATTTGAATTAATCCTACAACTTTTGTTTCATGCTTTGTTCTGCCATTGTGTAACGCATGGATGATGGTGTGGTCCGGAAGCAAACGCACAGCCAGGGCTCTGTGACTTAACTCTATTGAACACAATAACATAAAAGCACCTGCACGTGTGTAAATAACACAAAGAATGAATGACGCTCTGCTCTGACTCACTAGGACATTTAAACTCTTCTCCCAAGAGACACACATGACATCCGTAATGAGAGAGTCAGAGCAGAGCGCCGCCTACTGTGACACATTGTGACTTTTATTTTGCTTATTTCTCCTGTGAGTCCCGGTGCACTGAGAATGAGGGTTTCTCTCAGTGTTACCCAAACTTAAACAAAGAACATAATGATGACATGCTGTGCACATCTGATATGTGTTTGATCTTCAAACAAAATAATGTCAAATTAGACATTATTCAATTATTCAGTCACTAATGAAGGTTTGTGAGGCTTGTAGGATGAGGACTGAGTAAATATGCTGGGTAGAAAACAAAGTTTTAATGGGGAATTAAAAATTATTGTCAGAAAAACAGTCAAAGAGAAATTGAACAGGCAAACAGGACACTCCTGGGGACCCCCGACACAGCACAGTTTCTTCTGCTCCCTGCTTTAATAAACCATTTGATTAATAATGTTTTATGTTTGCATGATTTATTGTTTGTTAAAATGATTTTAGTAAGCATGTAGCTGTTTGAAAATGGAACGTTTTATGATTTTGGTTGAAGAATTAAACCATGTGCGTTTCTAGTTTTGCTGCTGATTTGGAATTAGCAAGATAATTGTACTTATCTGTGTCTTAAGTTTCAAGAAACAACTGAATGCCCTTTGAAACAAAAGCTGTTCAGAATTCTGAATGACAAGTTTTCACAAGTGTTGCTGCTTGAGTGTTTTTATGGTTTACTGAAGTATAAATACAAGCATTTCATCAGTTTTACATTATGTTTATGCAAAAGAATCACTTTTTTGCAGCATTGGCCCTTATTTTTCCAAGACCTCTGCAATTCACCCTGACATGCTGTCAATCAACTTCTGGGCCAAATCCTGACTGACGGAGACCATTCTTGCATAATCAATGCTGGAGAACTCAAGATCTCAATGAGATTATGGGGAATTTTCTGCATACAGAAAACACATTTCAATGTTTTGTTCCCCCAAGCCACATATTTATCACTTTTGTGGCATGACACTCCATCATGTCAGAAAGGCATTGTTTAGTCAGTCAGTCATTTTCTGCCGCTTGTCCCGAACGGGGTCATGGGGGAGTGCTGGAGTCCATCCTAGCTCACACAGGGCGAAGGGGACACCCTGGACAGGTCACCAGCTGCTGATTTGGAATTAGCAAGATAATTGTACTTATCTTAACCCTGCTCAAGGGCCCCCCTGGGCAACCCACCAGGAAGGGGTTCGAACCCCCGATCATGCAGCCAATGCCCTAACCACATTTACATTTACGGCATTTAGCAGACGTTCTTATCCAGAGCGACTTACATTTCCTAATTACCTCCCCCTGGAGACACTCCGGGTTAAGGGTCTTGCTCAGGGACCCAGTGGTGGTAGTGCTAGAGGTGGGATTCGAACCGGGGACCTCTTGATCCAGAGGTCCGTAGCCAAGTACCCTACCACTAGACCACCGCCACCCACTAGGCCACTAACCACTAACCACTAGGCCACCGCTGCCCCAGCATTGTTTAGGATGAATATTTTTAAAAACAAAACTGAAACATTGATGGATCTGAAAGAAATACTTGACATTGGCATTCAAGCTGTCAGATCACAGCTCAGTAAGTGTAGACGCACTTCCTCACTTTGTCTTAAAACCAGACCATTTTATTATTGAGCAGTATCAACACCTCATTCGCTGGTTTGGGTCACTGGAGGAACCCTGGACGACCTGATTTTAATCCAAGCAGAGTCTCTTCAAAACAGTTGTCTGTAATTCAGACAATGTGAAGAATGTGTTGCAAGGCATCAGCAGTTGATGTCATTCCATCTGGATTGAAGTCCATCAATGTCTTTTTACGCCATCGTTCCGTGTTACTCTGCTGTTTTCAGTTCATTTCCATCTGTTCTGAAAGCCTCTGAATAAGACAATGAAACTGACTGGCACAGAAAATGCCCAAGACATGATTGTCAAAGATATTAGTTACAGCACAGATGTCCAGGCATAAGAATTCAATACATTAGATAGTAGGTGCAAAAAGTGAAAGTGACTACCCTTGTCATTGTGAAACATAGCACAACACAACAAAATCCAACCTCTGCATACACACACCTGCAGCAGGGGCAGCTGTTCAAAGCGCCTTGAAAACTCCCTAACCGCTAGGCCACTTCTGCCTTAAAGCTAATTATCATTACAGTAAACAACATGCCCAACACTACTTCACTTACCAAACTCAGCAAATATCAGTGTGGTAATTCTACTAAATTTCTTATTGTTATATTATCTTTCAAGTAAATATTAAATCATTAAACTCTCCACCGAGTCTGATCTAGAGGACACAGCCAGAAACCCCACAACTTGTGACCTCTAAATATAAAACTCTAGAGATCCAAAATATAAATATACATCAGTCTTTTGTAGGGTGTGTGCATTAGTTTGTCACTGTGACTCTCCTGCACAGTAATAGCACTGAGTAATTGCACTGAAGCCCAACCGTGAGTTAACGTGTCCAAAAAAATAGTTCACAGTTGTTACTGAGTCTCAGGTGCTGCAGACAGTATACACACAATGTATATTTTATTATAAAAATGAGTGAGTGGTGGTGATCAGGAGGTAGAAACCAAGAGACACAGTGTACAAAAAAATAATCAAAATTGTGTGTGATGATCCACCATTACAGTAGTAAATGACATGTCTACAAACTTTCAGAAATTATTCTCTTCCACGCGTATTTTCTGTAAAAAGGGTCGGACCCTCACTAGCCTCGGATCTTACAGATTGATTAGCCAAACAATATTAACAAAAATATCAAGAACATATTAGTGATTTGAGATGATTATATTGACCTTTCAGAGCTTCGGTATTCAGCAAAAAGTGTCCCAGTACACACATTTTCAGAGACTGGAGAGGTAATTCTTGGTCAGTGTGAAGATATTAAAATATTAAATGATTAGATATATTATATTAAATATATTAAATGAACGAATTTATAGAAAATTACTTTATTAAGCAAATAATTGTTTTTCCTTTCACTGAAATTTTAAGCTTGATTTAAGTTATAAGTCTGTGTTTCCTTATGAAAAGAGAGTTTTTGTAAGGTGTGTGCATTAGTTTGTGTCACTGTGAGAGTCTTGCACAGTAATACACAGCTGTGTCTTCAGTCTGCAGATTCTGTCCTTGTAATGTTATTGTGTTGGTTCCAGTATCTCTGGAGATGCTGAACTTGTTTTTCAGTTTATCACTGTAATATAGACTCCCACCACTACTGATATATCCAATCCACTCCAGAGCTTTTCCTGCAGGCTGTCTGATCCAAGCTGTATCATAACTAGTAACTGAATATGAAACCTTGCAGTTGATGTTCAGAGTCTGACCTGGTTGGACCATCATGGAACCAGGCTGAGTCAGTTCATAACTGTGCACATCTGTAGATCAAAAATACAAAGTCTTATAAATATTATGTAAAAAAAAATAATAATAAATAAATAATTTCTTAGAAAAGAAGACGAATTAAACTATTCCTTCATGAAACACTTACAGGATGCAGCCGCCAGCAGGACTATTAGAGATGTAGGAGACATGGTTTGTGCTGAAGTGCACGCAGTGCTATGTGGTCTTTTCTGTTCTCCACAGCTTCATGGAGAGAGTCGTTTCTCCTAAATAACAATAAGGGGCTGCAGGTATTTGCATATCTAGTGAAGCATGAAGAGCATGATGAGGAATTTAGGACACAAGCTGAGGGCAGCAGATTTGTATATTACAAGATAAGAACAACTTCTTTTTCTGTTTTTTTCTGTTTTCATTGTAGCTGTTTGTGTGTGTGTGTGTGCGTTTGTGTGTGTGTGTGTGTGTGTGTGTGTGTGCGTGCGTGTGTGTGTGTGCGTGTGTGTGTGTGTGTGTACTGCAGAGAATGCTGATAAAGAATGAATAGATTAATAATTAAGCAGCAACTTAAAAGTTAAAAGTAAAGCTTAACTTTCAGGATCTTCCCCAAACTCACGTTTTCAGCTCTTCATGTGAGTCATTATTTGATAAGATATGTGCTCATCAGGTCGAGTGTAGATGTTCAGCACTGATGTTAAAATGTATTAGACTGTAACGGTGGCGTGGTACCGGAGGGACGTCAGTTCAGGGCCAAGAGTTCAGAACAGAAGTTTATTATGCACAGTGACAAAACAAACAAGAAACAGGGAACGGGGGACTGCAGTTCTACACATGAAACCCTATAACTGGGGAACTGCAGTCTAACCCTAGACACTAAGTGATCTATACTAGGTGACCTATACCTAGTCATAGACACAGAGTTGACACATACCAAAACCACCCGTTACGCAATAGGTTTGACCTACCTAATGAGCCGCGCTCTGTTCTGACTCATCGGGGCTTAAATAGTCAGCCCCAATGATGCACACCTGCCCGCAGGGGCTCAGGTGTGCTTAGTCAGAACAGAGCGCCCTCTAGCGTACCCTTAACACCTCCTGTGACACAAACACCTTATACGTGATAGAGAGCGCCCTCTAGCGTGCCCAACACACAACACAGGTGACAGAGGGCGCCCTCTAGCGTGCCCAAAACACCCCATGTGTGACAACAATAAAAAAAAACACTTGTCCCAGGGTTGCTAAGTTTGTTGTATAGGTTGTAATAGTTAATCAGCAGTAGCTGATCTGAGCTGGTTATTAATATGATGATCAAATGTGGAAATAAAGCACTGTTGTAAGTCGCTCTAGATAAGAGCATCTGCTAAATGCTGTACATGTAAATTATAACATCCAACCATTTTCTGCCGCTGGTGTCCAACCCAGCGCACACAGGGCGAGGACGGGGGACGCACCCTGGACAGGTCGCCAGCTCATCGCAGGACAGGGACGGCCCCTTGCTCAAGGGTACCTCAGGGCAACCCATTGGGAAGGGGTTCGAACCCCTGATCCTCCGATCATGTGGCTGATGCCCTAAACACTAGGCCACCGCTGCCCCTAAATTACAACATTCAATAATTAATACAACAAAGTAATACCAATAACATATTATTCTCAGCAACCCATCCATTATCTGCCGCTTGTCCCAAACGGGGTCGTGGGGGAGTGCTGGTGTCCAACCCAGCGCACACAGGGCGAGGACGGGGGACGCACCCCGGACAGGTCGCCAGCCCATCGCAGGGAGGAGCGGGACGGGGACGGCACCTTTCCTCAGCAACCTCTTGTAACAAATCTAATGTTTTAAGATGGAAATGTAATGTACTGGAGTCAAAACTAGAGAGTAACATGATCTTACTCTGGATCTTACTACAGTTGGAAGTTAAACTTACATTGGGGTCATTTTAGGACACACAGCATAACGAAAAGTAAATTCTCTCAACTGGTTAAGAAAACCTGCCCTTACAAAACCGACCTAATAGTTCCTAAAAATGTTGAGCAACATGTGTCTGCAGTTGTTCAAGTTTTAAAACTTCCCAAACCTGTAAATAACAGAAGAATAATGGAGAGAGGTGTAAAGAGCTGCTTTTTGTGCAGCTTTGTTCAGCACAGTGATGAAGCACTAGGAGTTTAATAGTCCATGATAGAATCCCAGGAGCGGTGCTGGGGACTGTACCTTGCTCAAGGGCAACTCAGGGAAACCTGTTGGTATGGGATCCCACTACCTTCCAAACCTGGGGCCAGCTCCCTAACCACCTTACCAGTCTGCTTGTTTACCTCATTTGACCCCTGCATGTTTGTTTACTGGAATTCTCTTCTTATTTCAACACCAGTACTTGCAGCAGCATCTTGTCTCTCCCTTTCTAAAGACTCTCAGTGGAGTATTGAGCAGTGCTTCTCAGACTGGGGGCTGAAGTTCAGTAGCTCTTAATATCAAGAAGGAGCCTGAGACTTACATTAAAGATGCTGTTTTAGAGAGAATCATGTCATGATGAGGGCAAATTCAGAAAGAGTGGTGATTGAAGATAGTCCAGATATTGTTTAAATTAGTTTTTTATATAGATTTTTATATAAAACACCATCTAAAAAGAAAAGTAAAATAATACACCTCTCTGAACCATTTTTAGTGAGCGTGACTATTTTTGTCATTGTGAAATGCAGCACAACACACAGTGGACCACAACAACATTACACCTCTGCATTTTACACACACACACACAAACACATGCAGCAGAGAGCACCTACTGAAAGCACCCAGAGAACAGTGATAGGGACAGTACATTGCTCAAAGCTACTACCTCTGAGCAACCTACTGGTCTGGGATTCAAACCCACATCCTTCTGACCCTGGGGCCAGCTCCTCAACCATGAGACCACCACTGGGAGGTCTCCAACCACAACCGCTCTCCTGCCAAGACTGCAACTGTGTTATAATTATACATGAAGTGGCTTCATCTAGATTCATATTATAAATAAAATCAAATTAGTTAATGTTTACACATCTTTAGCAAAAAATAAAACCCAGCATCTTTCTGAACCCCTGAGTAATTTGGACGTCTCCCAGCATAATGGGAAGATTGGCTTTAGAGCAAGACTGCAAATAGTCTGAGGTCTCAGTTAAAAAGTGAGCTTTATGTTAAATATAATCAATACAATCATCTAAATGATGAGTGTTCCAGATATAAAAGAGCAGCATCCTAAAATAAATGCCAGTGAGAACAGCAGCTTGAAGAGGCAGTCAATATTGAAATTAAAATTTTAAATAATAAAACTAAAAGTAATCCTGAAACCCAGTTAGACTTTATACAGTGGAAATTAATTTACTATAAAATCCAGTAAAATAAAAGAGACACGTATGTAAGTGACATTATGAATCTTGGTGTAGAAAACAGTAAAACACGCTCTAAATCTAGTGCCCTCAAAGTCTTGAGTTTTTAATGACATCACCAAAGTTGAGACTTGGAGGAACAGAGGGTTTGGAGCAGCCTGGGACGAGTTTTAAACAGTAATAGTGGGGTTTTATCAGAAAGATGAGCTTCCCTTAAAGGAGGAAAACACTTTAAAGTTGTTCTGGGTCATTAAACTGCTGAGATAAACTCATTCACAAACAGTCAGAAATGCTATCCATCCATTTTCTGCCACTTGTCCCAAACAGGGTCAAACCAGCACACAGAACAGGGAACGCACCCTGGACAGGTCACCAGCCCATCACAGGAAGGAGCAAGACGGGGACGGCACCTCGCTCAAGGGTACCTCAGGGCAACCTAGTGGGAAGGGGTTCGAACCCCAATCCTCCGATCTTGTGGCCAACGCCTGAACCACTAGGCCACCGCTGCCCCTTAGTCAGAAATGTTCACACAGAATTGTGGAAGTGATTGGAAGAAAAACATCTGAAGTGTTTAATGTTGTAAAAGTTCCTCAAGTTTATTTCACGAAACCTTCATGAACACATTGATTAAAGTCTGAAACACAGTCGTACTGTAGTTTAATGTTCAAACTAAAATATAAATATAAAGTGTAGTTCACATCCCAACCATTAAATTATACATTAACTTTGAGATATGATGTAATTCTACTTTAACTTATTAAAATATATTAGAACTGGGATATTTATACAGTAGCTAAGCAGCTAGTTAGCAAATAAAACAGAATTTATTAAAATACGCTTTTATTTTGAAATAAAAAATAAGTCCTGATTTATGTTGATTTATTTGCACAAATGTTTTGACCGCACACATCTACACTTTCCAAACTACATTACTGAATGAATTAATAATGGCTGTGTTCTCATGTATACACTGTGGTAGAATGTAGTTTGGGACACATCTTGCATGCGCTCAATGACATCATCGAAGCCCTGCCTTCAATTTGATCTGATTGGTTAGCAATAATGTTTAATGATTGGTTGAGGTTTGAGCTTCTGATTGGCTGAAGTTTCCGTGACGTAAATAATGTACGCCCATCAATTTTAAACACCACCAATGAATTAATTTTTATAAAATTTACAGAAACCAGCAAGAAAACGTAGCTTAACGCCTTAACGCAGCACCATTAGATGGAGCATCCAGTACTATAGTGAGTAAATCTGGAAATGTGTGATTTGGGACACAGCCATAAACGTGTGCTACAGTCCTACAGTTCTTAGCTCTGCTGTGATAAAAGGACTGATGTGTTCAGTGTGTTCTTCTCATGGATGGAGACGCTTTTCAGGACACTTGGATTCTTGGATTCTAAACTCATTTGGGATCAAACTTCATCTCCATGGTGACGGAGCTGAAACAGAACTTTGAGGAGTTCCACAGAACATCAGCAGATTCCTTCAGTCGTTCACCGACTTCACACTGAGACAGACGTGCACTTTACTCTCCAGAGATTTCATCCAGATCTTCATCGATGGAAGTCCCTCTTTTTTCTCTCCGCTTCAGGCTGCGGCGCTTTATTGGAGCTCCATTGCAGCTGCAGCTGGAAGCTCTTTTCTCCTCCACAGGAGGCTCAGGCTGAAGCAGACGAGCTCAGGCGACGCTGCAGTCCAGACGGAGCACTTGGACGGTCAGTAACTTCCACTGCGCTCCAGCTTTGCTGCTCTGAGCTGATCAGATGTGTGAAAGGAGAGAAGAGCATCAGCATGTTGGCTGTGTGTGTTCAGTGTCTCAGTTTCAGGTGAGCGTTACTGTGTTGATGTAATGACGCCTGTCGGCCAGTGAGCGGCGCTGAACTTCAAACAGCTTTTCTGAGAGTTTGGTCTTTAGACTCAGATGAAGTTACTGCTGTGAGGAATCTACAAACAAACATCTACATTTATATGAAGATATTTATTGGAGTATTTTCATTCTCAGTTTGTGAGAGTTGTTGTGTTTAGTGGTTGCTATGGTGCTTGCCGTTTTGTGTTGTCATGGCAACGTGCGGTCCTGCTCAGTTGTTTATGTTCGTGTTCATTTCTCTTCATTTCTCTTTTTGATTTCTTGAATAATGTCTGACTTTTTTCATCTCCGTCAGTTTTGTTAGGAGTCTGGTTCCCTGTAGATGAACCGCTACTAGAACCCAGCACTAAAGAGAACCGACAGATTCCTCCAAAAAAGACCCAAATTCCCCATTTTATTACTAAATTTATTCTTTAATATGTTTAATGTGTTTTATGTACCAAAATGTATTTGATCAAAACATTTGACCTCTCTTTATGAGTCTGTTTTTTTCACGTCTCCCCTTTTTCTCTGCATGCTGGAGTATTCCCGTGTTCACACTCTGAGGATTACATGGCTGAAAATGTAAGTAACCTTTTTAAAATGTTAGAAAATAGACACATTTTTACCTGCTGTCTTACTTTATAGACTTAAATTCATGTCTGCTCTTATTCCCTACATGCTGGAGTCTTCCTGAGTCCACATGAGTCTGCTCTTCACTCTGTCGCTGTGTAATCTTCAGCGTGTATACTCCAGCATCCACAGATTAAATCATCTTTTTAAATGATTCAAATAAACGACGACAATTCAATGATGTTAAATAATTGCCTGCTTTCTCATATTGTGGAATCTATATTCACGTCTCCCCTTATTCCCTGCATGCTGGAGTTTAGCTGTGTTCATATTCTGAGGATTACAGGCTGAAAAGTTAAGCAACCTTTTACATTTTTAAAATGAAGTTAAATTATTTCCCAGCTTTCTCAAATTCATTGCACTAATTTCCAGTCTGCTCTTAATCTGTGCATGCTGGAGTATATCTAAGTGCACATGATCAGGATTACATGGCGACAGAGTTAAGTAATCTTTTGAATTTAATAAAATAATAGTAACATTACATCAAATAGTTGTTTGCTTCTCATATTATGAATTCTAAATGAACATCTGCTCGTCTTCTCCGCATGCTGCAGTGTTCCTGTGTTCACATGTTGAGGGCGGTGTTGCTGAACAGTTAGGTAACTTTTTGAAATGGTGTAAATATATTGAATTATTTGCTATCTGTCTCAAATTAAGTGCAATAATTTCCAATCTACTCTAGATCCAATCTTCTCGGCATGCTGGAGTAGAGCTAATTACACAAGCTCAGAATTACAAAGCTAATGAGTGAAGTTCACTTTTAAACTTAATAAAACAAAAGTTAAATTATGGTAAATAGTTATTTGCTTCTCATATTATGAAATTTAAATTCACATCTGCTCGTATTCTCTGCATGCTGCAGTACACCTGTAGTCCCGTGCTGAGGGTTACAAGGCTGTAGAGTTAAGTAAGCTTTTTTCTTCTTTCTTTTTCTTTCGGCTGCTCCCGTTTAGGGGTCTCCACAGCGGATCAACTGTCTCCATTTCTTCCTGTCTTTTGCATCTTCCTGCTTCAACCCGACCACCTGCATGTCCTCTCTCACCACGTCCATAAACCTCCTCTTTGATCTTCCTCTTCTCCTCTTTCCTGGCAGCTCCATCCTCAACATCCTCC